>CM038674.1:197668776-198149728 GCA_021605145.1 Aegilops bicornis
CTTCTATAATATCACACATAAGGGGTTATTTCTTGGTTTCGTCCAGTCATTAATAACTTGATTATTTTTAGATAATAGTAGATAGAAAGAACGCTCGTAAGGAGTCCTATTGAAACCAAGAAATATAGGCCTGCTAGGAAATAGCCTATCCAAGGTGGTGTCGACTTACTAGCCAGTCAACAAACGATTCTGCCTACCAGCCGTTGGATTGACATCCAACATCTGTCGTGTATCTTCTATCTCTTGTCTTCTTCTTCCTCCAGACACCCAAACCAAACCACCCCTTCGGCTCCGCCTGCTCCTGCTACCTCTTGAGCACTGCGTTGGTTTTCCCTTGAAGAGGAAAGGGTGATGCAACAAAGCAGCGTAAGTATTTCCCTCATTTTTTGAGAACCAACGTATCAATCCAGTAGGAGGCCACGCACGAGTCCGTCGCACCTACACAAACAAATAAATCCTCGCAAACAACGCAATAAAGGGGTTGTCAATCCCTTCACGGTCACTTACGAGAGTGAGATCTGATAGATATGATAAGATAATATTTTTGGTATTTTTATGATAAAGATGCAAAGTAAAATAAAAGGCAATAAAAATAACTAAGTGTTGGAAGATTAATATGATGTAAGATAGACCCGGGGGCCATAGGTTTCACTAGTGGCTTCTCTCGAGAGCATAAGTATTACGGTGGGTGAACAAATTACTGTTGAGCAATTGACAGAATTGAGCATAGTTATGAGAATATCTAGGTATGATCATGTATATAGGCATCACGTCCGTGACAAGTAGACCGACTCCTGCCTGCATCTACTACTATTACTCCACACATCGACCGCTATCCAGCATGCATCTAGAATATTAAGTTCATAAGAATAGAGTAACGCTTTAAGTAAAATGACATGATGTAGAGGGATAAACTCATGCAATATGATATAAACCCCATCTTGTTATCCTTGATGGCAACAATACAATACTCGCCTTGCTGCCCCTCATCCTTTGGGAAAGGACACCACAAGATTGAACCCAAAGCTAAGCACTTCTCCCATTGCAAGAAAGATCAATCTAGTAGGCCAAACCAAACTGATAATTGAAGATACTTGCAAAGATAACCAATCATACATAAAAGAATTCAGAGAAGATTCAAATATTGTTCATAGATAAACTTGATCATAAACCCACAATTCATCGGTGTCAACAAACACACCGCAAAAGAAGATTACATCGAATAGATCTCCACAAGAGAGGGGGAGCAAGGGAGTCCTGGATTAGGGGGTATCCGGACAGCCGGACTGTGTACAACGTCCGGACTATTGAAGTGTGAAGATACAAGAGTCAAGACTTCGGCCCATGTCCGGATGGGCCTTTCCTTGGCGTGGAAGGCAAGCTTGGCGATCCGGATATTATATTTCCTTCCTTGTAACCGACTCCATGTAAACCCTAGCCCTCTCCAGTGTCTATATAAACCGGAGAGGTTGGTCCTTAGAAGGCCGATCACAATTACGATCATACCATCATAGGCTAGCTCTTAGGGTTTAGCCTCTACGATCTCGTGGTAGATCTACTCTTGTACTACCCATATCATCAATATTAATCAGGCAGGAAGTAGGGTTTTACCTCCATCCAGAGGGCCCGAACCAGGGTAAACATCTGTGTCCCTTGCTTCCTGTTACAATCAGCCTTGGCCTTGATCGGGACCCCCTACCGAGATCCGCCGGTTTTGATACCGACATTGGTGCTTTCATTGAGAGTTCCTGCGTATGCGCCGTCGGGAACTCGATGGCTCCTTCGATCATCATCAACGACGCTGTCGGTATGCGAGACTCCCCGACAGATCTTCGTGTTCGGCGGCTTCGCGACCGCCGGCCAACTCGCAGCCATCCGGAAGCAGATCGACAGCTACGCCCCTGGCCACCAGGTCAGGTTCGGAAACCTGAACTACACGACGGACATCCGCGAAGACTTCATCTTCGATGGATGTGGGCCTATGCCAGGAGCACCGGACAGTCGCGATGAGCACGGCTTAGACCTACCGTCGGACGAAGCTCGGGGTATCGCCCCCGTAGTATCTCCGAACCTAGATACGAAGGAGGCTGCGTTGCCTGAGGACGGAGGGATGGACCCCGCCCCCTAGGTCGTGCACTCATCGGTGGTGGAGCCGAACACCGGTTTTACCTCTGCGGTGGCCTGTGACTCCGAACCCCCGGATTCGTATCCGGACGTTGGTTCCAGTCCGCACACTCCCGAGCTCGTCGGGTCAGGATGGGCTCCAGTAATGGAGTTCACCGCTGCGGATATCTTCCAGCACTCGCCTTTCGGCGACATGCTGGACTCATTAAAGTCTCTCTCTTTGTCAGGAGGCTCTTTGCTGAACTATGCCTGGCTCGAGTGGGAGGCAGACAACGAAGGAATTCGTTGCCAACCCACCACCGACTTCATTGCCACGGTCGATGACTTAACCGAGGTACTGAACTTCGAATCCGAAGACATCGATGGTATGGACGACGATGCAGGAGAAGAACATGAACCACCGCTCACTGGGTGGTGGACAACCACCTCTTCTTATCATATATATATGGTGGACACTCCGAAGGAAACAAATGGCGATGAGGGAACGGAGGATAAAACCTCAGGGGAAAAAAGCAAAGAATGGGCGTCGTCGGCGCCACTCCAAGCCCCGCCACACCAATACCGCCCAGAGGCGAAAACAATCCGAATGGTGCCGAAGAAGAATACAACCACGATCAGCTGCCTTGAGCAGGGCGAGCAGAGGATGAGCAGGTCAGCCCAGGAGAACAGGCGACGGACGAATACCCGGAGGAGGACAGTTACATGCCCCCCTCCGAAGACAAAATTAGCCTCGGCGACGATGAGTTTGGCGTGCCTGAGGATCCCGTAGAGCAGGAGCGCTTCAAGCATCGGCTTATAGCCACCGCGAGGAGCCTGAAAAAGAAACAGCAACAACTCCAAGCTGATCAAGATCTGCTCACAGATAGATGGACGGAAGTCCTGGCAGCCGAGGAATACGGACTCGAGCACCATACGGCTGACCGACCACCTCATGGCCGGGATAAAACGGCATACCAGTCCGCATACCAGCCAACACCCCCACGCCAACATACTACGGCCCGGGGCAACAAAACGGGACATCCAAGATCGATCTACGGATCACGGGGGCGCGCCTTGGTACGCGACGAGGACCGTCACGCCGGACACATCTTCAACAAGTCCGGCCAGGCCGAATATAGCCACCCAGAGCAATTTGACCTGCGTAGCCACATAGCCCGGCACAGAGGCGCCGCGCACCCCCTCTGCTTCACTGATGAAGTAATGGATCATGAATTCCCAGAAGGGTTTAAACCCGTAAACATCAAATCATACGATGGCACAACAGACCCCGCAGTATGGATCGAAGATTTCCTTCTCCACATTCACATGGCCCGTGGAGACGATATACATGCCATCAAGTATCTCCCCCTTAAGCTCAAAGGGCCAGCCCGACACTGGCTAAACAGCCTGCCAGCAAATTCCATTGGCAGTTGGGAAAACCTGGAAGACGCATTCCTCGATAACTTCCAGGGCACATATGTGTGACCACCTGACGCCGACGACTTGAGCTACATCACTCAACAGCCCGGAGAGTCAGCCAGGAAATTCTGGACTCGGTTCCTAACTAAAAAGAACCAAATAGTCGATTGTCCGGACACCGAAGCCCTAGCGGCTTTCAAGCATAATATCCGTGACGAGTGGCTCGCTCGGCACCTCGGCCAGGAAAAACCCAAGTCCATGGCAGCTATCACAACACTAATGACCCGCTTTTGCGCGGGCGAGGACAGTTGGTTGGCTCGCAACAGCACTACGCCGCAGCCTGGCAATTCGGATGGCCGCGACAATAACGGCAACCCACGGCGTAATAGACATAAGCGACGGAACAACGGCGATGGCACTGAAGACACGGCAGTCAACGCTGGATTTAGCGGATCCAAGCCCGGTCAACGGAAGAAGCCTTTCAGAAGAAATAATCAGGGGCCGTCCAGTCTGGACCACATACTGGAGCGCTCGTGCCAAATTCATGGCACCCCGGACAAGCCAGCCAACCACACAAATAGGGATTGCTGGGTATTCAAACAGGCCGGCAAGATAAACGCCGAAGACAAGGACAAGGGGCTGCACAGCGACGATGACGAGGAACACCGACGTCCGAACACGGGGGGACAGAAAAAATCCCCCCCCCCTAGGTGAAAACGGTCAACATGATCTATGCCACGCACATCCCCAAGCGGTAACGGAAGCGGGCACTAAGGGACGTCTACGTGATGGAGCCAGTCGCCCCCAAATTCAACCCTTGGTCAGCTTGCCCGATCACCTTTGATCATAGGGATCACCCTACTAGCATCCGTCACGGCGGCTCGGCCGCATTGGTCCTAGACCCAATCATTGACAGATTCCACCTCACACGCGTCCTTATGGACGGTGGCAGCAGCCTGAACCTGCTTTACCAGGACCACGGTCGCCAAAATGGTCATTGACCCTTCAAGGATCAAGCCCACTAAAACCACCTTTAAAGGTGTAATTCCCGGAGTAGAGGACCGCTGTACGGGCTCTATAACATCGGAAGTGGTCTTCGGATCTCCGGATAACTTCTGAAGCGAAGAGTTAATCTTCGATATCGTCCCCTTCCGCAGTGGTTACCATGCACTGCTCGGACAAACCGCATTCGCCAGATTCAATGCGGTACCACACTACACATATCTCAAGCTCAAGATGCCAGGACCACGCGGGGTCATAACGGTGAACGGAAATATGGACCGCTCCCTGCGAACAAAAGAACATACTGCAGCCCTTGCGGCGGAAGTACAATGCGGCCTTCTCCGACAAACCAATCCGGCGAAAACAACTTCGAGCACGGTCAAGCGAGTCCGGAGCACCCCGCAACATGATCATCACGCACGCCAAGAGCGTGACTAGCAGTACGGCCTCCGCTTAAGCCCCATCAAAGCAGCATTCGTGCCACGTGCACACAATTACGCACTTAAAATACCATGGGCATAGGCGGAGGCGCATTAACGACTCAGTCAATAGTGCGGGTAACCGCCAAATACTTTCATACTCTCTCCCTCTTACCTTTCAGGACACCGCGTTGGCGCAACATCCTCAAAAGAGCCGAATTGCCGGACTCATAGGGAAGAGACATCCAAGGAGGCAATAGACATTGTGCACAGAAGAAAATACCCAGGTGGAATCTATTTATGATCATTATACCTGCTTTATCTACCTGAACACAGCTTGCCCCTGGATAGGACATGTCAAATAGTCCTATTTTATATCTTCTTAAACGCATCCATTGTAAATGTACGCTTAAACGTATTTTTCTGTCAATGAGAGATTATATATAGCGTCAGCTTATTATTATCATTTGAGCGTTTTTCTCTCATAAATGTTTATTTGATATTGCATCCGTACACCTTGGTGCAGCCGGTTTGCTAGGGGCTTCTTATGGCGCCCCGCTATACGGCAATTAAAGTCCGAACACTTTCAACAGTGCAGCACCCCGAACTTATAGCACTATATGCATCAGCTCCGAATCATGTCTTGGGTCTACAGTTGGGATAGCCCGTCTCCCTTGTTTTGGTGCCTTACGTTCCGTTATATCGGCTAAGGTAGCGCATGGAGAACTACTGCGATTGTGTCCCGGTTCTTCCGGACGAGCACCGCAGTAGAGAAAGCCGAAAACTGACCGGCATGATGTGGCGAGAGCTGGTCGCTGTTCGAGAGGTATTAAAATCCTTAAAGATTTTCCGCTTTAGGCAATAAATCGGCTTCATCCGATCTAGGCGTGTATAGCGCCCCGATTCGGTCTTCCGGATTCTAGGGGCTTCGCCGAAATTTAAAATTGTAGACTTCTATGGCTAAGTGAAACTTATAAAGCCGCATAGTCCGATTGCCTTGTTCACTACGCCGGACACCTCCTTAAGGGACCAAACGTTTGGGTAAAGAGTGTCCGGGTTTTCCACGAACACCCCAGTGCTAGTACGCGGGGGCGGAAGCCGACGACTGGCCTACTTTCAGGATTCTATAAACAGTCGCACAGAAGGTAATATTTTAAATGACAAAAGCTCTACATAGCGCAAGTAACTTCGTCTTTAATTACAAACATGACAGAAGTGAATTCATTCAAATATGGCGTCCTTGGTACACCCATTGGCGACGAGGCGAGCACCCTTCATCATGCCATCGTAGTACATTTCGGGATGGCGATGCGCCTTGCCCTCCGGTGGCCCGTCCTTGACCAGCCTCTCCGCATCCAGCTTGCCCCAATGCACCTTGACGCGGGCAAACGCTCGGCGGCACCTTCGATGCAAACAAATCGCTGATCACTTCAAGCCGCGGGCAGGCATCCACCATCCGCTTGATCAAGCCAAAGTAGCTCTTGGCAAGAGCTCAAAGAGCCACATCCTGACTATGAGGTCCTTCATAGCCAGTTCGGCCGCCCTGTGGAGTTCGACCAACTGTTTCAGTTGGTCGCTCAGAGGCATTGGATGTTCGGCCCCAACATACTGGGACCAGAACAGCTTCTCCGTTGAGCTCCCCTCCTGGGGACGATAGAACTCCGCAGCGTCTGAGGCGCTGCGTGGCAGATCTGCAAATGGCCCTGGAGAGCTCCGTATTCGAGTAAGTAAAAGAAACGCCTCCTCCACATGTTTGCTTTGCATAAATAATTTCTTACCTGCTGCTATCTTTTTGGCCTCCTAGATCTCCTGTTGTGCTTTCTCGGCTTCGGCCTTGGCATCCTTCAAACTTACAAGGGCCTTCGCAAGCTCGGCCTCTTTCATCTTCAGCTCATGCTCCACGGACTCGCACTTCTTGCCGAGGTCCAGGAGCTCCCGCTGTATCTCGCCCACTCTAGCACTTTGCTTTTCGCGCTCCTTACACTCCGAGGCCACCTTGTTTTCGGCCTCAGACAGCGCCTTCTTCAGGGACACCACCTCGATGGTGGCCCCTGTTACATGGTCGTGACACTTAGGTGTTAGACTCATCAATTCTTCCTATCCTTAAATGCATAAGAGCGGGAATTACTTACCCTTGTTCTCTTCGAGCTGCCTCTTCGTGAGGACGAGCTCTCCTGCGCAGCTCCAGTGCCGCTTGATTCGGCAACCTCGGCGATGCAGGCAGCGTGACAAGCAGCACAACCTGCTTATTCACAACAATACTTATTATTAGACTCCTGCGGATTATAGTTGACCCTCCATTTGGCTTTTCTTTCAGAACACCAACCAGAGTATCAGGGGCTACTACCTATCGGGTGGTAATTTCATACATTTTTTACTCACCTCAAAGCCCATCAGAAGGCTTGTGCAGGCTTCGGTTAGTCCGCTTTTGGCAGACAGAACCTTTTGAATCACCGCACTCATAAGAGTACGGTGCTCTTCTTCCATGGAGGCGCCTCGGAGCGCTTCCACCAGGCTATCCGGTGCCGTTGATGCGCCGGAAGTCCTCGGCACGGGCGGCTCGCCCTCCCTAACGGGGTGCTGCCCGCCCAAGTCCAAAACCGTTGGGGGTTCCGGAGCAGTGTTCGGTCGAGAGTTCGCCTTGTTGTGGCTCTCATCGACGCGATCCGCGGGGATCTTGAACCCCGCATGCCCGACATCTGGAATCCCGCCGTGGGGCGTCTCCAGAGTCACCTCCCCCTGCTCTGAGAGCCTTTGGGACAACACCTCCGTGTCATCCGCGGGTGGAGGGGTAGTGGCCGTCGGGAGCGAATTTATCGCCGGATCGCTCAGGGACCCGGAGGAGGATTCCTCGGGGTGAGCCCTGGCCGGACTGCATATATGTTTGGCACTATAAGTATAAAAACTATTAAGTGAAACCATGATAGGATGCGGACACTTACGATCGCACCGGGGGCTTCCCCTGGGGCAGCCACCCCTCCTCGCTGTAAGCGGCCGTGGCGGAATAGTCCTGAAGGGTTACCTTCCCCTTCTTGGACGTCCCAGCCTCCTCCTCCGGGGCGGCTTTTCTCTTCTTCTCCCCCTGCGGGGAGGTGGAATTTCTTCTTGATTCCCCCACATCCGCGGGAGGAATGTGTCTCGTCGTCATCGGACGACAGAGGAATAACGGCCTTGCGCTGAGGGCCTTTTCCGGCCCCCTGGCCCGCTTCGCCGGGCCCCTCATCCTTTCCGGATGGGGCGTCTTCTTATTCTTCCTCCTCCCCTTCATGGGAGGAGTCCGCCTCGTCGTCTTCGGATGAGGCTTCGGACGCAACCTTACGCCGGAGACCCTTCCTGGTCCCCGGGGCCTTCTTTTCGGCCTTCTTCTCCGGCACCTTGTACGTTGCCGGGACTAGCATCTCCGTCAGGAGAGCATCTGCCGGATCTTCCGGCAACGGAGCCGGACAGTCAATCCGCTCCGCTGTCTTTACATAATGCTGAAGCAAATATATATGTATACTTAAAACTATCCCATGAATGTATTGGAAGAAAAAAAACTAAACCCGGTGGTGGTCCCAAAACTCACCGGATTCGGGGGCCGCGCTGCATGAAGTCCGCGGTCCTCGTATGTGGGAGGAGGTACTTCGGAGGCCTTGAACAACACTTTCCATGCGCCTTTGTGCGTCATGCCGTAGAAACTTCCGGAGGCGTCTGGTGTTCGGCCGGGACGAACTCCCACAGATTTACCGCCCGCCTTTGGCAGGGCAGGATCCGGCGAACGAGCATGACCTGGATCACATTGACAAGCTTGATGTTCTTGTCCTTCATGCTTTTGATGCATGTCTGGAGTCCGGCCAGCTCCGTGGAATCGCCCCAGGACATGCCCTTCTTTTCCCAGGAGGTGAGCCACATAGTGATTCCGGATCGGAACTCGGGGGCCGCTTCCCAGTTGGCGCCGCATGGCTCGGTGATGTAGAACCACCCCGATTGCCATCCTTTTACGGTCTCCGCAAAGGAGCCGTCCAGCTAGGTGACGTTAGGCATCTTGCCCACCATGGCCCCTCCGCACTCCGCTTGTTGGCCGCGTACAATCTTCGGCTTCACGCAGAAGATTTGCAGCCACAGGCCGAAGTGAGGCCGGATGCGGAGGAAAGCCTCGCAAACGACGATGAACGCCGAGATTTTGAGGACAAAATTCGGGGCTAGATCATGGAAATCTAGCCCATAGTAGAACATGAGCCCGCGGACGAAGGGATGGAGTGGAAATCCCAGTCCACGGACGAAGTGGGCGACGAACACGACTCTCTCGTGGGGTCCTGGGGTCGGAATGACCTGCCCAGCGTCCGGTAGCCGGTGCGCTATGTCTGCAGCCAAGTATCCGTCCGCCCGAAGATCTGTGATGTGCTTCTCCTCGACGGTGGAAGCCACCTACTTGCTTCCTACTCTGGACATGTCTAGCTGTGCGGAGGAGACTTGGGCTTGGGCACTGGAGCTCGAGGGGGCAGCGAAGGAAGAAGGCGTGTGTAAAAATGAGGAAATCTTATCCCTTTATAGAGGCGACGGAAGCAGTGCGCCTCCCCACTTGCCCGTTGAGAATCGCTTACTTCCCAAGCGCCACGATTAATGATGTGGTGGGACTACCCGTACCTGTATTGATGAGAATCCCGTGATAAGGGGGCACGATCTCTGCTTTGACAAGAGTGCCAAGGAAACCGCCTCGCAATATGCGTTGTGGCTGGTTGTGGGAAGACAGTTCGAATAATGACCCGACCGTAATGACACGTCGCGTTGCTTGAAAAGTTGTCAGCAGATTGCATTGGCGAAACATCATTCTCTCTACGGTGGCATATGAAGATCATCTTGTGGATCTGGACACGATTTGAGTGTTCGATAATTACCTTGGAGTATTTGGAGGAGGAACCCGCCTTGCAATGCCGAAGACAAGACTGCGCGCCGGACTCATCGTCATTGAAGCCTGGTTCAGGGGCTACTGAGGGGGTCCTGGATTAGGGAGTATCCGGACAGCCGGACTGTGTACAACGTCCGGACTATTGAAGTGTGAAGATATAAGACTCAAGACTTCGGCCCATGTCCGGATGGGACTTTCCTTGGCATGGAAGGCAAGCTTGGCGATCCGGATATTATATTTCCTTCCTTGTAACCGACTCCATGTAAACCCTAGCCCTCTCCGGTGTCTATATAGACCGGAGAGGTTGGTCCTTAGAAGGCCAATCACAATTACAATCATACCATCATAGGCTAGCTCTTATGGTTTAGCATCTACGATCTTGTGGTAGATCTACTCTTGTACTACCCATATAGTCAATATTAATCAAGCAGGAAGTAGGGTTTTACCTCCATCGAGAGGGCCCGAACCTGGGTAAACATCTGTGTCCCTTGCTTCATGTTACCATCAGCCTTGACGCACAGATCGGGACCCCCTACCCGAGATCCGCCAGTTTTGACACTGACAGGTAGAACATTGTATTGAGATCCAAAAAGAGAGAAGAAGCCATCTAGCAAATAACTATGGACCCGAATGTCTGAGGTAAACTACTCACACATCATCGGAGAGGCCATGGTGTTGATGTAGAAGCCCTCCGTGATCGATGCCCCCTCTGGCGGAGCTCCGGAAAAGGCCCCAAGATGGGATCTCACGGGTACAGAAGGTTGCGGTGGTGGAATTAGGTTTTTGGCTCCGTATCAGGTAGTTTGGGGGTGTATATAGGAGGAAGAAGTACGTCGGTGGAGCAACATGGGGCCCACGAGGGTGGAGGGCGCGCCCCCCTACCTCGTGCCCTCCTGGTTGATGTCTTGACGTAGGGTCCAAGTCCTCTGGATCACGTTTGTTCCGAAAATCACGTTCCCGAAGGTTTCATTCCGTTCGGACTCCGTTTGATATCCTTTTTCTGTGAAACTCTGAAATAGGCAAAAAATAGCAATTCTGGGCTGGGCCTCCGGTTAATAGGTTAGTCCCAGAAATAATATAAAAGTGTATAATAAAGCCCATTAATGTCCAAAATAGAATATAATATAGCATGGAACAATCAAAAATTATAGATACCTTGGAGACGTATCAAGCATCCCCAAGCTTAATTCCTGCTCGTCCTCGAGTAGGTAAATGATAAAAACAGAATTTTTGATGTGGAATGCTACTTGGCATAATTTCAATGTAATTCTCTTAATTGTGGTATGAATATTCAAATCCGAAAGATTCAAGATAAAAGTTTAATATTGACATAAAAGTAATAATACTTCAAGCATACTAACTAAGCAATTATGTCCTCTCAAAATAACATGGCCAAAGAAAGTTCATCCCTACAAAATCATATAGTTTAGTCATGCTCCATTTTCACACACAAGAATTCTCTCATCATGCACAACCCAGATTACAAGCCAAGCAATTGTTTCATACTTTAGTAATCTCAAACTTTTTCAACCTTCACGCAATCCATGAGAATGAGCCATGGATATAGCACTATGGGTGGAATAGAATATGATGATGGGGGTTGTGTGGAGAAGACAAAAAAGGAGAAAGTCTCACATCAACGAGGCTAATCAATGAGCTATGGAGATGCCCATCGATTGATGTTAATGCAAGGAGTAGGGATTGCCATGCAATGGATGCACTAGAGCTATGAATATATGAAAGCTCAACAAAAGAAACTAAGTGGGTGTGCATCCAACTTGCTTGCTCACGAAGACCTAGGGCACTTGAGGAGGCCCATTGTTGGAATATACAAACCAAGTTCTATAATGAAAAATTCCCACTAGTATATGAAAGTGAGGAAACAAGAGACTCTCTATTACGAAGATCATGGTGCTATTTTGAAGCACAAGTGTGGTAAAAGGATAGTAACATTGTCCCTTCTCTCTTTTTCTCTCATTTTTTTCATTTTTTGGGCCTTCTCTTTTTTTGGCCTTTCTCTCTCTTTTTTTATTCCTCACTTGGGACAATGCTTTAGAAAATGATGATCATCACACTTCTATTTATTTACAACTCCATGATTACAACTCTATAGTAGAACAAAGTATGACTCTATATGAATGCCTCCGGCGGTGTACCGGGATATGCAATGAACCAAGAGTGACATGTATGAAAGAATTATGAACGGTGGCTTTGCCACAAATACTATGTCAACTACATGATCATGCAAAGCAATATGACAATGATGAACGTGTCATGATAAGCGGAATGGTGGAAAGTTGCATGGCAATATATCTCGGAATGGCTATGGAAATGCCATAATAGGTAGGTATGGTGGCTGTTTTGAGGAAGATATAAGGAGGTTTATGTGTGAAAGAGCATATCATATCATGGGGTTTGGATGCACCGGCGAAGTTTGCACCAACTCTCAATGTGAGAAAGGGCAATGCATGGTACCGAAGAGGCTAGCAATGGTGGAAAGGTGAGAGTGCGTATAATCCATGGACTCAACATTAGTCATAAAGAACTCACATACTTATTGCAAAAATCTACAAGTCATCAAAAACCAAGCACTACGCGCATGCTCCTAGGGGGATAGATTGGTAGGAAAGACCGTCGCTCGTCCCCGACCGCCACTCATAAGGAGGACAATCAAAGAACACCTCATGTTTCAAATTTGTTACATAACGTTTACTATACGTGCATGCTATGGGACTTGCAAACTTCAACACAAGTATTTCTCAAATTCACAACTACTCAACTAGCACAACTTTAATATCACTACCTCCATATCTCAAAACAATCATCAAGCATCAAACTTCTCGTAGCATTCAGCACACTCATAAGAAAGTTTTTTTACTAGTCTTGAATACCTAACATACTAGGATCAATTTACAAATTTAAGCAAATTACCATGCTGTTTAAGACTCTCAAAATAATATAAGTGAAGCATGAGAGAATAATAGTTTCTATAAAACAAAACCACCGCCGTGCTCTAAAAGATATAAATGAAGCACTAGAGCAAAAACTATATAGCTCAAAAGATATAAGTGAAGCACATAGAGTATTCTAATAAATTCCGAATCATGTGTGTCTCCCTCAAAAGGTGTGTACAGCAAAGATTATTGTGGTAAAACTAAAAAGCAAAGACTCAAATCATACAAGACGCACCAAGCAAAACACATATCATTTGGTGAATAAAAATATAGCTCCAAGTAAAGTTACCGATGGAAGTAGACGAAAGAGGGGATGCCTTCCGGGCATCCCCAAGCTTTGGCTTTTTGGTGTCCTTAGATTATCTTGGGGTGCCATGGGCATCCCCAAGCTTAGGCTCTTGCCACTCCTTGTTCCATAATCCATCAAATCTTTTACCCAAAACTTGAAAACTTCACAACACAAAACTTAACAGAAAATCTCGTGAGCTCCGTTAGCGAAAGAAAACAAAACACCACTTCAAGGTACTGTAATGAACTCATTCTTTATTTATGTTGGTGTAAAACCTACTGTATTCCAACTTCTCTGTGGTTTATAAACTATTTTACTACCCATAGATTCATCAAAGTAAGCAAACAACACACAAAAAACAGAATCTGTCAAAAACAGAACAGTCTGTAGTAATCTGTAACTAACGCAAACTTTTGGAACTCCAAAAATTCAGCCAACATAGGAAGACCTAGAAAATTTGTTTATTGATCAGCAGAAATTGGAATCAATATTTTATCACTTTCTGGTGATTTTTAACAATTATTTTCGTAAATAGAAAGTTTCTGGAATTTTCAGCAAGATCAAATAACTATCATCCAAGAAGATCCTATAGGTTTAACTTGGCACAAACACTAATTAAAACTAACCAGAGGATATATCAAATATTTATTGCTAAACAGAAGCAAAAAGCAAAAAAATAAAAATAAAATTGGGATGCCTCCCAACAAGCGCTATCGTTTAATGCCCCTAGCTAGGCATCTATAATTTTAATGATGCTCACATGAAAGACAAGAATTGAAGCGCAAAGAGAGCATCATGAAACACGTGACAAACACATCTAAGTCTAATATATTTCCTATGCATAGGCATCTCATAGAAAAACAAATTATCATAGCAAGCAAAAACTAGCATATGCAAGGAAGTGGAAAGGAACGATAGCAATCTCAACATAACGAGAGGTAATTTAGTAACATGAAAATTTCTATAACCATATTTTCCTATCTCATAATAATTACATGTAGGATCATAAGAAAATTCAACAATATAGCTATCAGAAAACATATTCTTAACACGATCCACATGTATGCAAAGTTGGCACTCTTCCGAAATAGTGGGATTATCATAAAATAAAGTCATGACCTCTCCAAACCCACTTTTCTTAAAAATTTCATAAGATTGAACATGCTCCAAATATGTGGGATCTAAAGTTGAGAATCTTCCAAACCCACTTTCAATAATATTGCAAACACTATTATCAATCTCGTATTCATCATGGAGCTTAAATAAATTTTCAACATCATAAGAAGAACTATCACCCCAAACATGATCATTGCAACAAGTAGTAGACATAGCAAAACTAGCATCCCCAAGTTTAGGGTTTTGCATATTATTAGCACAATTGAGATCAAGAAAATTTATAGTAAAATCATTGCAATCATGCTTTTTATCGAAGGAACTATCAAGTATGGGTGCAATAGCAACGATCTCATGTTTAACATATGGAACTATAGCAAATTCATCTTCATAAATATTGGCATCATGGCCACAAGGATAGCAAGCATCATGTTCATCAAGGGATATTTCAATCAATCATCAGAATCATCATTATCTATAGATTCTTAAATATCATTATTTTCTTCCAAAGCAATGGTCATTCTTTCAATAAATTCTTGGACATAGACATTATGAGCAAAGTTTTCATTGCAATATTTAAGTATGACGGAATTTTCAGATTTTTAAGTAGTAAAATCATACTTTTCAATCAAAGAAGCAACTTCATGAGCACCCTTAAAATGACAAATTCTTCAATTTGTTCGATATCATAGTAACTATAAACACCCTTTGCATAAGAAGATAAGATTTCATTATCATTGAACTCACATAGGTAGGGAAGGTGTTTTTAGGGTTCTTAGAGCAACAAGTAAAATCACAAATTTCATAAAGATTCCAAGCATAGCATAGCAAACTATTTATATGATACCATAAGAGCTTCCCTTTTCGGACAAACGATGACGCACAAAATGAGCATGCTCATCTAAAGATTTCCATCAACTAGGCTAGTTGGGGTTTCAAAGACGAAAGATAAGGATCGAAGATGATCCAAGTATAACACTTTAAGTGGATCCATATCAATAGATTTTTAGCAAGCAAAGATGCAAGCAAATAGAAGGCACGTGGAAACACAAACAAAAAGGCATACGGGAAGAAGGCAAATAAAACGGCAAGGGTGAAGTGGGGGAGAGGAAAACGAGAGGCAAATGGCAAATAATGTAATGCGGGAGATAAGGGTTTGTGATGGGTACTTGGTATGCTTGACTTTTGCGTAGACTCCCTGGCAACGGCGCCAGAAATCCTTCTTGCTACCTCTTGAGCACTGCGTTGGTTTTCCCTTGAAGAGGAAAGGGTGATGCAGTAAAGCAGCGTAAGTATTTCCCTCAGTTTTTGAGAACCAAGGTATCAATCCAGTAGGAGGCCACGCACGAGTCCCTCGCACCTACACAAACAAATAAATCCTCACAACCAACGTAATAAAGGGGTTGTCAATCCCTTCACGGTCACTTACGAGAGTGAGATCAGATAGATATGATAAGATAATATTTTTGGTATTTTTATGATAAAGATGCAAAGTAAAATAAAAGGCAATAAAAATAACTAAGTGTTGGAAGATTAATATGATGGAAGATAGACCCGGGGGCCATAGGTTTCACTAGTGGCTTCTCTCGAGAGCATAGTATTACGGTGGGTGAACAAATTACTGTTGAGAAATTGACAAAATTGAGCATAGTTATGAGAATATCTAGGTATGATCATGTATATAGGCATCACATCCGTGACAAGTAGACCGACTCCTGCCTGCATCTACTACTATTTCTCCACACATCGACCGCTATCCAGCATGCATCTAGAGTATTAATTTCATAAGAACAGAGTAACGCTTTAAGTAAAATGACATGATGTAGAGGGATAAACTCATGCAATATGATATAAACCCCATCTTGTTATCCTCGATGGCAATAACACAATACGTGCCTTGCTGCCCCTACTGTCACCGGGAAAGGACACCGCAAGATTGAACCCAAAGCTAAGCACTTCCCCTATTGCAAGAAAGATCAGTCTAGTAGGCCAAACCAAACTAATAATTTGAAAAGACTTGCAAAGATAACCAATCATACATAAAAGAATTCAGAGAAGATTCAAATATTGTTCATAGATAAACTTGATCATAAACCCACAATTCATCGGTCTCAACAAACACACCGCAAAAGAAGATTACATTGAATAGATCTCCACAAGAGAGGGGGAGAACATTGTATTGAGATCCAAAAAGAAACAAGAAGCCATCTCGCTAATAACTATGGACCCGAAGGTCTGAGGTAAACTACTCACACATTATCGGAGAGGCTATGGTGTTGATGTACACTACAAAAAAAATACACTTCCGTGATGATACATGCTTGTCACAATAGGTCGCGTTTTCTGTCATGCATGTACATCCATGATGATTTTATGACAGAATCAAGATAATCATACCTGTGCTGTCGTAGAAGTGTTCCATGACATTACGAAAATTATCATCACGGAAGTGTCCACTTCCATGACGATAAATCGCGCGTCACAGAAGTTCTTTCGTCAAGGATGACCGACACGTGGCATCCACTGTAACGGAACTCCGTTAAGCTATCAGGTCGGGTTTTGGATCCGATAACCCGTTAACAGCCCCGACCAATGGGGATTTTCCACGTGTAAAATCATCATTGGCTGGAGGAAACACGTGTCGGCTCACCGTTCATTGGACCGAAGTCGCCTATGATACGGCGACACATGGCACGCCCAACAGAGGCCCATTCACGTGAAAAGGCGGCCCGTTTGACTTGGTCAAAAGGTGGCGGCCCGCCCACCAGAAGCCCGTTAACGGCCTGTTCGCATATAGCCCATTTACTGACCCGCTAACCCTTGGCCCGTTCGCCCTATCCGAATTAGGCCCGATGGCGTCATCCGGGCCGTCCCCATATGATTCAGCCTGCTTTAACTTCCGCCCATGGGTGGCCCATGACTTCTTCGCCCATATGCGGACCTTTGTAACTCTTGGCCCATTAACGGCCCGTGGTGAAACTGGCCCGTAATGAACAGTGTATCACTTTATACCCATTAACGGCCCGTTATTCCATTGGGCCGTTTCCAGTCCAAGTTTTCTTTTGGCCTTCTCAGGGCCCATTGATTCTTGGGCTCATTTGCAGCATTTGGTTACATACGGCCCGTTACTGTCATTTTCTGCTTGTGGGCCAAATTCAGCCCGTTGTTATAGTCGGCCCGTTTGCGGACCGTTAATACGTTGGGCCGTTTTCATGTAAAAAAACCGTTGGGCTGTTTTCATAGAGTTATCAAATACGGCTTATTAACGGCCCGTTATGGTCCACGAATAGTATGGCCCATGATTGGCGAAATTGATACGCCCCGTAAAAGGCCCATGGATCCTACGGCCCGTATGAGGCCCATGGATAGTACGGCCCGTAGAAGGCCCATGGATCGTACGACCCGTAGAAGGCCAAAGGACCCAACGGCCCGAAGAAGCCCCATGTAACCTAAGGCCCATATAGATGGCCTATTTATCCTACGACCCATATAGAAGGCCAATGGATCCTACGGCCGGCCGAAGGAACATGGATCATACGGCCTTCAGGAGGCCCATGGTTACTACAGTCCGTTTGTTGCCATGATTATTTTGGCCTTGTTACAAAATATAGGCTATTGTGGCCACTAGAAAAACACAGAAAAAGAACTGCAGTGACTACAAGCAAACAACTAAACAAGACAATAAGGAAATAAATAAGCAAGCAATTAACGCTAGCCTATTACCGCTATTACACATATTACATCCACTGGGTATCAAAGTTCGCCACCAGTGCAAATATAGGGAACAAAGCAGCATATTACATACCTTTGGCCGTCAAAATTGGCCACCAAAGTGCAAATAAGCGGCAAAGAAACAAGAGCATAATCAAACAACTTCAAGAGCTCAAGAAACATTATCTTGGGTATCCACCATGCGGCAATAAGCTTAGCAAGCTGATTAGCATTGTCTGTTTGGTGCTAAAATCCTCCAACGCTTCTGTTGCACCGTAAAGTATGCATCTGAATGCTCCAAGGACTTCCATGATCCTTCCGCTTCTTGTCGCAAAGACAAATTGATCGATGTCTTTCAGCTTGTAGTTGAGACTCAAGAAACCGAACTGATTCAGCATAAAGTGAGTTTGAATAGCTTGTGCAAGCGGTAGTGGCCAGTAACTCGAACACTAAACCAAGACAGGACTTTGGGGTTGTCTCGATGTCTTCAAGATAGTCTTCCTTAGCTTTTTTTATCAGCTTTGTTGGAGATCAACAAGGATGTGTCACTATCCTGAACCTTATCTGCATTACTTCCTTTACCATTGCTTAATAAGGCACTCTTCCCCAATATTCTGCCAGCATTCTAAAAGAAGAAACAAGCAGACACATAACAAGTTTAGCATGAACTAGTATATGAAACTCATTTCGGTGAACCAATTCATTAGTAAGGTGGACATGATTAAACTACCAAGTCTTCTATTGCCAAGTACTAGTACATAATAAAAGCATCAAACAAACATATATCTATGTCCTATGGTCCTTTGCATTGTCTGCCAAATCAAAATAGAGACACGGTTCAAATCATATCAGTTCAAGACAAAGCGGCGGTGAAAGAATACAAAGCGTGGGAAACTACACGGCACAACAAGATTTCAGATGGGTACCACGGGTCTACATGTACAACAACACTATTGGTTACATTGTGATGCTAGTAATGTGCATGATATGAAAGTCAACTGTATACACAATTGAAATTGAAATCAACAGAGCTATTGATAAGAGCAAACCTGTTAAAGAAACATGCGTGAACATACCTGCCGTGCCATTGGAGTTTCGGTTGGATCCTTCAGTTTAAAAAGTAGTTTGTATGAGTAAATACAGTGATACAAGAGCAAAGCAATCATAGTTAAAAAAGGCGCGCCTAAGCGAGCGCTTAAGCGCCAAGATAGGCTCTAGGGCGTTAAAACGCGCAAGCATAACTACGCATAATCTGTGCATAACTGCGCATAAGCATGCGCTTTGGTCAGTAAAGTGCAAGGCGGTGGCAAAACGCACAATTAACGCCTAGCACTTTTTTGAACTATGATAGCAATGGAATCTTAAATTAGAACAGTTGTTCTTCAGGTTTAGGCACTTGTTCTACATGAACAGAGTACAGTAAGACACAAGAATAAAATACTTAAAAATAGAAAATGAGCTCATAGACCTTACCACATTCTTGGTTCGGGACCAGTACAGAACAAGGTGTTCCCAGTCATCATCCAGTAAATGTGTCTCAGGAGAACGTTAGGGAATTTGATGAGTTTCTTTACCGGTGAAGTACATTTTCTTCAGGTAATTCCGATACTGCCACCAAGCATTCTTGAAGATAGCAGAGGTATTAGCACAGGTTACCTCATCCTGAGTTTCCAAATCGGTCCTTCTCTGTAGAGAAAAATGGGAAAATTTGCTGTATTATAACCATCATGGCGGTAGGATGTATGGGACGAAGCAAAGTAATTGCCATGAATAACATTACTTACACATAACTCCTGGACAAACACACAATCGGCATTTTCCTTCATCTTGATAATATTTCCAAGATGGGAAGATACGACGCATTTATTTAACAACATCAAATGCGATAGATGCTAAACTACGACTGGCTGGTTGTGCTTCCTCCACAGGAATAGGCGTACTAACTGGTGGAGTTGGGGTTCGCCGTGATAGTACTGGCCCTTTGGGCACTGGAGCTGCCTTACTAATTGCTCTTGTTTGGGAGCTCTGTGGTGGAGATGGTCTTTGTGTCAACAGGTGAGTTACTATCGGCTGGGGTTGGGGTTAGATTGGGTGAAGCTGGTTCTCTGTCCATCGCAAAGAGGGGTACAATCTGCAAGAGTTTGGGTTATGTGTGGTAGGGATAGTTCTTGTGCATGTACAACCGGGTGCTATCTCCACCAAGAGGTAGCACTGCTTTTATTCAAGACCGTGTTTTTATTCTCGCTAGATATCGCATCGCTGCTCCAATTCAAATGGCTGATAAACAGGAAACATGGTTGAATGTACAGACATTGTATGAGAGATGATGCAATAGATAGTGTGGAAAAAAGAGGGCATGAAATAGTTGACATGTATGTTGTTTAACTAAAACGGATAGCATGACATAATTTCACATATATGATGTCTATCTAAACTGGATAGCATAGCCATAATTCAAAGATATGATGAATAACTAAACATGATCGCATGACATAATTCACCTACATGTTATCTAAGTAATCAGGATCACATCATTTAATTCACATATGTGATCTATATGCTAAACAGAGGGCATTCGATATGATGTCTGAACTAAGAACATGGTGTTGAATATTATGTATATGATGTCTAAACTATGCAATGCAAGACACCGTATGCATGATATGAGCAGTATAACCGTGCCAAGTTAGAGCATACACCTCAGTGGGGAATAGGACTGTTCATCTGTCTCTGAATCCATCTCTGAGGAGCTATCGGGACCCAACAAGAGATCTGCTTCGACACATAGCACTGTCTGCTCTGAAGGCCTTGTTTTCACTACAGATTTTTCCATCTCCCACCAAAATGGCTGATTCACAGGAAGAGTAGTTTAATGTACAAACATTGTCGACAAATGGAAATGTAATGAAGAAAAGGACGGGCAAGATATCATTCAAATATATGATGCCTGGTTAAACAGGACGGCATTGCACATTTCACATATATTATGGCTGGCTAAAAGACATGAGATCGCATAATTCCCATATATGATATAGAAACTAAACAGGTGGCATTACGTAACATGTCTAAACTAAGCAGATGACATATATGATGTCAAAAGTAGGCACTGCATAAGGCAACATATGCATGATATGACTAACATCATCATGCCAAGGTAGAGCAAACACCTTGGGGGTAAATAGGAGTGGTCACGACATCCGAATCCGCCTCGTAATGATATCGTCCTCTGGATTACAATCTGGAGAGGGGTGGGGAGGGTTTGCCATTGAGCCCACCATGGAGCGATGTCTGCATGACATTGTATTGCCACGCAAAACTCTTCTCTTTTTCTCTACATGTTCAGCATGACTGTGTACAATATCTACATGCATACGAAAAAATATGGTGAGATTATGTAAGGAGAGCATACATAAATTTAGAGTGATGGTAACAACCAGTGGATCGACGTTTTTCCGTTGAACCAAAATAGCCCTAATGGATCGACGTGAATGCATAGTAATAAGTGATGCAACAAGTGTACAACCTCTTTGCCGTAGCCGTGTCGACCTCAGCATCATTGGGTTGGTCATTTGAAGCGATTGAGGCAGAGGCGGCTGTCGGAGGTGTGGAGGAAGATTTGAGGAATCAGAAGCGGTGTCGAGACGCCTGCTGTTGTGATGGATCGATTACGTCGTTGGAGCAGCTCCGTGAGCCAGAAGACGTCAAGGCTGAAGCAAAGACAAGACGGACATCGTCAATCTCAAGTGGGATTCTAATAGCATCTCCAATAGATGATGTAAAATGGATGTAAAATTAACATCACCAAAAACCACCGACTACAACAGATGAGGTAAAAACCGTTGACTCTGAAATTAATCGTCAAACTGAAATTTATCAGGAATCTGAATGCTATCATTTAAACTGAACGCAATGGTAGCAGAGAGGCACTTGACATGTAGTTTAGGGAGGGCTGCAGTTCATCTTCAACCTGCACCCCTAAGCCGCCACCACCACCACCGAACCGCTGCCCCAAAGACCGCCTCGCCGCCCCAAAACAAATCGCCACCGCCGCTCCGGCCAGCCCTCTAGGCCCCGCCCCCACCCTGAACCCTAAGATAGATAGTGGGGTACCTCTCTGGCGAGCCCCCGTCCCCGCAGTGGGTGGTTCTTCCTTAACTCCGACGAGCCCCCCCAACCTCTCAAAAATCGATCACCCAAAATTCGATTCAGTCGGCTGAAGTGTGGCTTAATCGGAGCAGAGCAGCAACACGGGCGAGGGGGAGAGCAGCAGCAGCAACAGCTGGGCGAGCGAGCGATCGAGCAAGAGCCGGAGCAAAGAAGCAATGAAGCGAAAGGAAGCGAGAGCCGGAGAAGCGATGGCAGATCTGGCTGGTATGGACGCCCCCGCCGAAGGGGCCTCGCACTGGGGGAGAGCCACCATGGAGATGTCGCCCGCGGCGCTGGCTTCAAGGTAGCCGCTCCATGGGGGTGCAGGATGGAGCACCGTCGGCGCCAGGAGGTCGAGTTAAGGAGAAGGTGCGATGCGATGAGTGTACAACCTCTTTGGTGGCGTCGAGTAGGCCTCGGCTTCGTCCGAGGAGTCGGTGAGGATGCTGCGGTTCCGGTGGAGCAGGTTAAGGCGGCGCTGTGGGGATGGAGCATCCGCGACAGACGAGGTGATCGTCGGAGCAACTCCTTGGAGGTGGAGGACGGGGCGGCTGAACCGGCGGGACGGCGAGATAGACGACGGATCCTCATACGGGGAGGTGGACGAGGGACGTCGAGCTGTTGCGGTGGACGACGTCGTCGGGGAAGAGGCTTCGGCTGGGCAGCGGTGACATGGCGGACGGAGGAGGGTGGGGTTTCGCGGCGGGAGCGGAGAGGTTATGGCGGCCTAGGATTTCGAATGGCGAAAAGGGGGCGATGGGAGAGGGTGAAGCATGACTTAGGGACGCGCTTGTCCAAAATGTAGGGTGTGTTACAAAAGTACCCCCACCGATTTGAACTAGCGGCCCTTTTGGCTCAGGGTTAGAAGGGGGATTTCGCGTGTCGGGATTTGGCAGCTGGAGGGAGTTTTCGCGTGCGTTGTAATTTCGGGATAGCAAGGCGCGGGTTGTGAAAGCACCAGTTTTGGGAGCATGATATCTGAATTTTCGGGATATAACAAGACGCGGGTTGAATTTTAGGGATAAGTCTAATGTGTAGTAATTTTGTACTTGTACGTACCAAATCAATTCGCACTTCCCTCAACCAAAAAGAAAACGAAAAAAATAAAACTATTCATACCACACAAAGAGAGAATCTTGCCCCATTTTACTATACAAATGCTATTCAGTTACTCCTCCTTCCATCTATATAGGGCCTAATGCGTTTTTCGATGCTAACTTTGACCAAATATTAGAGCAATGATATATGACATGCAACTTACACAAAGCACACCGTTAACCCGTCTGTGAAAGGTTCTTTCAATGATATAATTTTTACATTGTGCATGTCATGTACTATTAATCTTGTCAATTGTCAAAGGCGGTCTTAAAAATCTCATTACGCCCTATATAGATGGAAGGAGGAGTATGAATCCATTTTATGTCCGATTAAATTTTTCGCTTGCTGTATAATGCATGTAACCTACTCATACCAACATTTTAGTGCATTCCAAATGTCTATACTACCGCTGCAATTCGAACTAAATTTGAATTCGTTTCTCTATTTCAATAAGAATCTACAATCATGATTGTTGCCAACTTCAACCATCATAGTTTCCTTGCTATCCACCAGATATAAATCGGACGACCTATAATGCAGGATGGCAGGAACACCATCATCAACAACTCCGTTTTTTCATAAGAGTAGAGATAAAATATATTAAATGTAGTATAACATGTTCATAAACACACCATGTGTATCACCGTTATATATATTCACACATGCGTCGGTTTAAAACACTATGATAAATTCTTCAAATATCCGAATTCGCTTTTTATAATGAAGTATATATGATCTCTATTCGTCTTTTACACCCACGCAACCCTCTTATCTTTGTAGCTAGAGCTAACTTTCTCTTGTGCATGCACACGCCCGCATCCCTCTCACCCTCACTCAGCATTCTCTATCTCCATCGTGCAAATTCGTCTTTTCACTTTAGGTCGTTCACCCACGGTGTGTGTAGGCCCCCCAGCTCCTTCTTTACGACACACATCGATTGATATGCCTCTCTAGCCAGGTGTGCCTAGCACAAACACAAGCTTCCCCTCTTCTCTTGTCACCGTCCATGCCTCACTCCCACCACTCTTTTCATCGTTCTCGTACTCGCACACTCCTCCCCGCTCGATATAGTATGCCTCTCGTACCACCTCCTACATGCATCCCTCTCTCTCTATACTTCTCCTCGTGCCTCATTTGCTTCTAACACACACATGCATGTATACCAATCGATTTCCCAACATATACCTAGATCGACTTTAACTACCCCCCATCGATCGACGCACCTCACAAGTTATGTCTCTCCTTTCTCTAACAAAGGGCGATTGATCTTCCTATGTAGTTATGTCCGCTTACCACAACCACATTGTCCCCCTCATAATTCGTGCATGCCTCCCGACCTGCCTCTCACACGCACGCACAGGAAACAAGCAGCCATCTCCTCTCTTATTGATATTATGGCGTGCCCTCCGTTTGTCTAGCAAGCCAATCCCACCATTTGTTAGAAGCAACTCCACTACCACCCCCTCCAACACTCTAGCTTTGTCTCTCTCCCAACCTTATTCCTCTCCCGCACATATGCATGGATGCCGATCGATCTCCCTTAATACATGAGGCAGATCGATCTCCTTAATACATGAGGTAGGCCTCTCCTCCTCCACACATATACCAGCCATTGTACCTCTATAGTTAATTGGGCCTCCCTCTTCCCCCACCACACACCGATAGTCGAGCCGCAGGTAGGTATCAATGCCACAGAGACAAACTGCACATGTCCCTCTCACGTTCCAAGAGGGCCAGCCCACTCTATATCTTTTGACGTGGGCACACACAAATTCGATGGCACTCTTTATCGATCGCTACGAACACGTACACATCATCCCTCTTTTTCGATTCTATGGACACCTCAAGCCGATGATACCTCCACTCTCTTCTCGTGGATCACCCCTCTATATATATGTTATATCCGGACTCTATTTCACACACATTGCATATGTTACATTTTTGATTGACCCCCCAAAAAAAACTCTCAAGAACCCACACACTATATCTCTCTAGGTTTGTATCTCTCTCACACAACCCCAATGAGGTGGTGTACGTATACAAGAAGAGAATAGGTGCACTGCAGCACGATTTCACGCTTCGTGCTCCAGCCACACCAGCTGGTACACAAAGTGGAGCTCATTTCTTTATGAAATGACAGCCCACGTGCTAATTTGAATGCCTCAGGCGGTTGTTTACCTAGGGAGGTCGTGGTACCACGCCCGCATCTAAACAAAATTCGACTTGACGCTGCGTTGTCGCGTTATTTTTAAATAAAGTTATAGCGCTCAATGGCACGCATACGAGAATATAAAACGATTTTTATGGAGAAAAAGGTAGTCCGCTCACTATATACAATGGAGCCTTGCGTGCCTGGTTTGTCGCTCTTCAGAGTATCTCACACAAGGCTGTGGTGGCCTCTCTCTCTCTCACCGTTGGTGACTGATCCGGCTGCATCCCGTCCGCCGGGGGAAAGGGAGGAAGTGCATCTTTCTCCATTCGACGGCGCCGAGGCAGCACGTCTCGATCTGCGGTACACGTCGTTCTCTCTGACCAAGCTCCGGCACGGCAGGGCCTACGCCACCTGCTCGCAGATTCTGCCCGCCGCCGCTCACCTAGTTACATCCCGACGACCTCCAGGTATCCCCTCCGGCCTTGCTCCACTGCCCTTCTTCCCACGTTGCTGCATGTGGATCTTCCATAGTTCTTTGCCCAAAATGTAGCTCATCCATCGTACTTTCCATATTGCATTCTCATCCTCACACCGTTTTAGACAAACACAACCGTGTTGTTATCTTCCCTTAGGGCAAGGAATATGCTTCTTTTTTGTCATCGCATGTGTCATCAACTGTTATTGGCCAAGAATTGTTTCCTTTCTACCTCTTTTTTGCAAACAGGGCTATCCATTTCACCTCGTTGCTATTGCGACCTTTTGGTGAACTGCACAAATCAATTTTTTCTTAAGAGTGTTTTGTGCAGTTGTACTAAAATGTCACACGGGCAACGTCTCTACATTTCAGTGCGACTGCACAAAGGGAGGTTGGTTTTGCTCTATCCTCCTCATCGAACTCCGAGCCTAATCTTCTCCAACTAGTTTCTTAAGAGAGACTCCAAAGGTGACCGGCTTCTATTTGTGTGTTTATTGTTTGATCACAGTCCTCTATTATCGTAATCACACTTAATATCTTTAGAACAGGGACGCTCAGCTCTATTTTAGTGGAACTGCACAAAATGATCGGAATGTTGCATGCTCCAGACAGCTACTTTTTTCCCAACATGCCTTGTTGACTTAGACAGAGCTGGGGGGACGTTGCTGCCAATGAAAGCATGGATCAATTTTAATTTAACACCTTCTCACAACTCTGTCTTGATTTGTGATGTAATTATTAGCTTCGATCTGCTAATAATTGACATGCATTAGCAAGGAAGTTAGTTTTTATTGTTTCAAAGAGCATCGATGGCAAGACACGTGAAACAAAAGCCGAAAGCTCACACCATTGTACAATTTCATGTCATTTGGAAAATTATTTGTATAGTACGTCAATTATGTAAACAAATGATGGAAGCTTGATAGCATTGCCAGAAGCCTCTTCATCATCCGGGTCCATGTGCCATGCACAAAATTATACTCCTTCATTCCTAAATATTTGTCTTTTTACAAATTTCAAACGGGCATATTTTAGAGTGTAGATTCACTCATTTTGCTTGTATGTGTACTCCCTCCGTACCTAAATATTCTATTCGTCTTTCTAGAGATTTCAACAAGTGACTACATACGGAGCAAAATGAGTGAATCTACACTCTAAAATATGTATATATACATCCGTATGTGCCACCCATTTGAAATCTCTAAAAGACAAAGATTTGAGTAGTCACTCGTTGAAATCTCTAGAAAGACAAATATACTCCTGAGTATATTTAAGAACCGAGGGGGTAGTGCACAACCGCATGGGAGACTCAGCCCGGTCGTTGCGCCCGCATTAATAGTGAGTAATGAGCAGTCAAATCATAAGCCCCACCTTTCCTAATCGTAAGTTGCTTTGAAGAAGCAACCATCAATACGCTCTTCTTTGAATCCGCTCATACTACTCCATCCACATCTGTTTATACAATACAGCGCTAAAGAAAAAAGAAAAAAATCTGTGGGACAAAGGCGACTAGCGACCGGCCTGAAAAATAGCATTGGTAGTTATAGCATGGCGTACACACATGCATGCAGTGCTTCCACCCCGGGTACACACATGCATGCACTTACTCCACTCCGTAGTAGTACAGTACATGGAGAGAAAATTGTGGGCTTGATTGCGGTTACCACGCCCTAATTAATTGAGTGTTAAACCAAATGCATCTAAAGTCTCTCTGGTGGTGGAAATGCATTGAGAGAAATGCATCATAATGAAGCGCTACCAGAACTGTGGACGGAGAGAGGAGTAGTATGAAGGTGCAAAACCAAGTACGCCAGATGGCGGTCGGTCAACACACCTCCTCTTGGCATATCACTGGCATGTGGGACAGGAGTGTGAGCAAACCGATCTCAATTGATGGCAAAGAGCCAACCTGCCGTTCCTTGAGAGAGACGAGGAGCGAGAACACACAGATGGGCTCGCACGGAGGCCAAGATATATTCGAGCATGGTTGGTTGATCGATATCATTCATTACATGTTGGGCTGCCGTTTTCCGCCCTTCTCCGGAATAAATGTGTACTTTATCAGAGATAAAAAATAAGATGACGGCTCCACCATGCGGTTCTAGTAGTAGTACTACTCAGACTACTGCGCTTGGCTCTTCGCCTCTTCGTGAAGTCGAACAAGGTACTCCGCATGTTGGGTACTACAGTTGTATGCCTCGACAATCGACACCGAATGGACTGATGCATGTCCACCGAGGGTAGGTTGCATTAGTCAGCATGAAGCGAGCTTCACCTTGTCCCGCAAGCTTCTCCTCGCTCTGCGAGTTGACGGGACACACCAAAAAGTAGTGCTAGTCCATACTCCCTCCTTTCCGGCTAATATGGCTTAATCTTTTTTGTTGGTAAATGAGAGAGCTTTATTCATATATAAGCATTCTTAGGACGATCAACCAAGAACTGGTCACTAGGAAGCGAGGTACCCCGCAAAAAAAGAAGTAGGAAGCGAGGTGTTTCATCAAGCCAGCTCTCGGCCACATTCAAAGTGCAGCAAGCACGGTTCAAGACGAAGATGCGCCGCAAGGTTTGCTGACCCGTTTACATGCTGAATAACAAAAAAAGAGGAAATATTACCGAGCGCTACTATTTGTAACAGGATATGAGCCAGAATTAAGCGAGAATTGTGGTGAGTGTTCCATGCAATCAACTTCCATTATCACATGCGAGAACCCTCGAAGAGAACCAAATGTGTTATAGATTGCTTTATCACATTTTAAAATTATAATAAGAGTTGACGCTCCTCCATCCGGTTCCTAGTACTTAGTATAGTACGTACCTTTATAGACTATAGTAGTAGTACTAGTACTAGTAAACTTTGCGCTTGGCTGTTCGCCTATTCGGGAAGTCGAACAATAGTACTAGCACTAGTAGTATAGTGTATGCTTCTGGCAATCTGACACCGAATTAACTGTTGCACGTCCACCGCCTGAGCGAGGGAGAGCTTGCATTAGTCAAAAGTTTCTCCTTGTCCTGCGAGCCACCGCGCGCAAGCTTCTCCCGTCCTGCAACCTTCTCCTCGTTCGGCAAGTTGACGGGACACAACAAAGTAATGCTAGTCCATACTGCCTCCTCTTCGGTTAATATGGCTTAATTTCAAACGAGATAAATACACCGTCTGTCATTGTATATTTGTAAAAACACGATCAGTGGACTTCATAATACGCTCATTGCGCTGAATATATATATTTTCCGGTGTTTATACGGTCACTTGCTCACCCTGACTGAGTATGTGTGTGCATGCACGTATAGGTTGAGCACTTAGCGTGACTGCAGGTGTGTTCCAATCATGTGCTCGGACATGCATGCATTAGGGCGTCGCTGCTTTTTGCGCCATGTGTAATGCGTGGACTGTTGCATACACGTAGGGGGAGTACGTAGGGGCCACTAAGGAGCAGTCAAATCACACAAAGAAGTTAGTCGGACTAAGCAACCATCATTTGACTCTTGAATGACACGTACGCAATATAAAATGGTTGATATGGAGAGAAAAAGAAAACCACTATATATACACTAGCAGGAGCCGAAGCTATAAGCCTGTTTGCTAAGGTTGCTCTCTTCACAAGCATAGAACGACGGGCCTGATCCCGCAGCTGGGGGATGGGAACAATGTTCTGCGTAGACGCGATCGACATCGGCGAGGGAGAAAACCCACAATGGCAAGGCCCCAATCGGTCACCGCGGTATGGGCCGATGTCCCGTCCCCAACCGCCCTTCTAGCTATAGCCCGACGTCCCGGGTAGTCCATCTTCCTGTTGGAGCCGGCTTGCTCCACTGTCGTAGCTCCATCTCCATGTCGATCTTTCTCTACTTCTATCGGCTTCTACTTGTGATGAGTTTATGTCTCATGAACTAGTGCCAGTACTATTATTCTAATCACACTTCTTCAATATCTTTGCCATCAGGGATGCTCGTGTCGATTTTAGTGGAACTACACAAAAGCATCAGATGATCCGAGGGTGCCACCGCCTTTCCTTCGACAGGTTCTACCTGGCCGGGGAATTAAATCATGTTTAGGGTTTAGGGTTTAAGTCGTAGTGACCCCATCAGTAGTTTTTCTTTCCTACACGCTCTCACAACTTTTTTCTTTAGTTGTGAAGTAAATATTGGCTATGATATGTGAATCATTGAGATGCATCAGCATCTGTGTTAGTTTTCCTTTGTATTTGATGGAATGTTGTAACGGGGCAACCTTGGAATAGGAATGAAAATGGAGTGGAAAGTTTCCGTTTTTCCGGAGAAAAAATGGAAACGGAGAGAAACCAATGTTTCGTTTCGTTGGATCATGCCATCGAGCAAAACCAACGTTTAAATCACGTCTGTCGTGTTCGTGTCTCACCCTCCTCCACGGCTCGACCCCACACGGTCGCTCGGCATGCCACTCACCGCAAACCGAGTATACGATAACTTTCCCGCCTGCTTGTCTGATGGATCGCGTCATGGAGTACTAGCACTACTGGAAGAGATTGATGGGTTGGGCGAGGACAGCTAACTGTAGCACGGACTCCCAAGAACTTTTTACATGCATGTTGTAGCCGACTATTGCGACCTTTGAACGCGGAGCAGCCGTGTGCACCCGGAAGCGGTGCGGGCGACGCTCTCTTGGCCGATGCGCCGCTTCAATGCCGGCGCTTGTGAGAGGTCGCGTCCGCTCTAGCCGGGCATGAATGCGGCACTGACCGTTTCGGGCAGGAAGCACGCGCGGGTGATGAAGAGGGTTCGGGTTGTTTAGGACCGGCCGTGGCAGTGGTCTGGACGTGCGCAAAAAAAAGATGTTGTAGTACGTTAATATTGTTGCGTATATAATTAACAATGTAAATAATGTGCCAGTTGGACAAATATGATTGGAGATGCAGATGGAAATGGAATTTTACGTAAACACTGATATGCATGTCTATGTCTATGTGTGTGTGTGTGATGACTCTCGCGACCTGGAAGCAGGAGCGTGTTTTTGATCGAGTTTTCTTTCTTGGTACGTTAGAAAATCAGTTTGTCTAATTCACATCTAGATGTTATTTAAGGATATCACATCTAAGCTCCCACAAGTATATAATGTAGCAACAAGAAACAAAAAACTAGGACAAAAAAATAGACCACAAACAGAGTGGACATCAACTTAGATGTGACATAACTATGTCACATCTAGATGTGTCCTAGACAGACCCTTAAAAAAATGTCCGCCAGTTTTCGTTTCTTTTTTCCGGGAACGCGCGTATTCTATTTAAAACCACAGCTATGGAGAGATTTTTTTACTCCATTATAGCCTCTTGTTTGATAGAGTTTCTCACGTCTCGCTCTCTCACCCTCTCCATATCAAAACAAGATGACAATGTCCACTCTATCTCTCTCCTCACCGGTGGTCACAGATCCGGCTGAATCCCGTCCGCTGCGGGAGGTGAGGAGGTGCAGCGTAGATGTTGTCGCCATCGGCGATGGAGGGAGCCGATGTGCACCGTCCTCTAGGAACCGGCGCTGGCGCGGACGAAGATCCTCCGCGCCCTTGTTCGCTGCCGTCGTGTGGGCAGATCCCGCCCGCCCGCCTAAATGACATCTCGCCCACCTGAGGTATAACTTCTTGTACTGGTCCAGCTCCCGTGTGCGACTACTCCCCACTCTCCATGCATAGTAGTAGCTAGGGTTCATCGGCTGGTCCAACATCACCTACTAGTACTATTATAGAGGAAATGCCACTCGAAAAGTTGTCCTGATTTATGCCTCGGTGGAGGTATACATGTTGTTTCGACAAAAAGTACATGGTGGTTGTGCGGTCATTGTCCATATGGTGGTAGTACTATCACTGGTTAAATGAAGAAATGCTTTTTTTCTCGGGTATCCTGGTTTAGTTCCCATCAAGATATACTTATGATGCTTCTGTTTGTTGCTGTACTTTTCATTAATTCTTATTGACAATTGAGATGTCGTTGCTAACCCTTTTTTATATTTTTGGAAACAGTGATACATGTCTCCATACCCGGGCATGTCTTCCTCAATTTTAGTGGAACTGCACAAAATTGGATGGCCATTGTTGTTCTGCCTCACTGTCCTCTGCCACGTGTTTCTTCCTTCCTCGAGCTTGATTACTGAGAAGAAACAGACCACAGTGAGGATTTGTCGAACTTCATAGGTGCCTCACCCAAACTTGATGCCAAATGGATGATGCATCACCATGATGACCTATCGATGCTCATGGTTGCGCCTCATGGTTGCGTCGGCTGGTGAAGCTGATCGATTTTCAATGAAAAACAAGCTATCTTCCATCAGTGCTCTTTGCTTGTTACGCACAAAGATGATATCCTTCGTCAGTTAACCTTGGTTGCGTTGGAGACGCAATTGTCTTTCACGTTGGTGCAATTTTATCACACAATTGGCTATGAACCAAATGTTTCCTCGAAGAAGGATCGACGTTGGTACTAAGAGCATAAGTTTTGTATTGATTTCTAAGCCTTCTCACAACTTTGTCTCCAGCTCCCCTGTAATTTTATTTGTCCAGCTATTAACTTTGATTTAAAAAATGGTGTGGACTAAAAACCCGGATGAACGTAGTAGCCCTCCATTTTTATTTACTCCGCATATTAGATTTCACTGAAGTCAAACTTTGTAATACTCTCAAACCTTCCCTATAATTGAAATTAAAATTCTTTATTTGTACACACTCTCACACGTTTTCGATAGTTTGGCGCATTTGTGGTTGTTCACTTAAGTGAGGGTAGTGTACCACACGTGAAGGACAGGAAGTGCAACCAGGATGCGTGGGCGTCGATCGTTAGTTCATCGGAAGTAGTACTAGTTTTCTTCACTGTACATTAAATAAACAATTTTGTTTCGTACTTGCACAATTTAAAACGATTGTTATGGAGAGAATAAGAAAACCACTCCACTAGTATATATTAGTCGTATACACGAGAGTACTATATGGACGCGGCTTGACTTAGTGCACCTGCCTTTGGGTTTATGACAGTGGGCCCAAAATGTGGTCGGCTCACGTGTCATACAGCCAAAAGCAGGTGCGAGGAAGGAACCAAGCTCAGTCCGCATTACAAGAGTATATATATAAGCGGGAGCCTCAATGCTTGTTCGCTAGGGTTTGCACTCTCCACACGCCGCCAAGACTACATATATGTTACACGCTGGAGGCTCAGCTGCTCATTTGCTAGGGTTTGCTATATTCACGCCTCTCACCCTCTCTTCACCAGATCTAAACAAGACTGGATGGCCTCTTGTCTCTCTCTCTCCCCTCACACCGGTGAAGGAGGCGTCAGATCCCGTCAGACCGGGAAGGGGAGGAGGTGCAACATTCACTCTATCGCCTTCGGTGAGGGAGGCAATCCACTGACGGCTGCGATGTTCTCTTTCACCCAGCGCCTGTGCGGGAGGGCCATCGACCCCTTCTTCCTCGCTGCCGTACGTAGTGTGGGAAGATCCGGCCTCCGTCAGACGCCTTTGCCACATCCCGACGACCCTAAGGTATAAGTTTCTTTGAAACCGCTGCTGCTCTAGCTGCATGTGGATCTTTTTCGATCTGTAGTTGAATCTAGGTCTTGGTTCAAAGAGGAAAGAAGGGTGCGGTGGGCTGGAGCAAGAATCTAGGACGTGTTTCAATGAGGAAAGGAGGGACGCAAAGTAGTATAGAATGGCTATCCAACCGCTTTGTAGGTCGAAAAGGGAAAAAGGGGGTAACCCAGTACACACATCTGTAAGGAACCGATCTCTTTGTTGAAAAGGGAAAGAAACTTGGGGGGGGGGTCGGGTAGTTTGTGCAGGATTAGATTTGCTGCCCTCACTTAGGAAAAAGGTTCAAAGAGAACAAATATGGGACCAATGCATATATCTTTGCTTGGCTACATACTGCATCACCCATTTATACGCAGGGACGCACATGGTGCCGGCATGTCCCATACATCTATTTTGCTATTGTTAATCTAAGAATGCCACGGAAAATTGAAGCAATGCCAATCGTTAAAAGTAAATTACATTTTTGACTTAATGTTGTTTCAAGAGAATGTCTCTGTTAATATGAATCAATGCAACCGCTTTTAGAAATGCTACTGTCCTACTTTGTTTTCCATCCAAGATAAGTTAGATGCTTCTTTCTGTCACTGTTTGTTTCATGCTCCTTTATCGGCAAGTAATTGTTTCCTTTTTTGCCTCTATTAAAACAGGGTATCGATTCAACTTGTTGCCATTGCGACATTTTGCTTCGCTACTCGAAACACTTATGTTTTAAGAGTGTTTTGTGCAGTTCAACTTGAATGTCACACCGGTGACTTTGCTTAATTTTTGTGGAACTGCACAAAAGGAGATCGAGATTTGTTTCCACTCTTAGTGGCGAGTTGTTTCAAATCTTGGTCTCATCCACATGATGTGCAGTGTGCTTTGAGATGTTGTGCTACTTGTTTTGCTACTGTTTTAAATAAATGTTGAATTGGAGCTATTGTATTGCTGTCTTTTCCCATTAAGTAGTGAACAAAAATGGGACCAACCCAGACATGATGCTTGTTGCTTTGTTACAAAAAATTCAGCATCGCCCCCTTTATAAGCCAGTAATTGATGCCACTCTCAGAATTAACTACTGAATCTTATTTCAAAACTTCAACACTTGTTAGGGATTGGCGGGATTACCATTTTTGTGGCCGCTTGTTCCATCCTCCTTTATTAGCCAGTAATTGATTCCTTTTTTGCCTCTGTTTAAACAGGGATATCTATTCAACTTGTTGCTATTGCGACATTTTGCTTCGCCACGCGAAACACTTTGCTTGATTTCAAAGGTAACCGCACAAAACGAGATTGGATTTCCTATTCGTGTTGGCAGATTCGTATTTTATCCTGGTGGTCTCATGAAAGGTCAGTACAGGCCTTCATCCACATGATTGTGCAGTGTGCTTTGAGATTTTGTGCTACTTGTATTGGCGTTGTTTTAAATAAATGTTGAATTGAAGCTATTGTATTGCTGTCTTTTCCCATTAAGTAGTGAACAAAAATGGGACCAACCCAGACATGATGCTTGTTGCTTTGTTACAACAAACTCTGCATCACCCCCTTTATAAGTAGATGGAAGCACATACTGTTGTTGCGCCCACTCTCCCCTGGAACTGTTTATGCTTTTCATTAATCTAATGCCGCTGGTAAAATTAATCAATGCCACTCTCAGAATTAATTAACTACCGAATCTTAGTTCAAAACTGCAACACTTGTTAGGAATGGCACTATCCTGCTTTGTAGTTCTTTCTACATGTTTAACCAAGGTATTGTTAAGATAATGTCTCTATTAAAATGAATCAGTCGCATTGTTTTAGGAATGATACTTTTCTGCTTTTTCGTTCTTTATACATGTTGAAACAAGGCATTGTTAAGATAATGTCTCAGTTAATATGAATGAATCACAATGATTGAGAATTGCTACTCTCCTGCTTTGTTTCCCATTAAGATAAGGTAGATTAGTAGATGTTTTTCTTCTGGGAGTACAAGTCATCAACCGTTATTTCTTAGTAACTGTTTCCCTTATACCTTTTGTTGCTTACAGAGATATCAAAATTAAAGCTTGGTTTTATTCCGACTTCGATTTTAGTTCAACTGCACAAAAGGAGCCAATGTGTCCAAGGCAAACTACTGCATTACTGGGTCCAGTTGGTGGTTCCACTTTGCAGAAAGAAGTAGTCACTGTTTGCGCTACATTATAGAAGGAATTACCGAGAAGCTTTACAGAGTATTAGGCCTTCCACTATGTAGGCCAGAAGAGGTGCCAATTTCACCTTTTCTTAGTTCGGCACCGAATCCCTCCATTGCTTCAGCCGGTGCCATAAATATTAGACACCGGTGACATGACTAGTCTCAGAGACCATTGGCAATTTAACAACACGTGGAGTGCCCTGGGCAAAAAGTGCCCAAACAAGTACAAGAAGCGACAGGACTCCACGATCATAGGCATTACATATTTTGAATGGGAAAAGCTTGTCAAAGTTTAATCATTAATGTTAGCAAGAAGCGACAGGACTCCACGATCATAGGCGTTACATATTTTGAATGGGAAAAGCTTGTCAAAATTTAATCATTGATGTTAGCAAGAAGACGTTAGTTTAATATATTGGAATTGGAAAACCTTGTCAAAACTTGCTCGTTGATGTTAGCCAGAAGACATGCATTTGATATTTTTGAGTGGGATGCCTTGCTGTGAGCAGCGCCGAGTGTTTTTCCTATTCCTGTGTTCAGTTTAGAAGTAAATAGTTACTCACTGAGATATTCCTGTGTTTAGAGTTTGTTCTAAATATTGTCTATGTAATGCCGTGCCTTGTGTTTGATTGCAAAGTTGAGCTTGGAATGTTGTGGCATGCGGCATCACGAAATGTTCACCGTGCCTCCCGAGAATAATGCTTTGTATTGTTTTGCATGTTGATCTAATGCCCGTTGATTTGCTTGTTAAGATGATCGTCCTCTTCTGTTGTTTCCGTGCTTGAAGTTCATCGTTCGATGTTTCATTCATAGCCTATACGACAAGTCGGGTAGGTTAGACGTGAAACCATATGATCTTCCGACCAACTCATGATATTAGGCCATGATTGGATCGTTGTTTTCCAACCAAAACCGCTTGTAAAACTGACGCTTGTAAATTAAAGCAGATGGTCTTGGGCGAAGGCGCTTGGTTGGTCGATTTCGACTAGTAAAATATCGGAAGTACTTCACACACGATAAAAACGCTGAACGACACCGGACAATTGCTAATCCAGCTGTTAGCTGCTGTTTCAGCCTTGCCCATGGATGGCATGATACGCACGTCGTGCATGTATCGTCTGGTAATGTCGTCCATTTAGCAGTGCTCGTAAAATATACATCGGTCTCTCAAATTACACGCCGTAACCCGCCGGTTTTACTTACAGACCTCGGGCCCTCGGTTTCATTACGCCTGTATTTTATGCGTTGTTTCCGACGACGAGTAAATTACACTTGTATGTTAATACAGGTTTGAAATAAACCAGAGCTTCCAAGCGCGGCCTTACCGTTTCATGCCGTCTCAATTTCTCGAAGGTGCTGATAGGTGTCCGATGATCCTGGCTTCCTGAATGAGCAGCGAGCGCTGTATCAGACCTCCATAGGGCCCGCGAGGCCCTCTCCGTTGTCCTTGCTGTGCTCGCCGTGGCGCCGAGCATTGTTAACATGGTCAACGAACATGAGGATTCAGGAGATGACTTTATTTTGACTGGATGACACTAGGGACCCACTAGGGCCATAGTCTTACGTACGCAAGTGCCTCCTTATTATGTACAACTATTTTTTTTTGCTTTCTCCTGGTTTCCTGACATCACGGTCCCACACCATTGTCAACCTATGTAGTCAATATAAACGAGAGAATTGCACAAGGTGCGGCCGACAGCTGGGACCAAGTAGCTCGAGCAGTATTTGTGTTCTTGAGGCTTGAGAACTACAGAGTTTTTCTTGGCGATGATTTCGTTGTTGTTCAGAGGAGAGGAGGGTATTAACTGGGCGGGCTGTGGCCCATCTAGCCCAGGCCAGATATCCAGCCCAGATACTAATTTTTTCAAGATGAAAATGGCTAGCCCAGCTATACGTCTTTTTGAGGAATACCCAGGCAAGGTCAACTTGTTATTCTCCGCCCCACTGGGCTGCAAATCTTTCCTAGGAGGGATGCATTAGGCTTAACAGGAAAATGGGCTTTAAAAATAATAAATGGGATGTAATTATAAAAACTGGGCAGTAACTATAAAAAATGCACCAAACACGAAATTAGTTTATAATATATTATTTATGGATTTTGAAAATCTTAAATTTTCATTGTTGCGCGCGCAATGTTTCGTTGGATTTTTACGTAATAGAAATTTATATTTAATCTGACTAGAAATTTCGGGATAAAAATATTTCGGATCCCATCAAAATGTGAGAAATTTTATTGAATTCTGTCTTCAACGGTTGGTTGAAATTATTAATCGTTGTCCTAGCTAGAAAATGGGCTGTACTTTTAAAAAACTGTAAACGAGTTGTTGTAAATTCCATTAGAATGCAAAAATGGGTTGTACATTCTTACAAAACGCAAATGAGCTATAAGTTCTCTACCACACACTTGTGGGCCTACTAAGTGAGGCGTCCCCTAAAAAAATAAGTTGACGCGTATGCAAGGCTTTGTCAACTTATTATAGTCAACACACGGTTCTAGCAGCAGTGGTCGTTGGATGTCTATCCAACGGATGTCGTGCTTCTTCAATCTCGGATATTGTTAGTTTCGGCCGCCCAAAAAACGATTCCTCCCCCTGACATCTGGGGCGCACTGTTTTCAAGGCTGACCTGTGGGCCTACTAAGTTGGAGCGTACCAAGGGCTTTGTCAACTTAGTCAATATAAACGATTCTAGCTTCAAAGGATCAGACGATGTCCATCCAGCGGCCGTAGTGCTTCTTCAACCTCTGGTCTTCTTGGTCCAACTGCCCAAAGCGCGCCGTCGTGGCCGCTTTGCTCCCGCCTCCGTGGCCGGCTGTGCTGCCGCGGAGGCCTCACCGCCCCCATACTACTCCCACCACTGGCCAGGCCATCCCTCCACTCACCCACACCCCCTGTTATTCTGCGGCGATGGCAACCTTACACCGCAGCCGAACCAGTGAACCCTCGTACTCCTCTCCGCGTGAGCTTCCACTGTTGTGTCTTCCCGGGCTCCGCGTCGTCCCCTTCCTAGGCATCGCCGTCGTCCACCGCCCTGGTGCTCTCGGCGCGGCATGGTCAACATGGTCAATGAGCGACTTCCATCGGAAGCGTACTGTACGTGGAGAGGCTGACAGCTGGGTCCATGGCGGCCGCAAGGAAGTGCCTCCTTATTACGCGCAAAATAATTATTCCTCCACCTGACAGCAGGGACCCACCGGACGGGCCACCTTATTTCGTGAAAAAACATTTATCCCCTGACTGCTGGGACCCACCGGTCGGGCCACCGTATTTCGTGAAAAAACGTTCCCCCCGCTGTCAGCTCGGACCCACCGGAAGTGCCTCTTTATTGCACACAAAAAAATGAATACTCCCCCTACTAGCTAGGACCCACCTTGGTGGGTGGCTGACTTGTGGGCCTAGTAAGTTGACGGGGACGGAGGGCTTTGTCAACTTAGTCAATATGAACGATTCTAGCTCCAGTGACCGTACGATGTCCATCCAACGGCCGTAGTGCTTCTTCAACCTCTGGTCTTCTTGCTCCAGCCGCCCAAGCAGCGCCGTCGTGTCACCGCTTCCTCGCCTCTCGTGGCCGGGTTGTGGCCGCTGTGGAGGCCTCACCGCCTTTACTATTCCCACCGCTGGCCAGTGCCTGCGGCGACGGCAACCTCACACCGCAGCCGAACGAGTGAACCCTCATACTCTCTCCGCGTGGGCATCCATCGCGGCGTCTTCACCGCTCCGCGTCGTCCCCTTTCTAGGCCTCGCCGCCGTCCATCGCCTCGCCGCTTTGCTCTCGGCGGCGTGGTCAACGTGGTCAAGGAACGACTTCAATCGGACGTGGATCAGACGTGGAGAGGCCGATACCGGGTCCACGGCCGTAGCAAGGAAGTGCCTCCTTATTACGTGGAAAATAATGATTCCTCCACCTGACAGCAGGAACCCACCGGACGGGCCACCGTATTTCACGAAAAAACGTTTCCCTCCTAACTGCTGGGACCCACCAGCTACACCTTCACACGCAAGGAAGTGCGTCTGGGCAAAAAAAACACGATTCGCCCCCTGACCGCTGGGACCCACCAGCTACATGTTCGCACGCAAGGAAGTGTCTCCGGGCACAAAAAAATGATTCGCCCCCTGACTGCTGGGACCCACCAGCTACATCTTCGCACGCAAGGAAGTGCGTGACAGTCGGGACCCACCTGGTCGAAGCGTACGTAGCGTTGTCATTCTGGTCGCGAACTTGTACGTACATATTGGTCGATGTAGATGCGCGCACGTGTCGTAGTAGAGGCGCGCACGTAGCATGTACACGTATGTATAGCGGCCAGGGTGCAAGAAAGAAAATACGGCCACGTATGTGTACGTACGGCCAGGGCTCATGTAAATGTCTGGGTCAGGACGGAGAAACAGCGTCGTCGTCGTGTTCATGGGGAGGCAACGGAATGCATCGTGTTCATCGGGAGGTAATGGAACGCGTGGGAGCCAACCGGCTGGGTCGGAACGGAATGCGTGTCGTGTTCATCGGGAGGGCTTGGACGGAACAGGCAATGGAAACGAGGCCTGGCGTACCGCACAACGGAGGAAATGGACCTCCTACGTTCGGAACGGGGTCCTGTTGATCGGGAGGGGTGTGGCATACCACAAAATGGAGGAAACGGACCTCCTACGGTCGAAACATGGGTCCTGTTGATCGGGTGGGGTGTGGCGTACCGCAAAAGGGACGAAACGGACCTCCTACGGTCGAAACGGGGGTCCTGTTGATCGGGAGGGGTGTGGCGTACCGCAAAACGGATGAAACAGACTTGTGTTGGAGCGCTACGGTCGAAACGGGGGTCCTGTTCATTGGGAGGGGTGTGGCGTACCGCAAAACGGGACTCCACGGGATATTGTTCATGTCCACCGTCGACCTCCTCCAGCCTCCACGGGCTACCGTCGACCTCCTCCAGCCTCCACGGGCTCCTCGCTCATCTAGCCTCCACCGCGGCGCTTACTCCACCGGCCATCGCTCAACCACCCTCCACGGGCACCCTCCACCATCTACTATTCATCCAGCCCTCCACACCACGGGTCCTGCTCAACCACCCCTCCACGGGCACCCCTCCATCGCTCATCTGCTCATCCAGCCCTCCACACCACGGGTCCTGTTCATCCAGAGGCAAACGCCACCGCCGGTGTTCATCCACCCCCGCAACGCTCACTGTTCATCCCAGAGGCAGCATTGATCGGCTTCAGTTAGCAGAAGTAGCAAAGGAATCGTTTGATCGGGTTCTGTTAACAGCCATCGATCGATCACCGGGTTCGAACGCTGTTCGCAGCGTAATCGCCGGGTTCGCGATTAGAGCCCAACGCCTCGCTTGGGTTGATTAGAGCCAACGCCTCACACACACTGCAGACGCGTGTACGAGAGAACGCCAGATCGCCGGCCCCGACCTCCCACCGTAACCGCCAACTCCCCAAAATTTTCCTCGCCCTCGCTTCTACCATAGTTTTTTCCATCTTGGACGGCCCAAAGAATGTCATGCAGCTGCATCTCCGGCCCACCCAGGACGAAAATCCCATTCTCTGTCATGATTTTTTGTCGTAGAAGTAGGAGCCCACCACATCTATGATGATACTGGGTTTTGTCACAATTATCGTCATAGAAGTGTCATATGTATGACAATTTTTTTTTCGTTCAGCCCAAAATGTCACAGATGTGTCTTTTTTGTTAGTGGTAGAAGCCCTCCATGATCGATGCCCCCTCCGGTGGAGCTCCGGAAAAGGCCCCAAGATGGGATCTCACGGGTACAGAAGGTTGCGGCTGTGGAATTAGGTTTTTGGCTTCAGATCCGGTAGTTTGGGGGTACGAGGTATATATAGGAGGAAGAAGCACGCTGCTGGAGCAACGTGGGGCCCACGAGGGTGGAGGGCGCGCCTGTGGTAGGCGCGCCCCCTACCTCGTGACCTCCTGGTTGATGTCTTGACGTAGGGTCCAAGTCCTCTGGATCACGTTCGTTCCGAAAATCACATTTCCGAAGGTTTCATTCCGTTTGGACTACGTTTGATATTCTTTCGCTGCGAAACTCTGAAATAGGCAAAAAAACAGCAATTCTGCGCTGGGCCTCTGGTTACTAGGTTAGTCCCAAAAATAATATAAAAGTGTATAATAAATCCCAACAATGTCCAAAACAGAATATAATATAGCATGAAGCAATCAAAAATTATAGATACGTTGGGCATACCTGCAAGCTTAAATAATCCACAAACTTCATCCACAAATATTAGGTGCTCATCAGGATGAAATGTTCCATCTCCTGCAAAAGGATTAGCTAGCAGTTTTTCTAACATACCCGAAGGAATTTCAAAGTAGACATTTTTGTTTTCAGTAGGTTCAGTAGGTTGAGGAGCAACTCTTTGCTCTACTGGTCGGGGTGAAGATACCCCAATCAAGCCCCTCAGAGGATTACTTTCCATAGTAACAAGTGACAGTAAATTTCAGCACACTATATAAATTTTTCCTTACCAAATTCCACCTACCAAAGGCGCTTCACTCCCAGGCAACGGTGCCAGAAAAGAGCCTTGATGATCCACAAGTATAGGGGATCTATCGTAGTCCTTTCGATAAGTAAGAGTGTCGAACCCAACGAGGAGCAGAATGAAATGATAAGCGGTTTTCAAAGAAGGTATTCTCTGCAAGCACCTCAAATAATAGGTAACAGATAGTTTTGTGATAAGATAATTTGTAACGAGCAACAAGTAACAAAAGTAAATAAAGTGCAGAAAGGTGGCCCAATCCTTTTTGTGGCAAAGGACAAGCTTGGACAATTTCTTATATGAAGGAAAACGCTCCCGAGGACACATGGGAATTATCGTCAAGCTAGTTTTCATCACGTTCATATGATTCGCGTTTGGTACTTTGATAATTCGATATGTGGGTGGACCGGTGCTTGGGTGCTATTCTTACTTGAACAAGCATCCCACTTATGATTAACCCCTATTGCAAGCATCCGCAAATACAAAAGAAGTATTAAGGTAAACCTAACCATAGCATGAAACATATGGATCCAAATCAGCCCCTTACGAAGCAACGCATAAACTAGGGTTTAAGCTTCTGTCACTCTAGCAACCCATCATCTACTTATTACTTCCCAATGCCTTCCTCTAGGCCAAAATAATGGTGAAGTGTCATGTAGTCGACGATCACATAACACCACTAGAGGAGAGAAAACATACATCTCATCAAAATATCGAACGAATACAAAATTCAAATTACTACTAATATCAAGACTACTCCCACTTCCACACGAACAAACATAACTACTCACAAAGCATATTCATGTTCATAATCAGAGGGGTATTAATATGCATAAAGGATCTGAACATATGATCTTTCACCAAATAAGCCAACTCGCATCAACTACAAGGAGTAATCAACACTACTAGCAACCTACAGGTACCAATCCCAGACTTGGATACAAGAATTGGATACAAGAGATGAACTAGGGTTTGAGAGGAGTTGGTGTTGGTTAAGATGTTGATGGAGATTGGCCCCCTCCTGATGAGAGGAGCGTTGGTGATGACGATGGCGATGATTTCTCCCTCCCGAGGGAAGTGTCCCAGCGTAAACAGCTCTGTCGGAGCCCTAGATTGGTTCCTCCTCGTGGCGGCGGAGTCTCGTCCCGAAAGCTTGCTTCTTATTTTTCTTCGGACGGAAGACTTCATATAGCAGAAGATGGGCACCGGAGGGCCTATAGGGGGCCCACGAGGCAGGGGGCGCGCCTAGGGGGTAGGGCGCCCCCCCACCCTCGTGGCCAGGGTGTGGGCCCCCTCTGGTATTTCTTCTGCTCAGTATTTTTTATTATTTCCAAAAACAACTTTCGTGGAGTTTCAGGACTTTTGGAGTTGTGCAGAATAGGTCTCTAATAATTGCTCCTTTCTAGCCCAGAATTCCAGCTGCCGGCATTCTCCCTCCTTATGTAAACCTTGTAAAATAAGAGAGAATAGGCATAAGTATTGTGACATAATGTGTAATAACATCCCATAATGCAATAAATATCGATATAAAAGCATGATGCAAAATGGACGTATCAACTCCCCCAAGCTTAGACCTCGCTTGTCCTCAAGCGGAAGCCGATAATGATAAATATGTCCACATGTTTAGAGGTAGAGGTGTCAATAAAATAAAATACGGACATGAGGGCATCATGATTATTCTCATAACAGCAACATATAAGGATAATGTCATATGATTTCTTATACTCAAGTAATAATCTATTCAGAATGCAAAGTATGAATCAGAAACTTTATTGAGAACTAACAAACTATAATCTCAGTCATTGAGGCAATTGCAATTTATCATAACATTAGAATGAGTCTATGTCAGAGCTTTCTAGCAAGTCCACATACTCAACTATCATTTAGTCTTTCATAATTGCTAACACTCACGCAATACTTGTGGTTACGGAGTTTTAAATCGGACAGAGAGAAAGCTATGGGGTTATAGTTTCGCCTCCCAACCTTTTACCTCAAGGGTAATGTCAACAATAATAGTTCATGCTAACTTACATCCAATTAGACATATATATATCAGGATCTTTCCAACATACTGTGCTTGCCAAAGGATAAAATGTAAAAAGTAAAGGTGAAGATCACCATGACTCTTGCATAAGGTAGAAGATAATAATAAAAGATAGGCCCTTCGCAGAGGGAAGCAGAGGTTGCCATGCGCTTTCAGGGTTGGATTCACAAAATCTTAATGGGAAAGAACTTCACTTTATATTGCCACTTGTGATATGGACATTTATTATGCAGTCCGTCGCTTTTGTTTCTTCCACATCACAAGATCGTATAAAGCTTATTTCCTCCACACCAATCAATATTATATATTTAGAGAGAAATTTTTATTGCTTGCACCGATGACAACTTACTTGAAAGATCTTACTCAATCCATAGGTAGATATGGTGGACTCTCATGGCAAAACTGGGTTTAAGGGTATTTGGAAGCACAAGTAGTATCTCTACTTGGTGCAAAGAATTTGGCTAGCATGAGGGGGAAAGGCAAGCTCAACACGTTAGATGATCCATGACAACATACTTTATCTTATATATAAGAAAATATAACCCATTACGGTGTCTTCCTTGTCCAACATCAACTCTTTAGCATGTCATATTTTAATGAGTGCTCCCAATCATAAAAGATGTCCAATATAGTATATTTATATGTGAGACCCCTCTTTCTTTATTACTTCCTATTAATTGCAACGATGACCAAAGCTATGTTTGTCAACTCTCAACAATTTTTAATCATCATACTCTTTCTATGTGAAGTCATTACTCTCCATAAGATCAATATGATCTCTTTATTTCTTTTTATTCTTTTCTCTTTTCTTTTATTCACTCAAGATCATGGAAAAATAATCAAGCCCTTAACTCAACACTAATCTTTATTATATAGCTCACGGACTCGATTACATAGAGGGATCATAAAGCAAAACTCAAAACTAGATCATACCAAAACTTTATTCTACTAGATCAAGATATTACTAAAAGGATCGAACTAAGAAAAACGGTAAAGATAGGAGTGTGAAGGTGATACGATACCGGGGCACCTCCCCCAAGCTTGGCAGTTGCCAAGGGGAGTGCCCATACCCATGTGATTATGTCTCCCTTGTTGGTGAGGAAGGTGGTGTAGTTGACGGATAGTCGCACATCGAGCGTAAGAAGTCCTCCAGCTTGCGGATAATGTCCTTGAGTGCGACGATATGCTCCTTCAGCAAAATATTTTCACGGGTGAGATACTTGTTCTATATATGAGCTAACTCAATCATGCTGAAAGCTTCGATCTCAGTGGGGGTAAGAAGATTGTGATCAAGTTGAAGGATGTCTTTTGTTGCCGGAACTTGGTCCTTCGTGGTCTTCTTGATCCCTTCATCCTTGTTGATCTCCATGGGTTCTTCCCTCTTCAGCTCTATCTTCATTAGCCAAGCATCGTTGTCACCATTGTTGGAGGAGGGGGACGACATGATGCCTGGCCTTGACAACCCTGACAGAAAATAGCTCAAAACAAGTACATAGGATATTTGCGTGATACAGGAGTCAAAACCTTCGGGAGATTATATAATGAATTTTTGATGACCAACTACAAAAGAAGTATTAAGGTAAACCTAACCATAGCATGAAACATATGGATCCAAATCAGCCCCTTACGAAGCAACGCATAAACTAGGGTTTAAGCTTCTGTCACTCTAGCAACCCATCATCTACTTATTACTTCCTAATGCCTTCCTCTAGGCCCAAATAATGGTGAAGTGTCATGTAGTCAACGTTCACATAACACCACTAGAGGAGAGACAACATACATCTCATCAAAATATCGAATCTAATACCAAATTCACATGACTACTAATAGCAAGACTTCTCCCATGTCCTCAGGAACAAACCTAACTACTCACAAAGCATATTCATGTTCATAATCGGAGGGGTATTAATATGCACAAAGGATCTGAACATATGATCTTTCACCAAATAAACCAACTAGCATCAACTACAAGGAGTAATCAACACTACTAGCAACCTGCTGTGTAACAATCCTGCACTTAGAGACAAGAATTGGATACAAGAGATGAACTAGGGTTTGAGAGGAGATGGTGCTGGTGAAGATGTTGATGGAGATTGGCCCCCCTCTCGATGAGAGGAGCGTTGGTGATGACGATGGTGATGATTTCCCCCTCCTGGAGGGAAGTGTCCCCGGCAGAACAGCTCTGCCGGAGCCCTAGATTGGTTCCGCCTCGTGGCAGCGGAGTCTCGTCTCGGAAGCTTGCTTCTGATTTTTCTTCGAACGAAAGACTTCATATAGCAGAAGATGGGCACCGGAGGGCCAACAGGGGGCCCACGAGGCATGGGGCGCGCCCCCGCCCTCGTGGCCAGGGTGTGGGCCCCCTCTGGTATTTCTTCCGCTCACTATTTTTTATTATTTCTAAAAACAACTTTCGTGGAATTTCAGGACTTTTGGAGTTGTGCAGAGTAGGTCTCTAATATTTGCTCCTTTTCCAGCCCAGAATTCCAGTTGCCGACATTCTCCCTCCTTATGTAAACCTTGTAAAATAAGAGAGAATAGGCATAAGTACTGTGACATAATGTGTAATAACAGCCCATAATGCAATAAATATCGATATAAAAGCATGATGCAAAATGGACGTATCAGCTCCCGCCTCCCATGGCTGGCTGCGCCTCCGCCGCCCTACCGTATGTACCCTCCAATGTTAGCCAATCCCTCCCTCTATTATCCCACACGTCCTGTTATTCTCTGGCGACGTCAGCCCCAACACGCACCCGCACCCGAACCAGTCAATGCTCATACTCCCCTCCACCTGCGACTGGACAGGCGCATCTTCCACGGCTCCTGTTCGTTCCGTCCGAGGCCTCACTATCGTCCTCCGCCTTGCGGCCTTGGTTCGCTCGCCATGCACGGTGCGCCGCCCTCTTGCGTTGTCAACATCGTCAACAACCGAGAGGAACAAGGAGATGACTGTACGTGGAGAGGATGACAGTAGGGACCCGCCAGCGTCATGGCGATGCATAAGCAAGTGCCTCTATATTACAAGCCCAAAAATATGGTTCCTCCTAATGGTTGGACATCTGGAGCTCACGCCATTGTCAACATAGTCAATAAACGAGAGAATTAACTACGAGCGGCTGACACCAGGGACCAAGCAGGTCGCGCAGTTTTTTTTTTGAGGAACAAGCAGTTGTTATTTGTACTAGTTTTAGCGACGGATCAGGGTAACAACGGGGCTGTGGCCCGTCTAGCCAGGGTTTTATTACAACATCATGAGCGCAGTTGTGTTTTTTCCTGGCTGAAAATGGCTAGCCCAGTTCTATTTTTTAAAAGAAATACCCAAACGTGGCCTACTTGCTTTATCAGCCCTGCTGGGCTGCAAATCTTTCAAGACGAGGAGAGTTTCATTCAGTTTGCCCAGAAATGGGTTGTACATTTTTAAAACACATCAAACCGGGAATTAGTTTCAATTTTTTTTCATCACAAGATTTTAAATTCCATTGATTTTTATGCGTGGACAATTATTTGGATTTTATATTTATATAAATGATTTTTCAAAATAGTTTGAATGTGAATCGATATTTCAGGATTAAAAACAGTTGACCGCACTGAAATATGCAAAAATTCGTATACTTTTTAACCATGGCCACAATATGGGGTGTAATGCTAACAAAAAGAAGATGGGCTCCAAAAAAATTCTTAAGAATTAGCAAATGGGCTGTACATTATCTATACCTACACTAGAAAAAAAATACACTTCCGTGATGATACGTGTTTGTCACAGTAGGTCGCATTTTTCTCATGCATGTACATCCATGAAAAATTTATGACAGAATCAAGATAGTCATACTGTCGTCAGAGAAGTGTTCCATGACATTACCAAAATTATCATCACGGAAGTGTCCACTTCCATGACGATAAATCGCGCGTCACAAAGTGCTTTCGTGAAGGGTGACCGACACGTGGCATCCACCGTAACGGAACGCCGTTAAGCTATCGGGTCGGATTTTGGATCCGATAACCCGTTAACAGCCCTGACCAATGGGAAATTTCCACGTGTAAAATTCTGATTGGCCGTCGGTGGGCCAGATGTCGCCCGTCCATTGGAGAAGACATGCCTATGGTACGTCGACACGTGGCTGGGCCCAACAGAGGCCCATATAGGTTAAAAAGGCGGCCCACCAAAGGCCCATAGAACTTAATCAGGTACTAGTGGGCCAGCCCAAAAACGGCCTGCTTAATAAAGGCCCATTTACAGCCCGAAACCAGATCTGGCCCGTTAATTGTTCGCCCAATATTTGGGCCCATTTACGACACGAAGCTAGATCTGGCCCGTTAATTGTTCGCCCAATATTTGGGCCCATTTGTGGCCCGAAGCCAGATTTGGCCCGTTAATTGTTCGCCGAATATTCGGGCCCAACTACAGCCTCAAAGTGACTTTTCGACTGTTAGAGGCACGATGTAGACATGGGCCCATTTCAGCCCGGTGTGACTTTCGTCCTGGGAATGGCCCGTGCTGCCCATGTACCATATATGGTCCGACGGGACATCGGGCCCACTAACAGCCCGTGCTAAAGGTGGCAGCAGTTAAGCCCAACGTGACTTTGGGCCTGTTAAAGGCCTGTCGCGTAATTCGGCCTGTTGATGCCTGTACTAAGCTTTCGGCCTCTTAAAGGCCCATGATATCAGTGTGCCAACTAAGGCCCAAGATATGTTTCGGCCTGGTAACGGCCCGTGAGCTAACTGGGCCCATAACGGCCCGGTCTACATTTCGGCCTGCTAAAGGCCCGTCGACGACTAGTGAAAATTGAGGCCCAACATGCATTTTGGCCTGCTAAAGGCCCGTGGTTTCATCTCGGCCGTAACAGGCCAGTACAATATTCAACCTGTTAATGGCCCAATGCTACTTGGGCCAAACTAAGCGCTGGGTCTACAAAAGGCCCAACTAAAATATAGGCTGGTGTAAGTTTGGGCCTGGCGCAATGTGTGAAGGCCAATCATTCGGGCCCAAGAAAGATGCAGGCCGGCCCAATTGTGGCCCGCTAAAAACCTGGCCCGTTATAGAATGTTTCGGCCCGGTCGACTACATCTGATTTTTTTTCAGATAGCAAATGATGGCAGTAACTAGTAGGAATCAAGAACAAACCTACTCTATACAATAAAGAAATTACGGCATAGTAACTAAGAATAAACCTACACTATACAATAAAGGATTTAAGGTATATTACATCCACTTTGGGCATCAAGTTCGCCACCAAAGTGATCATAAAGCTTAACGAAGAAGCAAATTACAAAAACTGGGCACCATTGCAGCGTAACAAAATAATCTTGAACCGAGACCACTTCCAAGACAGTTCAAGAATGGTTAGCCTTATGGGGAACCGATGCTAAGTCGGCCGAAAGCAAGGCTGTGAGACCGGCCTAGCATGTCGGTCATAGCTTCCAGGTGTAGCTGTTTAGCGATGAGGTTCTCATTGGTGTTCTACGCAATCTTTCTTAGAGATAGGACTTCAAGTCGAAGTTGAGTTGCAGAATGCCTTTCTGCTAGAACTTGGGACTGAAGAAGTCGAAATGATTTAGACAACGAATTCTGTGAGCTTGTCTAACTGTTAGTCTCAAGTAACTTGAACACTGCATCAAGACAAGACTTTGGGGTTGTCTCGCTATCTTCAAGATGTTTTGCCTTCTTTCTTTGCAATATATATTGGGTTTGTCTCACAGCCTTCAGCAGACTTGTGCATGCCATCGTGCATATCACCTGAAACAAAGCGAGAGAGATGACATGTTTTGCACGTGTATAAACAAAGATGATAACTGCTCATCAATTCTATCCAATTTCAAATTACAAAATAAAGAGTAAGTTCAAAATATCAATAGCATAATTTGGCATTGTTCATAATGCAGGGAGCTTCACCACACTACCGGATTACCATGTCAACATAACAAGCATAGATGAAGGGCAAAGAAAATCATTGTATCTATTTTGGATAATGTGCATGGCATGTTGTTCATATCATCAGCCACATCAGTAAGATAAAACAGGAGATGACAAGGTGCAAACATGGGCTGCTTCACCACACATTGGATTATAGATCCACAAAACCAAGCATACATATAGGGAGTATTAAGTAATGTGCATGGTATGAATAAGAAATTTGGTTTTACAAGTAAAACTTAGAACTTACGGTTCTTACGAACATGCATTTTGGTAGAAACAGCAAACTAAACAATGAAAGAAACGATAGGGAGTATGAGCAAATTAAACAGCAGTTGAGGATAAAGTATTTAGAAGGACTAACTTACATTAACAGTTAACACCGGCTTTATAATGCCCTTCTCCATGTCAAGGGAAGGATAACTCAAGAATTTCAGCACAAAATCTTCTTCATAAGCATTGCCTGTACTCTACATTTTGTAGAGAGTAATTATAGATATGATAATACAGGAAGGGATAGAGGATAATGAAGATAAGATGCAGATTGATGCTACATAATCAACTACCAATCCTCGGAAGTACAAGCGTTATAGGACAAAATGTCTTGACAAGAGCAATGGGCTACACTTCAAGACCGGCATTGTCTCATGTATTCTACTTGTTGGTAAGATTAAATATAGATCTGATCTTTTTTAGTAAATGGTGGGCGGGGGAGATAAGATGCAGAATGCTACAAAATGAACCAATCCCACTTCCCATAATACAAGAGTGTTTTGAACACTGGTGTACTGTACAAAATGTTCTTATATTATGGGACGGAGGGACTAGCTGTTAATGTAAGTACAGTGATAGACCACGTTCAGTCCTTACAAGAGGACTGCAGAGCTACACCTCTTCAAAAGCATTGGGTTGTTCTAAATTTGTGTAAGAGTCCATACGGATCTTATAATGTCCACCACATGGACTATTACGAGGCTAACATGTGCGGTGATGCTACATAATCAAACAGCTATGAAAGTAAGTATGGTCATACAGGCAAGAGGTACTCACAAGAGCAATGCGAAATGCGGTATAGTTGCGAGATTCTCATGGTCCCTTGAGATCGAATTTTCTTATTCTAACCGTTTTCTTAAAAGAGATACATTAATGCACATGCAGAAATTTAGTACTAATTGTGATGTAATTTCATAGACTGTACCTTTCGCTGCCGCCGAGACCAATGTGTAACAAGATTATTCCAGTCACCGTTGGATAAATGTAGCACCGGAGACTTTACAGAAATTTCGTTCAGAGGCTTGCCATCGAAGTGCGCTTACCTCAGGTAGGAACGATACTTCATCAACGAGTGCTTGAAAAGCGCAACCAACTCTTGCTCGTCATCACAATCCAGTTTGCTCCTTGCCTATTTAAAAGAATGAAATCTTGTGTCTTACATCGTCAGAAACATATGCAAGAATGACCATGAATAACATTAGTACATTACTTACGCGTAAGTTGCGGAGGAAGACTGAAATTGTTCTGTTCATGCGGTATACTCTTTCCATGAAGGAAAGATGCGCACAAAGTTCTGACAACAACATAAGCTTCGTCTTCTAAACTGGGAAGAAATGGAACAGGGTCCTATTTGCTGCAATTGGGGCTCTCTACGGTTCGAAAAGGATTTGGCAAGCTGGATTTGGTGTACTCTTTGCTGGAATGGGGTTTTGCATCGACAATTGGTGCTATGTCAACTGGCATAATCATCTTGTTCTTTGCGGTTGGGGTCTGCTGAGTTGGGACATAAGAAATGACCAGTGTAGTAGGGCTAGAGTCTGCTAGAGTTGGGGTATTTTGTGGGTTAGGTGATATTGCAACTACACCTAATGGGCTATTTGATTTATCAGGTGTCACTACCTTTTCCAAATACTTTGCTTGTGCTCCTCCACGATCAGCAATCGCCCTCTTCCTTTTGAACGTCTGATACACAAGAACATCATTTGAATGGATAAATATGGTATGATGACAGATGGAATATGTACTGAAAATGGATAGGTAGGGCGTATTCACATACACGATGTGTAAATTAAGCTAATGGTAGTTCAACAAAGTAGAAGGAATGCAAAGCATCAGTTGCAAGATATGTGCGAGCAATGTAACCTTGGAAAGTTAGAGCAAGTACCTTGATGGGTGAATAAGATAGGGCATCTTCCTCTGACTCCTCCACTAGGGAGCTACATTGACTTAGGTCTCCCTCTAGCTCGTAATCACCGTTAGGATCATATTACGAGCATGAATCTATAGGTGGAGAGCGTTTGCATTGCATTTCATCCAGACTTGATTTCAGTCCCTTAATGCCAAGTTTGATGTACCATGGCATTGTTCTACTTTATTCTTTTCATGCGCCGCAAGCTCATAATCATTATGATGTTGTTCGTAATCTGAGATTCATGAAAACATAAAAGTAGTCGATTATCTATGGAATGCATTGTGGATTCAACTCGGAGAGTGTCTCCCTATAAACCCTGCATATGCAAAGTTCACCTCCCCAACCGTCTTGACGGACCACACACGTAAATACAAACCCCTTATGTCTCTATAACAGGCAGGCACACATTTCAAAACTGAAGTAGGAACATTAGAATCATATGAAATTCGTATTTGAACAAATAAACTAAGCAATTATGAGTGGCGTAATGTTTAGCTTCAAGGGTGGAGTGTTGGTAGTGCGAAACAAAGCAAGTAGGCAAGTTGTATTCCATGTAAAAGATCGAAACCTATGTAAAAGCTGGAAATGACACTTTCTTTCTATACAATGCAGTGTTCGTTACCCACACATGATGGAAGAGATCAGATAGAGAAATACTATTCACTCAGGTGTACAGTTCCAGTATTTAGAAACAGGGTGGTCCACCCTAAAAGAATATTGACAACAAATATGACAAGGCAAGCATAGATGTAGTGAATCAATCATTTACTTGTGAGCTTACTAGGACAAGTATGCAGAACTGTAACTGCAGTAAGAGGCCGCCCAAAATCTGAATGAAGAAGTTTGTCTAGCACTTATTGTTTGCAACTAATCGACGTGAATAATTGGATATTATATCGAATGAGTAAGAAAGACAAGTAAAATTGTCAACAAACCTGGATTGCAGTAGTAATCTGGGTCAATGTCACTACGACCAACAATCCAAAATGACTAGTTTCTGTTCCGAGGGCCGGAATTTTGAAAACCCTGTGAACTTTAGAGGTACTAAACATTACCGAAATACATGTGAACCATTAAGTTTAGGTAGCACTGAGCACACAACAAACCCTAATGACAGTCCTGCCTAATGAGTAATGAATAAATTAGAAAATGGGTGATGAGGAGTGGCTGCTGAGTGTTGAGGACGTATCTTAGGATAAATCGTGTTGGCTTGGTGGGTGCTGCATGCCTGAGCCCTGAGCAATTTGGGAAGGTATGCTGCGGCGGCGCCCGGGCAGCGGTGACGCTGTTGGGCGGCGGCTCCTGGCCTCTGTTAGTCCGGCGTCTCCTCCTAGAGTCATGCCGTCCGGGGAGGACAAGTCGCCAGCCGAGGCCGGTCAGTAGTAGAGATCGGAAGCCAAGCAATGTAACAGAGGGGAATCGGGGTCTGGGATGACCCAAAATCCCAGGGTGGGCCGGCCCACCATGGGCACCCTGTAGAGATACACACCCGAGCGGCGAACATGCATTTTCAAAACTAATTTAGGAACATTTAGCTGACCAATTAAACAACTCTATTTTAATAATATCAGATTCGTATTTGAACATCTAAGCTTGTTTAGCTTGATGCGTGGAGCGATGTTATTATGACACGAAGCACGATTACGATCAGATAGTGATCATAAAAGGGGAAACTCTAAGCATATTTTTTTAGCAAAAGAGGGTTTCCTCCGCTTTTCTATTAAAGAAACCACCACGTAACCAACATGATCAATTAAACCCTAAGCATGATCAATTAAACCGTATTATGGCTGTGCCATGGCAGATTTGAAGCTGCAAACCGGAGAAATGATATTTAGCATCCATTGTTTGCTTCGAACTAAGGACTAAATTCTAAGAGCTGAAAAGAACGTAGAGTAACCAAGTTAAGATCTATTTTCTGGTTGAGATCAAAAAGTTGAGGAGATATGAAGTACCACCTCTCTTGCGGCGCCGTGTAGGCATCGGGGGTGCGATGGCTGTCTGTGGTGTTGAAGGAGATCTGCGACGGTAGACGGGTGCATCGGGGGATAAGTCCCATTGTGGTGGAAGAGAAGGTCGTGTGAGCGGCCCCGGCAAAGAGGACGACGGCGCCGATGAAGCGAGAGGACGCGATGCAAGGCTATTGGTCCGTCGCCGTGGATGAGAAACGTCCATCTCTAGCAGTGGACGACGCGGTCTTGGTAGGCGCTCCGACATGGTGGAGGACGGTGGCGATGGATGTGGTGGAGGACGGCGGCGATGGATGGGGTGGCGGACGGAGGCTGGTGTGGGGATGGGGTGTTCTAGCGTGGACGGTGTATGAATGGGAAAATGGAGGGAGAGGTATGGGGAACCATGTTTTTGGGACGCACCTGTCTGAAATATGGGAAAGTTACGAACTTAGCCCCCGTTTAAAATTTGGACGTCTCGTCGGTTGGGGATAGGACGGTAATCTCGCATCTCGCCAATATTTGCCCAGAGCGATTTCGGGCGAGGAGAGGGTGGTTGGCGCCCATGGTTGGCGCCCACGGTGTATGAACGGGGCTGGCAGATAGGGCGGTTGTGTCACATCTGAGTGAAGTTACAAACCTGCCCCTATTGAAAATATTTGCCTACATCGATTTCGGCCGAGTCGAGTTTGTTTTGCCGCCCACCGTGTATGAATGGGGAATGGAGGGAGAAACAGAGGTCTTTCGGACGAGCTTTAATCAAATGTGTTTTGCCGCCCATGTTTGACGCCCACCGTGTCGGAATGGGCTCAGAGGCGGTCGTGTCACGTCTAAATGAAGTTACTAACCTACCCCTATTTAGAGAAGTGGAAATCGGGCCGATGGATTGTCCGTGTAATGGGTAGACAGTAATTTCCATCTCCCAAACGCTTGGCTTTCCGCAGCCGACATGGGAGTGGACATTTTGCTGCTTCTTTCGAATTTTGGGACAATAAGCATCCACGTTTACCCTGGCAACTAAATTCGAATCCATTTTGTATTCCTATATGAATCTTTATAAATCATTCTATGTGTTTTTATATATCTTCAAAAGGACGACAAAGATGTATTCCACTGTCATATATGAATATGGTTTACAAATGCTGATACTCAAATTCAAAAACTAGTATCCAGTTTAAGGTGAATTTGAATATTTGGAACACTTCTTGTCCAACTCAAATGTCACACGCAGCATAATGTGTACTCCAATTTAGATATGTACACAAGCGATGTATCAAGATTCAAATACCGAGTCAATCAACCAAGAATGTACAGAACTAACAGACATATAAACACTTATAGAGTATATGGATCAATAATATCAACTAACAAACATAAGCCGTGTCATTGTACTTTTTTTTGGCTACAACAGCATCCTTTTTTTAGCCAGCATCTTGGCCCTTTCCGATGCGTGCCACTTATGGTCCATCTATACTACTACTATTGTTGAATGCACATCCAGACCGATTGGCATATTTGTAAGTCTGGCACAGCAATCCAAATGAAATGCCTCCGAGTCTTATCAATTAATACAGACTTGTGCTCAAATAAAATTACAAACCAAAAAAACAATTATTACATGATCTCTAAAACAAATGGTTTGATTGATTACATGAACAGACAACACAAAGGTTATTCAACTATGGAAAGAACATTTCACCTATGATTTACCAAGTAGGAATTTAATTTCCTTTTTTCCTTCAGGACCTTAACAATCTGGTCAGTCTCGGCTTGCTTCGTCTCGAAATCCACCAAATATTTAATGCTGTTCTGAGTACTGCTTGTGATTGTGCTGTTTGCTTCCTCAACATGTCAACTTCATCTCTAAGTGCAGAAGCAGTTTCTCTTTCTACCACTAGTTTAGCCTCTAGAGCATCAGCAGTTGGCAATTCATAATGCACGATTGGACCGGTGCCACTGCTGTGGGATGATGCAACGTCCATGGGGACCTCACTCTTTGATCTTGGGCAAACCTGTTTTGCCATTAAAGTTCCGATTGGATTCAGAAAAGTTGAAGTTAGCAAAACATCTCAACTGGGAGTTATAACTGCAAACCAGTTAAACAAACAAGGAATAAACGAGATTCAATTGGATGCTTTGAAAAGTACTCCCTCCGTCCCATAATGTAAAGAGCGTTTTTTAACACTATGCTAGTGTCAAAACGTCCTATATTATGGGACGAAGGAGAAGTTATTAACATCATTGTAACCTGATGTTGCAAAGACAAAGTAGTTAAACAAACAAGTAGATATTTAAGTTAAGGCAAACAGTAATTCTTAACAGTAAGTATCAAACACATAGATAGGCGCGATCTACAATATGATTAACGAGGTTGTGCCATTATGTAATCGTGAGTAAACTAAATTAAGCCAAGCAACATAATTGAACAATTTTGCAATAAGTGGCTAACTAAAATTCCGAGAAGCAGGTAACTGAACTTACGCTAGTTCTTTGTACAGGCACACTGCAACTTATTTTTCGCTTACAAGGTTGTACAAAGGAGTCCATGGCATGAATTGCTTGGATACGCAGTCCCAATACTTATTTATTCCCACACTGCATGGGTAAGTCGAATGGTTAATCTGGTAAGATGGTGCATCCTTGATATGTTATATGAGGACGTGTAGTCAGACTAGTTGTAGCCAAACACATCACACTGGCTTTTACTATATATTTCATGCGATTACTTTTGGCATATTGAGATCTAAGCAATCGACAATAGGATGAAAAGACTGGCATCCTTCACATTATTGGCGAACTCAGTTCATAAAAACAAGCAATTCAACCATTCTGTGGGTAAATCAAAAGCGCCACTAGAATATTTTTCACTATCCAATCATACACGCATAAAAAGGCTGGCCTTGACATAGGGGCTGGTATGGGCGGCCGCCTCGGTGGCTGGAAAGTGTGCACTTAGTTTGAGTCGTCCGGGTTGGCTTCACGCTTAGTTTTGTTCGGCCCCAACAAGACGAGTAGGCAATGTAAAAAATGAAGAAAAATGTTTCAATTTGGATGGGCCAATAACATAAGTGCAAGGCAGGCCCTATAGCAGGCTCATGGCCCAAACGCAGCGCCTCCCATATCGATCGACAACAGGAAAAATCCCAATTCATTCGCTCCGACCTCGGTCTGGTTCGCTCCTAACCTAGCTGCCGCTAGACAGACCGACACAGCACTTCCTCGCGCCCTCGTTGGAGGGCGGTCGCCGGGCTTCAAGCGAACGGAAGGACAAGAAGATGAAGATCCAACCCTGGGTGTAGCCTGCATGGGAGGCAGCGATGGTAGCACGGGCATGGCATCGAGCTTACGCAAAGGACAGTCGCAGCTTGCAAGAGTAGCATGCGCAACGAGCAGGTACATCACATCCCTGATTATATCTAATTCAACTCTTCAATTTACGCCAATAGTTAAACCTGATGGTGTTGTAAAACTGCTTGTATGTAGGGAATCTATGACAAAATGAAACCAATTTCTACTTATTTTATAACTCCCCCAATCAATACCGAATCTATGCGAATCGATGTATCTAATCAAGTTTCCGGTGCAAACATACAAGCTCATGTTGTTCTTGAGCTGAAGTGTCTAATGAACAGATCGCTAATGAAGGATTTGATGCAAACATTTTACATGCTCCCCGGTGATGAACATATAGTGTCTAATGAGGGATCTAATGCAAGAATTTTGCAAGCTCATTGAAGGATTTAGTGTCTAATGATGATCTACTATGTTGAGAGAGAGAGATTTGCAGGCATTGATGACAAGCAAATTATAGTGCATTTTCATAGCTTGAGGAAACGTCGAGGCCATCTACGGAAAGTCCCCATATCATGACAACATAGCATAAATACTTTTCTAATCTGTTGTTTGAAACTATCGGCATACTTGTGCGGGATAGATATATTGATATGCAGTTTGCGCCTTTGGTTATCGTGCAATTACACTTCGATATTTTTAGCGGAGAACGAATAATTCAAGCAGGTACAGACCATGTTTGTAGTCCTTGTACACCATGTTGCATTTTGTGTTTTTGGTGCTTGCATCATTTAGTGTTTATAATCTGAACTACTTTGGATCATTAGCTTGTTTTCAAAGTGCATGTAGCCTCACATTTCTCAAGTTATGTTGATTTCCGGAGTGCAAGTGCCTTCGTATTTTTGAAGTTAAATGTTCGCCCCTGGTAACTTGAATTCGTGGATCAGCCACTGCACACATATCATACACGAATGCCAGTACGAATTAAATGAAATGCAGGGACTTACGCTAGCTCTTTGTACACTTACTGCAGCTCTGCTTGCGCTTGGGATGTTCCATGTACAAGTCCATGTTACCACTTGATTGGATATGCAGGCCTTGTGCTCCTTGCATCCCCCTCTGCATTTTTGACACGGCGAATGGTTGATCAAATAAGAGGAATCGACCTTGATATTGTACCGGACGACAGATACTACAAGGTTATACGGGTGTGCAGGATGTGTACCAGATCCCGTAGCCCCGTCATGCTTCGCTAAAAAATGGATTTGCTTGTTTCGGATGATATCTCGGAAGAAATAAGAGTTAAAGTCGAGTTGCATAGGCGTGTAAGCTAAGAGAGCGGTGAAAGGATATCCAAAGATCATCCGAGCGATTGCATAAGGGAGTGATGTGTGGATACCTAGTTTGGGCGGCGTTTGGGCATGCTCGCTTAGCTAGAGTGCGGGTCACTTGAGCCGTTGAGGGTGATCTTTGGCGTTGGCTGGCCGTGCACGGATGCAGATCTTGAGTGGCAGCGGAGCGCCACTGATCAGGTGGACGAGACCGTTGGTGAAGCCCCAACGGCCTCGGGGGGGGGGGGGGGGGGGGGGACGATGTGGTCGGTGAAGTAGCCCGGGGAGCTGGGAGACGGCGTCGGTGAAGCGCACCTGATGCGGTGGAACTCGGTGTCTGTGAGGCACGTCGGTTATGGCGGCGGCGTTGTCGGTGGACCACCCGGTGCGGTGGACGAGGGCATAGATGAGGTAGCTCCGGTGCGGTGGTGAAGCGCGACCGTTGTCTTCGTCGTCGTCGTCCGGCACAGAGGTGGGGAAAGGCGGGGAAAGAGATGAGACGAGGGGCGATTCGAGGGATGGCGGCGAATTAGGGATTTGTGCAATCTGGGCACGGAAGGGGACGGTGGAGAAGAGAGATTTTGCAGGGCTGGAATTGGGGCTGCCAGATATTTCAATCCGAAACGTGGAAGCGCGAACTTATATTGTCGTCGTCCTTTGTTTGGGGGAGGGGTGGGTGGATGGGTGCTACTGGCCCGTCCGACACACGCGACCACCCCAACAGACTATGCTTTGGTGCCTTAAGGCACCTGCCTTTGTGTCCATGACATGTGGGCCCAACAGTGGCTGGCCCACATGTCGGCCACCCAAGGGCGCTTGCCTTTTAAGGCACCAAAGCGGCTCCACCCGACACGACCTCGGTCTCGCACTGGTGCGCCTACATTTGAGAATGCAAGCGAATCTTCTTTCATTTGCAAACGAATCTGTATGTATTACCATGCCCATGTTTTCCTTGCAAGTAATTAGTCATTCGAACGAGATACTCCATCCGTTCACTTTTGTAAGTCATTTCAGACAACTTAAAATGAACTGTTTTGCACATTGTCTGAAATGTCTTCAAGGTCTTATAAAAGTGAACAGAGGGAGTACTATAAATTAATTAATGAGGAGTTATTTGAAAAAATCGAAACGGTACCCACGCTAACGTGGATTAGAGTGTGTCACATAATTAGTTATTTGAATTAGAGTGTGTGTCACGTAGTTAGTTATTTGAATTAGAGTGTGTGTCACGTAGTTAGTTATTTGAATTAGAGTGTGTGTCATGTAGCGATCTCCAATTCTAACGTGGATTTCACATTTCACTGTATCCACGGTACTTTTTTAATACAAATTCATATGTATATGATGAACACCATGGTAGTGAGAAATTTTTTGGATGGATTCAAACATATGACCTACAAAATAGCACAACAAATTGAGCCAATGTCAACTTTTCGAAACTTAGTATGGCACGAATTCAAAATAATTACCCGTATGCCTGGTCCTCGGTTCAAATCTTACAATGTACACTGAATTGAAACATCGATATTAAGTCTCGTACTATGTACATTCAAATGTTGTTTTAGCCCCCCGCCAAGACAAACGCTACATACTTCCTGTGTCGGTCAATCTTCCTCTCCTAACCACCTTAGCAAGCTATCGGTTTCCAACACACGCTCATTCTTTCTCTCCATGTTTCGATCTCTAAGTCTCTCAACTACACAACCCCTTTTTCCACTCATGTTACCAAATGTATTTACCTCACACACCCGCCATTGCACCCCATGCCGAGCTCTCTCTCTCTCTCCCCCTCTCCCCTCCCTCTCACCCTCTCGCGCTAAATAAATGCATTGCCTATCTAGCCGCCCCCCCCCCCAACCTCTCGTGTGCACGAACGCACGTTGTATATCTAGGTCACTCCCTCGAGACTGTCTCACTCTTTCTTCCGCACGGCGGGCCACACTTGCTCAATCTAGCTCTCTTTATCTGAGTCTCGGTTAACCTCGCTTTTCTTTCACACACAAATGATATAGCTCCTGTTCGGGCCTCGATCGACACACTCTATACTCTCTCACGCAGATTGTCTATCTAGGTCAGTCCATCCAAGCCGCCGCCACTCTTTCGACCTCATGGTGGGCCACGCTCACTCAATCTCTCTCTCTCTCTCTCTCTCTCTCTATCTCTATCTCTCTCTCTCCGTATGTCTCGATTTACCTCGCTCTTTCTCGTACAAAAACGATATATCACCATGTTTGAGCCCAATTCCACCTATTCACATTGTATACTCGATCACGCACATCGTCTATCTAGGTCACTCTCTCCAACCCGTCTCACTCTTTCGATCGCACAACGACCCTATGTGATCGGTTGACCTTGCTTCCTCCCACGCACAAAATATATCTACACGTCTGCGGATCGGATCATCTCTCAAGCTCTATCTTACAACCCTCACCCTTACCAAAAGCTCAATCGGACAATATCTCTCCGGAGCATATACATTTGTTCAATGAATGTCGGACCACACTCACTTTGTCTCTCTATCCATATGTCTCTCGATTGACCTTGCTTTCTCATACCGTATCTTCCACGCGTTGAAGCTACTACCTCTCCATCCCTCGCAAAGCCGGAGCTATTTACATTGCGAGGGGCACTCCAACCTTGGATTAATTTGTGTAGGCATTTATTCCGGTCGGTTTAGATTATATTTTCATAGCATTCGGCCCACAACTACTCCAAACGCCGTTGCAACCCACACAACTCCCCTAGTTGGTTTCCCTCTGGCTTGGTCATTGCTCTCTCGCACGTCCTTTCTCGCCTTCAACGTCGCACCATGGTATTATTGCAAAAACTATTATGTTCTCTTTAATTATTATAAATAAGCTACAAAACTACACACCGATAGTCCACTTGGAATGGAACAAATTTTGACCCACAAATTAAAGTGCTACAAACTACACACCGAGGGGCCCACATGTCATGAAACAAATTTGGACCCACATACAAATTAAAAAATAAAGAACGAGGATCGAACATGCGACCAGGCCTTCAAGCCGCACGTCAATAGGCAACATATCGTAGAATAGCAATGTTTGTTGTACCCCTTTGTTCACATAATGTTTTATATTACCACAGCCTAATTAATGGATAACATGTAATATTATTTTTAGTACTATTCGCCTTCACTTACTGGTGGGTTCCATGTGTGCTCTCTCTCTCTCCTCCCCTTCTGCGTTTAGACGCACGGGCAAACAGGAAGAACTCGCGGGCGATATTGCCGTTGACCATATCTGGACGCGTTCACAAGTCACGGCACCAGTTTCACGTACTAGCAGCACTACTCAGTGTGTACGTGCAATGCACGTTAATTTGGAAGTATATTAAGTGCATGCGGATATTAACTACTAGGATATTATTTGCGTGTTGTCATGTGATTAGCACTATTTTTGGCATGAAATTAACTGCACGCTAAACGTGTTGAGCGCTCGAAATTGAAGCAGTCTAGGTCGATGGATGACAAGGACTACATGTGGCTTGATGACGTTTTATATTTAATTTGATACGGCTCTAGCTGAACATTCAATCGATCAAACCATGAATTTCGTTCAGTCTGACTCCGACTTTAAATTATACGACGATCGATATAAAATAAACGGAAATGATAAACGTTCGGATTTTAATCATGGCAATCCGAACGTTTTTCATGGCAAATTTAGATTACGCGGCGGCGGCGGGGGCGTCTCGCGGTGGGAAGCGGCTCCTCTTCCGTGCTCTTTGTGTCGTCGGGCCACTGACCGACGGCGACGGCGGCGTCTTGCTCTGTTGTTGGCATACTCCTGGACGTTGACCTAGCTTCAAGGAAGGACAAAATGTTCTGGACTTCGGAGCGAGTCAACTAGCGGGAGGAGGCTACTGGCGTTGGTGCAAGAAAGCGGTCGACGGCGGCCATCCATGTCGCTGAGGGGGGCACTCGCACACGCGCGGGGACATGCGCTGTCAACGGTGCGGCGGAGACATACGTGTGCACGGGCACCGGCACAGCGCGCGACGCGTGAGTGCATCGCCAGCGCATGCGCCGTTGGCAGTGCACGGCACCGCACGGCGCGGCGTGTCCAGATGCACAGGCGCATGCACTGGCAGGTGCACAAGCGCGTGAAAGTCGGCGGGGACCTCGTGAAACCCCATGGAATCAAGCTCGGCGACAATGTGCGGCTCGCAGCCCATCAATGCCACGGAGATGGGCGCTGGCGCAGTCGGGGCGATGGGAGCCGAAACGGGAGCGGGGGACATGCGCGGCGTCTTCCCGCAAGGCCAGTTCAAGCTCGTCCCAAAGCGCCTTATGTTCTTGAGACTTCGGCTGGGTGTCTTCCTCATGAAACTGGAACACTAAGGGCAGACCATCGTGATGCGGCATGGCGTACGTTTAGGTCAGGCTTGTTGGAGGTAGACGACAGGAGAATCGGAGAGGAAGAGAGAGGATTGTAGTGATACCGGTAGTGCGGGGTTGATTTTAAACTGTGGCGCCGGCGACATTAAAAGTGGGAGCAGTTGGGACGACGGTGGGCGGCGGAGCCTGGTCAAAGGGCTCGCCTCCCGGTGAGTCTGACAAGTGGTCTGCTTCGCACGCCTCGATAGCCGGGCGCAGCCGGGTCTGCTCAAGACGCCTCCTGGCCGACTCACACGCTTGTTGGGACGGCACCTGCCGATGAGAAGCGGGGACTCGTGGCGGCACGTAAACGCCCACGGTTTCAATAGTGAAAGTGTTTGCCTTAACGTGACAGGTCTTTGTTCCAAAATACCTTGGCTCTTCATTTGTGCAACTTGTCATATGCAGCTTGTCTCGAATTGAAGAAAAAACTTACGAAGTAATATTTGTGCCATATCACGTGACCATGCTCAGTTTCAAGAATTTATGCTCACTTTTGGATTTTCTGAAATTTAAGATCCAGGATTCGAAACAATATCATAACCTGCATGATGCAATAAATTTTCAAGCCGTACATCTGTCCTGTTGTATTTCTTAAGAAAGGATTTGGTCAAACATTTTGCTTAGTTAAACCTCCTTTCCGGTTTATAGGTCTCAATTCAAAAATCTCACCAACCAAGGTAGATGGTGAGTGGTGGAACAATTGATGTAGTTTGCAAAACCACTCAATTAATGCGCTTGTTTTCCTCAAAAATTGTGTTTACGAATGCATTAATTGCAACGCATGCATGCATAAAGTACATGCATTGGTCAATTTTCTCTTAATACTTGCATGTAATGATTTATTGCACCTTGAAATCTGAACATGTGATTGGGAACAACCAAATTGAGACTTATAAAATGGGAAAACTAAAATTTTGAGATAAGCCCTATAAACCGGAAAGGAGGGAGTAAAACGATAATCCCTCCATACTAGTGCATTTCCTGATATATTAACTCAAGTACTAGGCACGAACAAATGGGCTCAATTATGTGCTCATCCTGGTGTAGTAGTAGTAGTACTAGGCAATGAAGTTGACGGGTGACCTTGACGAGCGGCGACCGAGTGAATTGTACCGTTCTGGTCACGGTAGGTATCGTTGTCAAGTTACTAAAGCATCCCTCCGTTGTTAATCGGTAGTCATTATGGACCGGGGACATGAGGGAATTTCCTAGGGCTGGAATTACGGCGCGGATATTTCGACTTGAAATGATGAGGCTCGACTGGTTGGGGTTGCCTAATGTGCATACCACGCACGCCACCGAAGGACACGAGCCCGTTTTTTTAGGATCAACATGAGCCAAGGTCTGGCTGGTATGCCGTTGGGTCCTACCATTTGAGAATACGAAAGGAACCTTTTAAATTGCCGAACGAATCTATGTGTATTACAATACCCGTATTTTCCTTGCAAATACTAATCTCAACGTGGTAATTGATTTATGATGAGTTGTTGAATTAGAGTGAATTTGTGCTATAGTGATCTCAACATGGATTTCACATTTCACGGTATCCCTAGTAAGTTTTCCAATGCAAATTCAAATTTAAAAGATGAACAATATGGAGGTGAGAAAACTTTGTATGTATCAAGCATATGACCACACACACACACACACACACACACACACAGAGACAGAGAGAGACACACAGACCCACACGCACGAACACAACAACAATCCAATAAGTATAGTGCATCTATTTTTCCAACCCATGCATGTATGACACGAGTTCAAAAATACTCCTTCTATTCCTAAATATTAATCTTTTAGAGAGTTCAACAAGTGACTACATACGGAGCAACATGAGTGAATCTAGACTCTAAAATATGTCTATATACATCCTTATGTGCCAGTCCATTTGAAGCCTCTAAAAAGACTAATATTTAGGAACGAAGGGAGTAAAATGTAAGACATCCATGGTCCTCAGTTCAATATTTAAAATGAACATGAAACTGAAACATGAATATTAAGTCTAGTACTACATTACATGCAAATGTTGTGTTTAGGCGGAGCTATGATTGTCGGGGGTCAACCCCTCGACCTTAGATAAAATTGTGGAGCTCTGTTTAGGGTTGTTTAGATTATATTTGTCCCCACCCTCCCAACCACCGATTGGTTATGCACCCCCCCACCCCTCCTCCCTGGGAGAATATCATGTGCCCCCATATCTTAGATGCTATATGCCGATACGAGTTGCTTGGAGCTTGTAGATCTGAGATATAGCAGCTCACATGATGTGTCTTAACTTTTTTGCAGGAAACCTTGATGAGTTTGAGAATTGCACACAATTTGTACAAAAACTACTTAGATGCCCTTTCATCCCATATCCAACGACCTCGAAGCTCGTATCAGCGTAGCATCTAAGATGAAGGAGGACATCATATTCTCCTGTATGTAAGAATATCATGTGCTACCACACCTTAGATGCTTTGGTGATACAAGCTCTTCGGAGGCGTTGGATTTGTGACCCAACACCTCCTCGGTGGTTCGAATGTTTTTTTGGAGAAAAGCCCCAAAAGAGTTCGGCCACTACTTACAAGCACAAAGACTGCTCAGATGCCATTGGATCTCAGATCAAACGACCTCCAAGCTCGTATCACCGTAGCATCCAAGCTGCGATAGCACCTTATGTTTTCTCGCACTGGGGACTATGAGGTGCTCCCGCACCGTAGATTCTATGGTGATACGAGTTCACTGAGATCTAACGGCCCACAATAGGAGGTTTGAATGTTTTTGCAATATACAGCTGATAGAGTTTGGGAAATGCGCAGAAAGTACAAGTATTATGCATGTGCCATCTCATCACTGATCATACGACCTAGATGCTCATATCACCGTAGCAGGTAATTAAGCTACGGGGAGCACCTAATATGAGCACTGGGGAGCCGTTGGATCAAAGATGCAGCGGCACACACGAGGCCTAAATGTTTTATTTGCAAAAAAAACTTTGGAGAGTTTGGAAATTGCGCATAATTACAAAGACTACTCCCAAGCCATTGGATCTCACTTCTAACGGTGTAAAAACTCGTATCACCATAGTATCTAAGCTGCAGGGTGGATGTGATATTCTATGGCGCTGTCATTTTTGTTCGTAAACTTGCAAAATACGTGTAACTCGTGTCGTTACTTGTCTAACCGTGCAAAGTGTTTGTTCAGAAAAACCATCCTACACTGAAATATCGGAACAACACACGGGGGTCCCACTTGTCATTAATCAAATTCGGACCTAAAACTAACAAATCTAAAAGATGAGATTCGAACTGGCAACCTGGACTACAAAGCGTAAGTCGATAGCCTGAAAAAACGAATGGTTGTTGGCTTTGTCCCATAACTTGATTTTATACAGTACTTGCGTTGAGTAGAGTAGAGGGAGTGCCTCGTCAACACGTGCATGACCGTTGTCTCACTTACGGGTGAGTCCCAGGTTTGCGATCTCAATCTATCTTGTCTCCATCGTCTAACCTTTGCACGGGCACACACGAAGAGCGGCGCTAGCTTGCCGTGGTGTTATTACAACTAAAAAAAGCTTGGAAAATAGAAGAATCGCCTAGAACAAGAGTCGTTGTGGCTGGTCGAGATGGAGCTAACCGTGCCACGTTTGCATGATGAAGCTGTGTGGCTAGTGGGGTGTTTTCGACCGACTGGCTGGGTCCCAAGGTCGAACCATAGGTACTACGTCTGATACAGTATATTTTTACACGCACATTTTTCCTCTGTGCCGAGACGTGGCACACACTACCGCGCGGTTTTGGGGTCCTCCCCGCTGGTGCACGCATATATTCTTCCTGACGTGGGACACCCTACCGCGCCTTTTCTGGGTCCTCCTCGGTCGTAGCGCCGAAGCAAGTAAATGAGTCATCAAATCACTAAAGACCACCTTTCCCGCCGAGTACATCAGTGAAGCACGGTGGCTAGCTAGTTGGGCTAGTTCGACCGATTAGCTAGGCCGCCGCCACATTTGTTTTTTTCACCCCCTTTTTTTATCTACTTGTCAGCAGGTAAATTTAAATATCCACGGCGGTGTTGCTCTGGTGTTTGGGTGCGGCAGGATTTTTAATTTTTTGATTGACGGGAGCAGGCGCGGCAGGATTTTTAATTTTTTGATTGACGGGAGCAAGCGCGGTAGCAATTAGTCACGATGACTCCGCTGTAAAACCCTTGCTCTCGATGTGAGAAGTTGTCGATCGGTGTTTTACCGTGGTGAAAACCAAAAGATTCCCCGCTCTCGGCTGGCTCCCTCCGCCTTCCGTAGATTGCATTGCCTTTCAGCCGTTCCGCCTTTGCTTCCTCTCCCCATTGCTTCTACCTGGTGCCATGGCGGCGGAGCAGATCACGGAGTCCAAGGTGAGGCGCCTGACACAGGAGCTCCATGCCAAGGATGCGGAGCTCAGGGCCAAGGACGTGGAGCTCCGTGAGCTCAAGGAGTAGAGGAGTGCCATGCTCCTCCGTTATGTGTGGGAGTTCACGGAGCTTCAAAAGCGGCAGGCGTCCACCACAAAGATGCTCGAGGCATCGGCGGTGTTGCTGCAGAAAGCGAGAGATACGATAGGCCATCAGGGGAGCCGGCTGGAGCGCGAGCGGGCCGATCGTGACGAGGTCCAGGATCGCCTCAGCCACTTGGTGAACCAAGGTGCCACGCACGTGTTACGGCTGCGCGATGCCTACCGTCGTGCCAGCGCGACGATGCCGGCCGTCGGGCTAAACCCATTCGACCACCCGGTCGACTTCAACGAGCTGCGGCTTCCTGACGTGATCTCCTTCTTCACCTATATCTTTGAGGAGCTGAGCCGTCTCCGCGCGATGGTAGGGGCTGAGCTGGACAAGGAGGGGTTGCACGCTGCCGTCGCCGTTGCCGGGCAAATCCTTTCAGGGCTCCGTCACCGGAATCCATTCGTGCCATTGGACACCGTCTTTGACGAGCTGGCTCCGTCACGACCGGGAGCGGGCTCTGGGCTGATTGCACCCTGCATCACCAATGTCGTGCGCCTCGAGAAGCAGAGGGACTTCGGTGGTGTTTAGGCTCCCTCTGCATGGGCATGTCCATGTCTCGGTGCAACATGACCGTTGGATCAAACTCAGATGGTGCAGATCACCTTTGTAGCACAAAGCGTGTGGGTGTGTTTGGTTGCATTCTCATCTCAATATAGTTGTTTCCTCTTCGTGTATTTTTGTCAACCTACTAGTGTGGACTCATGCACCCTTCATGCACTCTGCCAAACACCCAAAAGTGGGTCATGAAGGGAACTTTTGCTCCCATCCCGTGCACCCTTCATACACCCTGTCTAACACTATAGGATGTGCTGCATATGGTTCATGTTTCGTGGAGTCTTTGTAGCACCGTACTCTCCGTGCGTTGTGGACCTAGTTCTGTTAACATTGATCTCACCGTTCATTCTCGACCGGACAGTCGAAAAAGCGGTACTATGTTACATATAGGAGTAGTTGACATATCTTACTACACTAGCAACAAGATTGTGTAGTACTGACGTATGAACCACTGCACATGCCTAGTAGTAGGAGCACTATGTATGTTCAAGTGGCTGCCGTGTTTCGCACTCCTCTGTTGTAAGAGTGGAAACGCTTGATGTAATCATTTTTTTCTTCAGAATGAAAAACAGTGGACACGCTCTACCGTGCGGATCCTCCTCCAGCCATGCACTACATTACTCACTTTCGCCGACGTGTGGGACAGCCACACTGGGTCCACCACCATGCACTAAATTACTCCGTAGTAGAGTGATAGTAGACTACCTCGATCGAACCGCCGTAGTAATGCCCAATGAGCCGTCAAATCACAAAAACCCCTCCTTTCCAGCAGTAATTTGGACGGACGAAGCAACCATCATTTCACTCTTCTCTCTCAGCTTCCTCTCTTGAAGAAAACCCCCACTCGCTTCGCTTCTCCCTCATCTCGTTCCTCCTTTCACTCTTCTCTCTCAGCTTCCTCTCTTGGATGGACGCCGGAGCACCGGCTACGTGATGTCTATGGCTCTGTCCAAAACCGTCGAGGCTCATGGTACGAAGAAGCGCAAGCACCCCACCGAGACTACCGCAGACAAGCTCAAAGCCATCGCCCTGTCCAAGCCACCCTCTCCGGGATCCCTCATTAAGCAAGTCCAGGTAATGTCTCTTGTTGACAATCTTTTTCTCGATCTTGATCGTGTTTTTTCATCTAACACACAGTACTAGTACTGGTAGTACAACTTTCTGGGTGATCTTGCATGTGATTTTTGTATGCCAAATGACGGTCCTAAATTCCTCTTTTGACCAAAACATGCAAGAGGTTGACACTGATTTCTTATAGATTACTTTCAACTACTCCCTTTGTCCCAAATTTATTGTCTTAGATTTGTCTAGATACGGATGTATCTAATACTAAAATGTGACTTGATACATCCGTATCTAGACAAATCTAAGACAAGAATTTTGGGACAGAGGGAGTACTTTATGAACATCAATGCTACCTTTTAAGAGGGTATATTTGCCTCAGTAACTTGTGTTATGGATATTGCATGTAATCCCTCTGCTCTCATGCCTTTGAAGACATGTTCTAGTGTCTTTGTTCACTCATTTCTGTGTGTATATGTAGTCATATATGGAGTATAATATCGAAAATCATCTTATATTTCTGAATGGTGGTAGTAATGAAATATGGTTTCTGTTTGAATTAGAACCAGGTCCGTGGTGGAGATGAAGTTCTCAAAGTCATGTCGTGTGAACTGGAAGACCTGATGATGAGTTCTACTGCTGAACTATCCAGTTGTTGTGTCATTGTCGCCACATGTCCTGAACTAGTGTTTTCCTGTAGCATTGTTGTCAGGCGTGTTCTCGAGGTTGTACTTGACCACAACAATTTCCTAGCTGTGCCTTCGATTACGAAGGGTGTGGTTCTTGTAAAGCTTCCCAACAAATCTGATGCGGCATGTCTTCATCATCATGTTTATGAGTGGAAAGACCACTCTGTTAGGTTCTCCAAGGTTGACAAGATGGTGATGTTGCATGTAGACATCTCACACGAAGTCCATGGCCTAGTCAGCTATGCGGGGTTCATCCGTGGAGTCGGTGGCAAGAAATAGTCTGCAGAGTTTAGTTAGTGCAACTTTGCTTATGCGTAGTAAGTACTATTGTTCGATTTGATTTGTGTTTGTGAACCCTGTATTGTTTATTAGTACTGCCGCTTTTGGTGTGTGGTCAGTCCTGACAACGGTCTATGTTAATGTCTGTCCACTCAATTTAGTCTGTACATTTTGAAGTAACCAGATCATATTTTTTGTGAGGACGGTTTATCAATTATGGTTACACTCCAATTTCTGTATGCATTGCAGGGTTTATCGCACCCACCAGGATTTCCAGTCCCATGGATGTCCGGTCCATACGATTTGTCATGACCTTTGGACTGTCCTACTTGTGGGAGTAGGCAGGGACCCTGCATGCCACGCGTAGTTGGACGATCAATCTTCTGTTTAGTACTTCAACATAGTGATTTCCTGGTAAGGATTCACTCGTGTCACATCAAGTAAATCTTATTGATTTACTGTCTAAATCTTATTGATTTAATGTCAAGTTTTCTTTCTTTTCCTGCAATTTTACGATGCAGGTTTTGCCATGTGACATTCATCACAGAATAAACCGTTTGGTTTGCTCTACGATGGCTATTTTTGCAGGTTTCACTTCTTATGTCGTGTCAAGATGTGAAGGCACTCTCCATCACTTGTATTCTTTGGAAAAAATTGGATCGATGCATTGTTATAAGTACAAGCTGAATCCCTACGATGAACTGCAGTTTGGTTTAACAAAAACGCCACAATTAGTCCTTCTCGCGTTTAAAAGAAATGAGGAAAAAAACTGGATCACGGTCACGGATAATAGTCAAGTTAGAAAGTTGATCATAGCAGACCAGACACGATCGCCGCTGTCTCGCAAAGATCGAGCACCGGCAGTTGCTCTAGCACTGACAGCGGCAGCAGCTCACCGATCCAAATTGAGGATTGGGCACCGACCGCGTCAGCGGATTAGTCAGATCTACCGGAGGATCGGGTATCGACACCGGCACCAGCTCTACAAGGAGCACCATCTCCGGCAGCAGCGGCGGCTTCGGCACCTGCACCAACACTTACACTTGCATTTGGTCTGGCACGTGCAGTTGCACCGGCAACAGACTGGGCTGCAGTTCACACTTCATATACCAAAGTCCTTACAAAAACTGAGATGTCCACCTTCTTGGTAAGCATTGGCCGCCCAAGTGCTTCGTTCTTTTTTCTTTCCATGTTGTTTCACACGATTCACTGTGTTGATCTAACTGTTTGGGTATGTCTTCTTGTTTGCAAACAGAGAATTCCTAGAGCAACGAGGGAGTCGTTCAACTATCCGGGCGACCGTGGCCAAGTTTCTCTTACCATGCGCAGCCTTGGTGTGAATGAACCTGCTCAATATACCGTAAGTACAAAGGATGGTCGCATGATGATTGATGCTAAAGGATGGTCAAGGTCCAAATATAAATCATATCTTGCGGTAGGGGATGATGTCAAAATCGAACTTTCTCGGCAAGGAGAGCTGGTCCAAATCAACTTTGAAATTCTTGATAGCGACGCATAGCGCCGAACTGATCTATCCTCCGAGAGATTTTGATGTAATAATCTGGCATGGTGAAACAAGTGTCCTTTGTGTATAAGTAGTACGATAGTATTATTTATCACATGGTATATCGTTGATAGAATTGCAACTCGATTGCTTTGGTTAGGAACCTGTCGTTCGATTTCATTCCAACAATTTGTCGTGCTTTATTCAATTTTGTGTATTCGCCTTGCAAAGACATCTAAAACCAGTGCAAGACCGATCGCTTGCAATATGAAAAGCGCTAAGGTAGAACACATGGGCCCCCAAACATGCGAGGTCGGCTGCGGCCCAAAGTCCGTAACCGTGAGCCTATCGAGTATTATATTCTCGGCTGAACCCCCATAAAGAAAAGCTGAACCCCATAATGCCCGTGCGTTGCGGAGGGAGTATATTTCTCGGCAAGGTGAGCACGTGATATAAAGATTTGTATATTTCTTTACGGAGGGAGTATCTCTCCGTCAAAAAATATATTTATGTGTAACTAGTTACTCCTGTCTTTCTACTTCCTTTTTGATATGTGGGGCAACCGGCACGGGTCCACGTGCCATATGCACAAATTAGAGTGCACAACTTCACGGTAGACACACCCGGTCAGAAGCTGCAGTAATGCCCAATGAGCCGTCAAATCACAACCCCCCTTTCCAGCTTTAGCAGTAAGCTGGACGGACGAAGCGACAATATTTCACTGGGCTTGAATCCCCTTCTCCCTCGTCCGCTTGTTCAGAGAAAACCGCCGCTCGGCGATTGCATCGGGTTTTCTCATGGAGAACCAGGTACGAATTCTTCATCCATCCCCGATAAATCTAAGTCCCTTGGTCGCAGGTAATCCTAGGATGGCAGCCGCCACCGTTGATGCATTTTTCTTCATACTGAATCTAGTGTGTTTCAGTTGCAATGCCCAAAGTGCGAGTACCCTACAGACTTCTTCGCCCTCGGCGAGACGCCACACTTGTTCCTTCTCATCCTACCACAGCATTTTGAAATGCGCACAGTATGTTCCTAGAATCCTCTTCTCTATCCGGGAGGGTGGTTTTTTTTTAACATGCTGTGTTGTCATATTATTTTTCCTGCAGTGTATTATTTGCTCTGCCAGAACACATGTACTCAAGATGCTCGGCCTTGCCATAACTGAATACACTAGTTTAATGGTCACAGTGAAGACAAGCCATGGATATTACTTCGAGTTGGGTTCATGAACCAAGAAGATCGCTACTTTTTATGGCGAACTTGGATAAACTTTCTCAAGTGTTACGGATTTGAAAGTTGGCGCACGAATGTTGATGGAAATAGCAGAACCTGCTCTTATCTTCACTGCGATCTTCCACCCCGATGTCGTTCCAATTGTTCATCCATGTTAGTTTTGTATCTGGTTCTTGCTTGTTGCTTCGATTACTTCTTAATCCACCTATTCTGTCTAACTAATCACAATTTAACTTTAGAAGTAGCAACGAATCTCTCAGGAAGATGCTACTTCTAACTAATATTTTCTTATAATTGGTGGCACGTGTAGGTTTTTTCAGAGTTACGCAGTCTGCTCATTTGTTACTCTGTAATAACTCGGCTGTTACTAATGGCACTGAAGTTGACTGGATCGACGCCCACAAGTTCCTACACTTTATTGATAATCTTGAGGTCCTTGTGGGGCGTTTCAATGGTGGAAGGCCACGTGGGATATGTGTGCCCTTTCTTTGCACTCGTTGAACAGGTCCAAGCGTGTCGAGAAACTTATGGTACGAGCTATTTTCATTATATATGTTGTTCATAAACTATTGCTTATACACAGTTTTACAAATGTGATCTTCTTGAAATAGGAATTGCCGAGTTCTATTGTTCCTATCTGAGATGCTGACCATGGTCGGGTCAGACTTGCGCTTGGTCACCACATGATGTTTATGTCGACCTACTCAATTCCCCTTGGAGGTGAAAAGATACTTATTCGTGGGTGGTCTCAGATAATGAAGGCCCATCCATCTTGGAGAATAGGACAGAAGATTATGTTCACGCTTTTCCATGGCTCTAAAGTGAATATCCTGTTTATTGACCACGTTGCGAGATGAAGCCGCTTTCAGTAGGTTGTGGATGTGCGGCGTGGCGCCTGGGCCTTGGCGGCCTCACCCTTGGTTAACTGTAGGCAAAGTAGCACTGTTCGAGACATGCTTTGTACGGTTGAACCTGTATAAGTACTCATACTGCTTTCAGCTTTGGTTGTTAAGTGCCCCTGCTGGTTTGATTAAGGTTGTTAAGTACACTGCTGCTTTTACGATCTGTCGTGTTTCTTGATCCTGTCTTCCTCCGGCCGCCAAAACCAAACCAGCACCGGCGGGGCCGCCTACTTCCGCCTCCACGGTGGCTGCGCCTCGATTACGCATCGCCGCCCACCGTCTCCTAAATCGTTAATCTTTGGCGTCCTCGCGCTTTGGTGCACTGGCGGCGCGCCGCCCTCTCGCGTTGTCAACATGGTCAACAAACAACAGGAATCGACAGAAGTACGTGGAGAGGATGACAGTAGGGGCCCACCACGTCAGCGTATGGAAAAAATGCTTCCTAGTGTTTTCCTGACATCTGGGACCCACGACATTGTGAGCGTATATAGTCAATAGACAAGAGAACAGCACAAGATCGGCTGACACCTGGGACGTAGCTACTCGATTAGTATTTTTTTTGTTTGATATTGTTGAGACGGAGCAGGGTTTGAACTGGGCTGTGGCCCGTCTAGCCCAGGCTTATATTTTATGTTCACCATGTGACCAGCCCAGCTATTTTTTCTTTGTGAAAATGAGCCCAGTTTATCTTTTTGAAGAATACCCAATCCATGCCTACTTATTTTCTACATACGATGGGCTGCAACTCTTTCAAGATGCCTACAAATCTTGAAAGTAATATGAAATGGGTTGTAAATATCAAAACAGATGACAAATTGGCAATTACTTTATAATTTCTGATTTTTTTTCACATTTTCAGATTCCTATTTCACTGGGCATTAACCTAATTCAAATATATCTTCAAAGTACTTTAAATCTGGCTCGACATTTCGGTATTAAAAATAGTTTGGAACCCACAGAAATATGCGAACTTGGCCCTGGCCAACCAAAAAAATGACTGCAATAAATTGCATAAGAAGTTGCCATGAGCTATATATAAATTATTAAAAAAGGGGGAGTGGTCTGACTTGTGGGCCTGTTTAGTTGACGCGTATGCAAGATTTTTTTAGTTATTATATATACTACGTCAACAAACGATTCTAGCAGACGTAACCGTTGGATGTCAATCCAATGGCCGTCGTGTATCTTCAATCTCTGATCTTCTTGCTCCAGCCAAAAGCAGCGGCCGTGGGACCGCCTACTCCGCCTCCGTGGCGGTTGTGCTGCCGAGCGATCCTCGGCGCCCCTACTACTCCCACCGCTGGCCAGGCCATCCCTCTACTCACCCACACCCCCTGTTATTCTGCGGCGACGGCAGCCTCACACCGCAGCCGAACCAGTGAACCCTCGTACTCCTCTCCGTGTGGGCTTCCACTGCTGCGTCTTCCCCGGCTCCGCGTCGTCCCCTTCCTAGGCCTCGCCGTTGTCCACCACCGTGGTGCTCTCGGCGCGGCGTGGTCAATGTGGTCAACGACCGACTTCCATTGGAAAATCTTGTATGTGGAGAGGTCGACGGTGGGTCCACGGCAGCCGCAAGGAAGTGCCTCCTTATTATGCGGAAAATAATTATTCCTCCACCTGACAGCTGGGACCCACTGGACGGGCCACCAGTATTTCGTGAAAAAAATGTTTCCACCTGACTGTTGGGACCCACAGGTCGGGCCACCGTATTTCGCGAAAAAAAACGTTCCCCCCGCTGTCAGCTCGGGCCTCCTTATTATGCACAAAAAAAATGAATACCCCCCTGCTAGCTGGGACCAACCTTGGTGGGAGGCTGACTTGTGGGCCTACTAAGTTGACTGGGACGGAGGCCTTTGTCAACTTTAGTCAATATATGAACGATTCTAGCCGCCCAAAGCAGCGCCGGTCGTGCCGCCTGCTCCTGCCGCCCGTGGCCGCCTGCTCCTGCCGCCCGTGGCCGGCTGTGATGCCGCGGAGGCCTCACCGCCCCCTACTACTCCCACCGCTGGCCAGGCCATTCCTCTAGGCACCCACACCTCCTGTTATTCTGCGGCAGACGGCCTCACACCGCAGCCGAGCAGGTGAACCCTCATACTCCTCTGGCGTGGGCATCGCCGCGTCTTCCCGGCTCCGCGTCGTCCCCTTCCTAGGCCTCGCCGACGTCCACCGCCCTGATGCTCTCGGCGCGGCGTGGTCAAGGTGGTCAAGGAATGGCTTCCATCGAACGTGGACTGTACGTGGAGAGGCTGACAGGTGGGTCCACGGCCGCAGCAAGGAGGTGCCTCCTTATTACGCGCAAAATAATTATTCCTCCACCTGACAGCGGGGACCCACCGGACGGGCCACCGTATTTTACGAAAAAAATGTTTCCCCCTATCTGCTGGGACCCACCAGCTACATCTTCGCACGCAAGGAAGTGCGTCCGGGAAAAAAAAACAAAACGATTCGCCCCCCCTGATTGCTGGGACCCACCAGCTACATCTTCGCAGGCAAGGAAGTGCCTGACAGTCGGGACCCACCTGGTCGAAGCATACGTAGCGTTGTCATTCTGGTCGCGAACGTGTACGTACATACTGGTCGTTGTAGAGGCGCGCATGTGTCGTAGTAGAGGCGTGCACGTAGCATGTACACGTACGTACATCGGCCAGGGTGCAAGAAAGAAAATACGGCCATGTATGTGTACATATGGGCGGGGTCTCGAACGCCTACTCGCGCATACGTACGGCGAGGGCTCATGTACATGGCTGGGTCGGAACGGAGAAACATCGTCGTCGTCGTGTTCATGGGGAGGCAACGAAATGCGTCGTGTTCATCGGGAGGCAACGGAACGCGTGGGAGCCAACCGGCTTGGACGGAATAGCCGATGGAAAAGAGGCCTGGCGTACCACAGAATGGAGGAAATGGCCTTGTGTTCGACCGGCCACGGTTGAAACGTGATCCTGTTCACCGGGAGGGGTCTGGCGTACCGCAAAACAAAGGAAATGGACCTCCTACGGTTGAAACGGGGGTCCTGTTGATCGGGAGGGGTGTGGCGTACCGCAAAATGGAGGAAACGGACTTGTGTTGGAGCGCTACGGTCGAAACAGGGGTCCTGTTGATCGGGAGGAGTGTGGCGTACCGCAAATCGGAGGAAACAGACTTGTGTTGGAGCGCTACGGTTGAAACGGGGGTCATGTTCATCGGGAGGGGTGTGGCATCTCGCAGCGAGACTCCACGGATCTGTTCATCTCCGCCGTCGACCCCTCCGGCCTCCACAGACTCTGTTCATCCTTGTCGACCTCCTCCGGCCTCCACTGCATTTGTTCATCCACGGGCTCCTATTCATCCAGCCTCCACCGCGCGCTACTCCACCGGCTACTGTTCATCCAGCCCGCTCCACGGGCTACTGTTCAACCACCCCTCCATGGGCTACTGTTCATCCAGCCCTCCACCATCTACCGTTCATCTAGCCCTCCACGGGGTCCTGTTCATCCAGCTCCAACCGGCTGTCGATCGGGGTCCTGTTCATCTAGAGGCAACACCACGGGGTCCTGTTCATCCACCCCCACCAAGAACTGTTCATCCAAACCCCCCAACAACGCTCACTTTTCATCCAGAGGCAACACCACTGGGTCCTGTTCATCCACCCCCACCGGGAACTGTTCATCCAAACCCCCCCAGCAACGCTAACTGTTCATCCAGAGGCAGCATCGATCGGCTTCAGTTAGCAGCAGTAGCAAAGGAATCGATCGATCGGGGTTAGTTAACAGCCATCGATCGATCGCACGGTTTCAGTAACGCGTAGCCTGCAGTGCAATCACTCGGGTTCAGTTAGTGCCCAACGCCTCGCTCGGGTTCAGTTAGAGCCTAATGCCTCGCCCCCATTCTTGGCGTCTTGCGGCGTAGGGAGAGAAGCAGCGCATCGCTCGGCCCGACCCCCACCGTGGCAAGGGAACACCCCGATATTTTCCTCGCCCTCGCTTCTACCACGGTTTTTTCCGTCATGGACGGCCCAAAGAATGTCATGCAGCTGAGTATCCGGCTCGCCCAGGACGAAAATCCCATTTTCTGTCATGAATTTTTATCATAGAAGTAGGACCCCACCACATCTATGATGATACCATGTTTTGTCACAATTATTGTCATAGAAGTGTCATAAGTATGACAAAAAAATTTTTTGTTCGGCCCAAAATGTCACGGATGTGTCTTTCTTTGTAGTGATGATAGTCTCCCCAACACTCAACTCTCTCTCACAGATTTGGATTTGGTGGAAAGATGATTTGAGTGGAAAGCAACTTGGGGAAGGCTGGATGAGCATGCAACAATGGTTCTATTATTTTTCCAGTGCAAAACACAACAGGTTTACTTGGTGCTGCTCCACATACTGAACAGAAGATACAGTCGAGAGTATATTTTGATGCAAATATATCAGGGACTTCAAGATATAATCTTCAGCATGTGTTGCAAGTTGGCTCTTTTTGCTTTGAGGTTCCACCGATTGAACCGAAGGACCTGGTGACACCCAACTTCCGGACTCCTCCAGGATGAACAAGGCTTTTCTCATTTGGTGATCCATACGGTTAACAAAAGTCCAAAGCGTGCAAACGTCCTTCCCTTTTATTTTAAAATATAATTAGGCTTATGTGATCAACGTGGTTGGATTTATTAATTAGTTTTTTAATTAAAAGATTACTACTTAGGATAGAGGTTCACGGACAAGTTTGTTACTAGCTAGCTTTCTTTGAGATGTAAAAGGAGAGGATCTAGTTTTGTTAGTTTGGGTCAGGTCGGTTAGAGTGTTGGACGCCGTTACGGCTGGTGGGTCACCTATATAAAAGGCAGCATCGATCGTGTATCAGCTATTTTTTAGATTAGTTTTTAGCAGGAGTGAAGAAATTACAGAAAAGCTACCATGTTTGGGTGGCAAAAATCCTTTGATTTGCTACGTCGCCGCGAGAGCACGACGGGAGTTGCTAGCGAGATTGATTCTCATCTATCTTGTGCTAGTTTCGTGACTTTGCTTTCTTGCATCTCGTTTGATCCATAGTATTTGTTCGTCTTCATCTTCATCATATGTTTTCTTGTGTTTTCGTTTGACAAGTACCATGAAAGATCGAACCGACGAATGACTCGCCATCTAGTCGAGTCTACATCAAGTGGTATTCAGAGCTAAGGTTGTTCACGGTACTGTGTTGATCAAGATGTCAACCTCGGTCAACAAGGGTGATGAGGTTGATGCTGATTCTGAGGAAATAGTACGTCCAGTGTATGCGGATGATATTCCGCAAAATATTCGGGATGGTTTTGACCACACATGCAACTACATCAAGCAATGTCATGATGCGCTCGAAAAATTATAGATGTCCTGATCACTCGGTTCGATGGTTTGGCAGACATCATCAATATGCCGGCAACGAATTCTGCACCACCACAGACTGCTTCGGCTGCTCCACTGCTTTATGCACCACCGGCTCGTGACGGAGTTGCCGGCGTGCTTGATCGCTGTCTGGCGGCACAACCACATGCTGGAGATAATGGCCTCGATGACGGTGTTGACCATGAGGAAACATGGTACACGCCACGACCACGACACTATGAGCCTCGTCCCGAAACTTCCGTTCATGGTGGAGTGCATGACCGAGTTGGTCAAGCTGTGTGTGTGCCTTTGGATGATGGAATTGGGTGCATAAAAATTTCAGTCCCTTCATTCTCTAGCAAGCGTGAACCAGAAGGCTATTTGGAGTGGGAGATGCATGTTGATCAAATTTTTTATGCCCATCATTATAGCGAGGAGAGGAAAGTTCAACTTGCTGGAATTGAGTTCACCGGTTACGCACTAATTTGGTGGAATCAAATTTGTCGTTCAAGACATCGGCCAACGACTGGGCGAGGTATGAAAGAATTCATGAGGCAACATTTTGTTCCTGAGCACTACACAAGAGATATGTACAACAAGTTGCAGCGGCTCTCTCAAGGTAATATGAGTGTTGATGAATATTACAAGGAGATGTAATTGCTTATGATACGTACAGGGAAAATGGAGGATCCGGAGGTGACTATGGCACGTTTCTTTAACAGGCTAAATATCGAGGTGTCGGATCGTGTTGAGATGGTGGTCTACTACAACATACAAGATCTTGTGCACCATTGTGCGTGCGGAACAACAGATTAAGCGACGCCAAGTCAACATTGTTCCCGGTACCACTTTGAACACATGGCGACGCTCGTAGCATAAGAGTGAAGATGTCGGTCCTAGCTCCAGGACGGCAACATCAAATCGCTCTCATGGTTCTGTGCAAAAGGATGCTCCAAAATCGGGACTGTCGAGGGTTGATTCTAGTGTGCAGTCGACCACAGGTACTAGTGACATAGAGTCTTTCAAGTGTGGAGGAAGAGGACATATGAAGCGTGAATGTCCTAATGAGAAAAGAGTGTTGGTCATAAAAGATGGCTATACATCCGCTAGTGATGAAGAGGTATTTTCTGACACTTCTAGTGAAAAATATGAAGATGTTGAAAAGGTGACTGCGAGTTTTGAGGCTGTTGAATCATATCCGTCATTGATGGTGCAACGAGTGCAAGAGGATCGCATTGAGGATAAGGGGCAACGTTGGAATATTTTTCAGACTCAGTGCAAAATCAACAACACCAATTGTAAGTTGATTATAGATGGAGGAAGCTACACCAACGCGGTCAGCAAGGGATTGGTGGACGCTTTGGGGTTACCTACATGGAAGCACCCTCAGCCACACCGTGTTGAGTGGACGTATCATACAGGGAAGCTGAAGGTTACTCATAAGGTCCGTGTGAATTTTTCTGTTGGCCATTATACTGATATGGTGATATGTGATGTCTTGCCAATGGATGTATGCCATTTATTGTTGGGGAGGCCATGGCAATATGATCATGGAGCTGCACATGATGGGAGGTCCAATACTTATTCATTTTGGTATAATGGAAAACGAAATGTGTTGAGACCGATGTTTGCCAATGCCATCAAGGTAGATGCTAATGTTTCTCCACAACAAAAGATCGCAAAGGCTGCTTTGAAGCCGTCTTTGAAGCCGAGGACGGCTTCGATTCAAGAGGGAGAGGATGATGCACGCAACAATGGTTCTATTATTTTTCCAGTGCGAAACACAACAGGTTTACTTGGTGCTGCTCCACATACTGAACAGAAGACACAGTCGACCGTATATTTTGATGCAAATATATCAGGGACTTCAAGATATAATTTTCAGCATGTGTTGCAAGTTGGTTCTTTTTTCTTTGAGGTTCCACCGATTGAACCGAAGAAGGACCCGGTGACACCCAACTTCCGGACTCCTCCAGGATGAACAAGGGTTTTCTCGTTTGGTGATCCAAACGGTTAACAGAAGTCCAAAGCATGCAAACGTCCTTCCCTTTTATTTTAAAATATAATAAGGCTTATGTGATCAATGTGGCCGGATTTATTAATTAGTTTTTTAATTAAAAGAGTACTACTTAGGATAGAGGTTCACGGACAAGTTTGTTACTAGCTAGCTTTCTTTGAGATATAAAAGGAGAGGATCTAGTTTTGTTAGTTTGGGTCAGGTCGGTTAGAGTGTTGGACGCCGTTACGGCTGGTGGGTCACCGATATAAAAGGCAGCGTCGATCTTATATTAGGTAGTTTTTAGATTGATTTTTATTAGGAGTGAATAAAATACAAAAAAGCTACCATGTTTGTGTTGGGGAACGTAGTAATAATTCAAAATTTTCCTACGTGTCACCAAGATCAATCTACGAGATGCAAGCAATGAGAGAGAGGGAGTGCATCTTCATACCCTTGAAGATCGCTAAGCGGAAGCATTACAAGAATGCGGTTGATGGAGTCGTACTCGCGGCGATTCAACTCACGGAAGATCCGATCTAGCAGCGAACGGACGGCGCCTCCGCGTTCAGCACACGTACAGCCCGGGGACGTCTCCTCCTTCTTGATCCAGCAAGGGGAGAGGAGAAGTTGAGGGAGAACTCCAGCAGGACGATGGCGTGGTGGCGATGGAGCTCGTGGTTCTCGTGAGGCAGCTAAGCACTACGGAGGAGGAGGAGTTGGAGGAGGAGAGGTCTGCGCCAGGGAAGGGGTGCGGCTGCCCTCTCTCTCCCTCACTATATATAGGGGGGAGGAGGAGGCGCCCTAGGGTTTCCCTAGGGGAGGGGCGGCGGCCACAGGGAAAACGCTAGATGGGTTTGGGTGCCCCCACCCCTAGGTAACTTGCCCCCCAAGCCGGGAGGGGTGGCTGACCTAGGGGAGGCGCCCCCACCTCTCCATGTTACTTGAGATGGGGTGGGAGGGGCGCAAAACCCCTTAGTGGGCTGATGTGCCCCCTCCCCTTGGCCCATAAGGCCCCCCAACGCTTGCCGGGGCCTCCGAAACCCCTTTCGGACACGTTGGTCGTCACCCGGTGCCCCCGGAACAATTTCGGACTCCAATACCCTTCGTCCAATATATTGATCTTCACCTCCGGACCATTCCGGAGTTCCTCGTCACGTCGGGATCTCATCTGGGACTCGTAACAACCTTCGGTAACCACATACTATTTCCCAGAACAACTCTAGTGTCACTGAACCTTAAGTGTGTAGACCCTACGGGTTCGGGAACCATGCAGACATGACCGAGACGTTCTCCGACCAATAACCAACAGCGGGATCTGGATACCCATGTTGGCTCCCACATGTTCCATGATGATCTCATCGGATGAACCACGATGTCAAGGATTCAATCAATCCCGTATACAATTCCCTTTGTCCATCGGTATGTTACTTGCCCGAGATTCGATCATTGGTATCCCTATACCTTGTTCAATCTCGTTAGTGGCAAGTCTCTTTATCGTTCCGTAACGCATGATCCCGTGACCAACTCCTTAGGCACATTGAGCTCATTATGATGATGCATTACCGATTGGGCCCAGAGAAACCTCTCCGTCATATGGAGTGACAAATCCCAGTCTAGATTCGTGCCAACCCAACGGACACTTTTGGAGATACCCGTAGTGTGCCTTTATAGCCACCCAGTTACGTTGTGACGTTTGGCATACCGAAAGTATTCCTACGATATCCGGGAGTTGCACAATCTCATGGTCTAAGGAAATGATACTTGACATTAGAAAAGATTTAGCAGACGAACTACACGATCTTGTGTTATGCTTAGGATTGGGTCTTGTCCATCACATCATTCTCCCAATGATGTGATCCCATTATCAATGACATCCAATGTCCATGGTCAGGAAACCATGACCATCTATTGATCAACGAGCTAGTCAACTAGAGGCTTACTAGGGACATGTTGTGGTCTATGTATTCACACATGTATTATGGTTTCCGGTTAATACAATTATAGCATGAATAATAGACAATTATCATGAACAAGGAAATATAATAATAACCATTTTATTATTGCCTCTAGGGAATATTTCAAACAGTCTCCCACTTGCACTAGTCAATAAACTAGTTCACATTGTCATGTGATTAACACTCATAGTTCACATCGCCATGTGACTAACACCCAAGAGTTTACTAGAGTCAATAATCTAGTTCACATCACCATGTGATTAACACTCAGTGAGTTCTGGGGTTTGATCATGTTATGCCTATGAGAGAGGTTTTAGTCAACTGGTCTGCAACATTCAAATCCTCATGTACTTCGCAAATCTCTATGTCATATTGTAGATGTTGCTTCCATGCTCCACTTGGAGCTATTCCAAATGGTTTCTCCACTATACGTATCCGGTTTGCTACTCAGAGTCATCCGGATAAGTTGTAAAGCTTGCATCGACTTAACCCTTTACGCCGAACTCTTTATCACCCCCATAACCGAGAAACATTTCCTTATTCCTCTAAGGACAATTTTGACTGATGTCCAATGATCCATTCTTGGATCACTCTCGTACCCTTGCCGGACAGTGCATAAGGCACATATCAGTGCGGTACCTGACATGGCATATCGTATAGAGCCTATGGCTAAGGCATAGGGGACGAACTTCGTCCTTTCTCTTTCTTCTGCCATGGTCGAGCTTTGGGTCTTACTCAACTTCACACCTTACAACTCAGGCAAGAACTCCTTCTTTGACTCATCCATCTTGAACTCCTTCAAGATCATGTCAAGGTATGTGCTCTGTGAAAGTCTTATCAGGCGTCTTGATCTATCTCTATAGATCTTGATACCCAACATGTAAGCAGTTTTACACAGGTCTTCCTTTGAAAAACTCCATTCAAACAACCCTTTATGCTTTCCAGAAATTCTACATCATTTCTTATCAACAATATGTCATCCACATATACTTATCAAAATGTTGTAGTGCTCCCACTCACTTTCTTGCAAATACAAGTTTCTTGCAAACTTTGTATAAACCCAAATGCTTTGATCACCTCATCAAAGCGTATGTTCCAACTCCGAGATGCTTGCTCTCGTCCATAGAAGGATCACTGCAGTTCGCATACCTTTTAGCATCCTTAGGATTGATAAAACCTTCTGGTTGTATCACATACAGCCTTTCCTCACGGAAACCGTCAAGGAAACTTTGTTTTGACATCCATCTGCCACATTTTGTAAATGAAAATGCAGCAACTGCTAACATAATTCTAACAGACTTTAGCATCGCTATGATTGAGAAAATCTCATCACAGTCAACTCCTTGAAATTGTCGGAAACTTCTTTGAGACAAGTAGAGCTTCATAAATGGTGACATTGCCATCAGCGTATGTCTTCTTATTAAAGATCCATTTATTCCCAATGGCTTGCCGATCATCGGGCAAGTCCATCAAAGTCCATACTTTGTTCTCATACATGGATCCTATCTCGGATTTCATGGCTCCTAGCCATTTGTTGTAATCCAGGCCCACAATCGCTTCTTCATAGCTCATAGGTTCATTCTTGTCCAACAACATGACCTTTAAGACAGGGTTACCGCTCAGAAGTTGTACACACCCTTGTCGACCTACGAGGTTCAATAGTAACTTGATCTGAAGCTCCATGATCATCATCATTAGCTTTCAACTGAGGTAGGTGCCACAGAAACATCTTTCTATGCTGCGCTACTCTCTGGTTGAAGTAAAGGTTCAACAACCTCATCAAGTTCTATCTTCCTCCCACTCAATTCTTTCGAGAGAAACTCTTTCTCGAGAAAGGACCTATTCATAGCGACAAACACTTTGCCCTCAGATCTGAGATAGAAGGTATACCCAATCGTCTTGTTTGGGTATTCTATGAAGACATAATTTTCCGCTTTGGGTTCGAGCTTTTCTGACCGAAGCCTATCGACATAACCATCGTAGCCCCAAACCTTAAGAAATAACAACTTAGGTTTCTTGCCAAACCATAGTTCATACGGTGTCGTCTCCACGGACTTAGATGGTGCCCTATTTAAAGTGAATGTAATTATCTCTAATGCATAACCCAAAAATGATAGTGGTAGATCGGTAAGAGACATCATAGATCACACTATATCCAATAGGGCGCGATTACGATGTTCGGACACACCATTACGCTGTGGTGTTCTAGGTGGCGTCAACTATGAAACTATTCCACCTTGTGCTTAGTGATTGCCAAACTCATAACTCAGATACTCTCCCCTTGATCAGATCATAGGAAATTGATCTTCTTGTTATGATGATTCTCATCTTCACTCTGAAATTGCTTGAACTTTTCAAACGTCTCAAACTTATGCTTCATTAAGTAAATATACCAATATCTACTCAATTCATCGGTGAAGGTGAGAAAATAACGATATCCACTGCATGCGTCAACACTCATCGGACCACACACATTAGCATGTGTGATTTCCAACAAGTCATTCCAGAAAACGGCGTATTAGTCATCTTGCTAATGAGGCATGGTTCGCATGTGTCAAGTGATTCAAAATCAAGTGACTTCAAAAGTCCATCGGCAATGGAGGTTCTTCATGCGCTTTACACCAATATGACCTAAGCGGCAGTGCCACAAGAAAGTTGTACTATCATTATCAACTTTACATCTTTTGGCATCAATGTTATGACCATGTGTATCACTACGACCGAGATTCAATAAACCATTCACATTGTGTGCATGACCATAGAAGGTATTATTCATGTAAACAGAATAACCATTATTCTCTGACTTATATGAATAACTGTATTGCAATAAACATGATCCAATCATGTTCATGCTCAATGTAGACACCAATGCATTTATCTAGGTTCAACACTAATCCCTAAGGTAGAGGGATCGTGCGACGGTGATCACATCAACCTTGGAAACACTTCCAACACACATCATCACCTCGCCCTTAGCTAGTCTTCGTTTATTCCGTAGCTTTTGTTTCGAGTTACTGATATTAGCAACTGAACCGGTATCTAATACCCAGGTGCTACTAGGAGTACTTACACATCAATAACACATATATCAAATATACTTTTGTTGAAGTTGCCAGACTTCTTATCTACCAAGCATTTGAGGCATTTCCACTACCAGTGACCGTTCCCCTAATAGAAGCACTTCGCCTCGGGTTTGGCTTCTTGGGTTTCTTCAGTGGAGCAGCAACTGACTTGCTATTCATGAAGTTTCCCTTCTTGCCCTTGCCCTTCTTTGAAACTAGTGGTCTTGTTAACCATCAACACTTGATGCTCCTTCTTGATTTCTACCTTTACGGCCTTAAGCACGACGAACTGCTTTGTGATCATCTTCCCTTGCATGTTATAGTTCATCACGAAACTCTAGTAGCTTGGTGATAGTGACTGGAGAACTTTGTCAATCACTCTCTTATCTGGAAGATTAACTCCCACTTGATTCAAGCGATTGAAGTACCCAGACATTCTGAGCACATGCTCACTGGCTGAGCTATTCTCCCCATCTTGTAGGCAAAGATCTTGTCAGAGGTCTCAAACCTCTCAACACGGGCATGAGCCTGAAATACCAATTTCAGCTCTTGGAACATCTCATATGTTCCATGGCGTTCAAAACGCTTTTGGAGCCCCGACTCTTAGCCATAAAGCATGGCGCACAAAACTATCAGGTAGTCATCGAGCGTGTACGCGGATGTTCACAACATCCTGCAGCGACACGGAGGGGTTGGCACACCGAGCAGTGCATCAAGGACAGAAGCCTTATGTGTAGCAGTGAGGACAATCCTCAGACTATGACCCTAGTCCGCACAATTGCTTACAATATCTTTCAACTTAGTCTTTCTCTAGGAATGTATTAAAACAAGGAGCTAAAGCGCGAGCTATTAATCTACAACATAATTTGCAAAGACAATGTTAGACTATGTTCATGATAATTAAGTTCATCTAATCAAAATATTTAATGAAATCCCACTCAGATAGACATCCCTCTAGTCATCTAAGTGATACATGATAATCGACTAGGCCATGTCCGATCATCACGTGAGACGGACTAGTCATCAACGGTGAACATCTCCATGTTGATCGTATCTTCTATACGACTCATGTTCGACCTTTGGGTCTCTTGTGTTCCGAGGCCATGTCTGTACATGCTAGGCTCGTCAAGTCAACCTAAGTGTTTTGCATGTGTAAATCTGGCTTTCGCCCGTTGTATGCGAATGTTAGAATCTATCACACCCGATCATCACGTGGTGCTTCGAAACAACGAACCTTCGCAACGGTGCACAGTTAGGGGGAACACTTTTCTTGAAATTTTAGCAAGGGATCATCTTATTTTATGCTACCATCGTTCTAAGCAAATAAGATGTAAACATGACAAACATCACATGCAAATCATAAAGTGACATGATATGGCCAATATCATCTTGCGCCTTTGATCTCCATCTTCGAGGCGCAGCATGATAACCTTCGTCACCGGCATGACACCATGATCTCCATCATCGTGTCTTCATGAAGTTGTCTCGCCAACTATTACTTCTACTACTATGCCTAATAGTTAGCAATAAAGTAAAGTAATTACATGGCGTTTTCATTGACACGCAGGTCATGCAATAAATTAAGACAACTCCTATGGCTCCTGTCGCTCATCGACATGCAAGTCGTGATTCCTATTACAAGAACATGATCAATCTCATACATCACATATATAATTCATCACATCCTTTTGGCCATATATTGTTGTTGCATGTTTTACGTGGCTGCTATGGGTTTCTAGCAGGAACGTTTCTTACCAAGGCAAAAGCCACAACGGTGATATGCCAATTTCTATTTACCCTTCATAAGGACCCTCTTCATCGAATCCGATCCGACTAAAGTGGGAGAGACAGACACCCGCTAGCCACCTTATGCATCAAGTGCATGTCAGTCGATGGAACCTGTCTCACGTAAGTGTACGTGTAAGGTCGGTCCGAGCCGCTTCATCCCACAATGCCATCGAATCAATATAAGACTAGTAACGGTAAGAAAATTAAACAAATCATCGCCCACAACTACTTTGTGTTCTACTCGTGCATAGAATCTACGCATAGACCTAGCTCATGATGCCACTTTGGGGAACGTAGTAATAATTCAAAATTTTCCTACGTGTCACCAAGATCAATCTAGGAGATGCTAGCAACGAGAGAGCGGGAGTGCATCTTCATACCCTTGAAGATCGCTAGGCGGAAGCGTTACAAGAACGCGGTTGATGGAGTCGTACTCGCGGCGATTCAAATCGCGAAAGATCCGATCTAGCGCCGAATGGACGGCGCCTTCGCGTTCAACACACGTACAGCCCGGGGACGTCTCCTCCTTCTTGATCCAGCAAGGGGAGAGGAGAAGTTGAGGGAAAACTCCAACAGCACGACGGCGTGGTGGCGATGGAGCTCGTGCTTCTCCGGCAGAGCTTCGCTAAGCACTACGGAGGAGGAGGAGGAGTTGGAGGAGGAGAGGGCTGCGCCGGGGAAGGGGTGCGGCTACCCTCTCTCTCCCTCACTATATATAGGGGGGAGGGGGGAGGAGGAGGCGCCCTAGGGTTTCCCTAGGGGAGGGGTGGCGGCCACAGGGAAAACCCTGGATGGGTTTGGGCGCCCCCACCCCTAGGAAACTTGCCCCCCAAGCCGGGAGGGGTGGCTACCCTAGGGGAAGCGCCCCCACCTCTCCACGTTACATGAGATGGGGTGGGAGGGGCGCACAAACCCTTAGTGGGCTGATGTGCCCCTTCCCCTTGGCCCATAAGGCCCACCAACGCTTGCCGGGGCCTCCGAAACCCCTTTCGGACAAGCTGGTCGTCACCCTGTACCCCCAGAACAATTCCGGACTCCAATACCCTTCGTCCAATATATCGATCTTCACCTCCGGACCATTCCGGAGTTACTCGTCACGTCCGAGATCTCATCCGGGACTCCGAACAACCTTCGGTAACCACATACTATTTCCCATAACAACTCTAGCGTCACCGAACCTTAAGTGTGTAGACCCTACGAATTCCGGGAACCATCTTGAGACATGACCGAGACATTCTCCGGCCAATAACCAACAGCGGGATCTGGATACCCATGTTGGCTCCCACATGTTCCATGATGATCTCATCAGATGAACCACGATGTCAAGGATTCAATCAATCCCGTATACAATTCCCTTTGTCCATCGGTATGTTACTTGCCCGAGATTCGGTCGTTGGTATCCCTATACCTCGTTCAATCTCATTACCGGCAAGTCTCTTTACTCGTTCCGTAACGCATGATCCCGTGACCAACCCCTTAGTCACATTGAGCTCATTATGATGATGCGTTACTGAGTGGGCCCAGAGATACCTCTCCGTCATACAGAGTGACAAATCGTAGTCTTGATTCGTGCCAACCCAACAGACACTTTTGGAGATACCCGTAGTGTGCCTTTATAGCCACCCAGTTACGTTGCGACGTTTGGCATACCCAAAGTATTCCTACGGTATCCGGGAGTTGCACAATCTCATGGTCTAAGGAAATGATACTTGACATTAGAAAAGCTTTAGCAGACGAACTACACGATCTTGTGCTATGCTTAGGATTGGGTCTTGTCCATCACATCATTCTCCCAATGATGTGATTCCGTTATCAACGACATCCAATGTCCATGGTCAGGAAACCACGACCATCTATTGATCAACGAGCTAGTCAACTAGAGGCTTACTAGGGACATGTTGTGGTCTATGTATTCACACATGTATTACGGTTTCCGGTTAACACAATTATAGCATGAATAATAGACAATTATCATGAACAAGGAAATATAATAATAACCATTTTATTATTGCGTCTAGGGCATATTTCCAACAGTTTGGGTGGCACAAAATCCTTTGATTTGCTGCATCGCCGCGAGAGCACGACGGGAGTTGCTAGCGAGATTGATTTTCGTCTATCTTGTGCTAGTTTCGTGACTTTGGTTTCTTGCATGTCGTTTGGTCCATAGTATTTGTTCGTCTTTATCTTCATCATATGTTTTCTTGTGTTTTCGTTTGCCAAGTACCTTGAAATATCGGACCGACGAACAACTCGCCATCTAGTTGAGTCTACATCACTAGAGATCAAGATTCTTGTGGTTGGATTGGAATATCTTGGTCTCAACACATGGGTAGATGGTTCTCTCTCCGAAAATGAATGGTAGAAGTGTAGGCACGTTCTAATGGCTCTCTCCACGAATGAAGAGTGGGTGGAGGGGTATATATAGCCTCCACACAAAATCTAATAGTTACACGCAATTTACCAAACTCGGTGAGACCGAAACATGAATCTCGGTCAGACCAATTTAGTTCAACATGTGAACGTTAGGCTTTTTGGTGGGACCGACATGTCAACTCGATGGGACCGATTTCATTAGTGTTAGGGAATAACGTAACCTCGGTGAGACCGATCACATACACTCGGTAAGACTGATTTCTGTAATAGGCAAACAGAGAGTTGGTCAGGCAAACTCGGTGGGACCGAATCGCTCATTTCGGTGAGACCAAAACGTCACGAAAAGGAAACAAAGAGTTTGCATTGCGAACTCGGTGGGATCAATCGCTCATCTCGGTTAGACCTAAACATCATGAAGGGAAACAGAGAGTTTGCAATCCCATCTCGGTGAGACCGAGATCCCTATCGGTGAGATCGAACTGATTAGGGTTTCTGGCTATGGCTATGTCAGGTGAACTCGGTGGCGCCGGATAGATCAAATCGGTGGGTCCGAGTTTGACTTTTGGTTTGGGACATATGTGGAAATGGGAAAGTAGTTGAGGGCTTTTGGAGCATATCACTAAGCATTTTGAGCAAGCAAGCCATTGAGCAACACCTCATCCCCTTTTAATAGTATTAGCTTTTCCTATGGACTCAATGTGATCTTGGATCACTAAAATGAAAACGTAGAGTCTTGAGCTTGAGCCAATATGTGTCCTTAGCATTTTGAGGGGTCCACATTCCTAGTCCATGCCATGCCAACCATTGAACTTTCTGAAATGATCATCTTGAAAGAGCATTAGTTCAATGAGCTATATGTTGTTAGGAATTACCAAAACCACCCAAGGATAGTTGCACTTTCAGCGCACTAGAGTAGCAACCATCACTGATAAAGAGTAGCGTAGATCGGAAGGTTCAAACCTGTAAACACATGAACATAGACGAAATACGACCAGAGCCGAGCAAATCCACTAAGGACATATACGCCGGAGACATACCTCCACGTGCCCACCAACGATTCTAGGCACACAATCGGGATGAGGGCTAGGCGGGGAGAACTTTATTCCATCTTCAAGGAGTGTCTTACTGAGCAGGATGCAAACCCTAATAAGACACGAAGAAATAACTGAAATAGAGCTCCCCCCTCCCCGGCAAGGGTCGAGATCCACCATGCCGACATGGCCCTAAGACCGGGTCCAAATAGATCCACCGAAAATCAGGACCGACCAAATCCCCATGAGATCCGATGGAGACACACCTTCACACGCCCTCTGACGATGCTAGATGCACCATCGGAACAGGGATAGAACGTGGGAGACATTATTCCTACTAACGGGCATTGCCACCGCCACACAACCCGAATGAAGACGTCTCTACCGGGGGCTTCGCTCCTCTCTTGTATGTGATGTCGAGGCCGACGTCTCTACCGGGCGCTTGGATCCTCTCGCGATAAAACTACAATTGTTGATGGCTATTTGTGGGAGCCATTGTTTTCAAAAGATAAGACTTCATTCACAAAAATAAATAAATAAAGATAGACTAAACAAACTAGTACTCGATGATGGTTCTTATTTTTAAATACCATAGGACAATGCCTGTGTGTTGCAACGAGAAATACATATTCTAGTATTGTCGACGTTAAGGAGCAGGGGTCCCCAGACTTGCACACTGCGGCCCACGGCGTTCTTTGTCTTTGGCGAGCCCGTCTGGCCCATCTTCACCGACCAGGCATCCAAGACCCTCGCGAGGGGCCAAACCTCGTGAGGCGGACAACACAAGCCCTCCACAGCAGCGGCCTCACCAGGTTGGCTCGCGAGGAGCAGAGAGATCAAGGCAAGGCAAACCTCGCGAGGCTCTCATGACGTGAGCCATGACGATCGAGACCAGGCGGGCGCCAGCGCGCGCAGTGTCCGTGTTTCCCCTTTGGTGCTAAGGAAGCAAGCGTAGGCACAGAGTACCAAGGCATCAAGCAAAGGTTTCCATATCAGTGCAATGAGACCAAGACCAGCCGGACGGCAGGACGGAGGTCACCATGGAGCCCAAGGCGGCGTCACCACCAGAGCCTTTGGCAGGCGAAGACCACCTTTAGTCAGGATAGCTTGTACTAGTTGTCCCCTTTCAAATTGGCCGTTGTGGCATCCCTTCCCACTCAATATTTGGGAAGAGGACCAGGGCCTCTATAAATAGGGCTAGCCACCATAGTAGAGCACGATCTCATCTGGAGCAATCCTCATCCACCCACATCCACCAAGCACAAGAACACCTCCCCTCAGGAGGCCGTTCTTCACCTTGTACTATTCATCCTTAGCCTGAGAGGCAATCCACCACACCACACTGGAGTAGGGTATTACACCACAACGGTGGCCCGAACCAGTATAAATCTTGTGTCTCTTGTGTTGCGAGTTCGTCGAGCTAAGCCTAGAGATTGCGGTGAGGTTTGTGGGCATGATTCGGTAGGGGGAAACCTTCGTGCGCACCCCAGTGTTCGAACCTTGAGGGTTTTGCCGGAACCCGTGATCGGACATTTGGCGCGCCAAGTAGGAGTGCGCCGTAGCCTTCCTTCTGTCGATCCGTGCTCTGCCCTCATGGCAGGCGTTTCGCTCCCGGCGCCGACGGCGAACGCTGACAACGGGGCCAGGGGCTCCGAGCCGTGGCCCCCGCCCTACGACAGGTGCAGTGGCCGCCCAAGTTCAAGCCGGAGATGCCGCCGCGCTACGACGGCGCGATGGAACTGTCAGCTTTCCTGCTGGCATACGAGGAGGCCGTCCTCAAGGCCGGAGGCGACGACAAGGTCATGGCCAACTGGCTTCCCATGGCCCTCGCTGGCGAGCCATGCGCCTGGCTGCTCAACCTCCCCGGATCCGCGGTGGCATCTTGGGAGGAGTTGCGCGGTCTCTTCACTGCGCGCTACGCAGCCCCGGCGCACCACGCGGTCGCGGCCCTCCTGGGCGGCTCTCGAGCACCGCCCTCAGATCGCCATGTCAAGCCATTCCTTCGCTAGATCGGCGCTGCTTCCAGGCGCTCGGGGGCTCCGCTGGGCTGGGCTGCACCCGAAGCCGACCTCACCTTCGACTCAGAGGACCACCCATCACCACCGCCGACTCGGGTATGCTCCCGATGCTCTGCACGCCCACCATCTGCAACATGGCCGTCACCAAGACTCTCATCAACGGCGGCGCCGGCCTCAACTTGCTCTTCGTGGAGGCCTTCAGCCTTCTCCGCGAACCGCTCGAGCGGCTCAGCCTCAGCAAGCCTTTCTCAGGAGTTGGTGGTGGCACCACCCGTTCCCTGGGTTAGATCCGCCTCCCCGTCACCTTCGGCACGCGCAACAGCTACCGCACCGAGCTGGTCAACTTCAACATCGCCCGCATCGGCCTCCCATACAATGCCATCCTCGGGTACCCGGCGTTGGCCCAGTTCATGGCAGCGACCCATCCGACCTACAACCTCATGAAGATGCCTGGAAGCAAGGGCATCCTCACCGTCAAGGTGGACGCCAAGGAGGCCCTGGCGGTGCTCAAGCTCGCCCTCAAGACCGCCCGCGTGGCAGCCCGGCCGACGCAGCACCCTCCGAGCCCAAGGGAGCCGCACCAACGAAGAAGAAGCAGTTGTTCACACAAAGACAAGGCGGAAACCAAGCAGGTGCCGGTCAACGAGGACGGATCCTCAGGAGCCACCTTTACCATAGGTGCCGGCCTTGACCCAAGCCGGGAGGAAGCATTGGTGAAGTTCTTGCATGCAAACAAGGATATATTCGCATGGGAGCCCAATCAGCTGGTGAGGGTCCCGAGAGAGGTGATTCAGCATCACCTAAGGGTATGCCCCAATGTACGCATACAATGAAGCGGCGGCGAGATGGCGATCCACGGAGAAGCAGGCCTTCATTGTTCAAGAAACCCCAAAATTTGGGAGGCAGCGGGCGCCATTCGCGAGGTTCGGTACCCCGAGTGGCTGGCAAACCCTGTCGTTGTGCCGAAGTATGGCGGGAAGGAGCGAATGTGCGTCGACTTCACCAACCTTAACAAGGCCTGCCCCCATGATCCGTTCCTGCTCCCACGCATCGACTAGATTGTTGAGTCCACCGCCGAGTGCAGCCTGCTGTGCTTCCTGGATGCGTTCTCAGGGTATCACCAAATCAAGATGGCAGTAGAAGATGTAGAGAAGACAACCTTCCTGACCCCGTGTGGGGTGTACTATTACACCTGCATGCCCTTCGGACTGTGCAACGTGGGTGCAACCTTTCAGCAGTTGATACACATCGCCTTAGGGCGGCAGCTCGGGAGAAACACGGAGGCCTACGCCAACGACATTGTGGTGAAGTCTCGGGAGGCTAGAACCTTGATCCAAGATCTGGAGGAGACCATCGCGAGCCTGCGCTAGGTGAATTTTCGACATAACCCAGAGAAGTGCATGTTTGGTGTGCCTTCCGGCAAGCTGCTGGGATTCCTCGTGTCCCACAGAGGGATCGAGGCGAACCCAGAAAATATCAAGGCCATTAAGGACATGAGCCCACCGCAGACACTCAAGGAAATGCAGAAGCTGGCTGGTCGGGTAACTATGTTGGGACGCTTCATCTCCAAGCTGGGAGAGCGTTCCCTACCCTTCTTCAAGCTAATGAAGAAGAAGGGCCCATTCGAATGGACCCCGGAGGCTGACCGAGCTTTTCAAGACCTCAAGAGATACCTGACCAGCCCTCTAGTGATGGTGGCGCCGCGACCTCTCGAACCTCTAGTACTCTACCTTGCCGCCACCCCGTACTCCGCCAGTGCGGCGCTGGTGGCGGTTCTGGAAGAGCACCAAGTCACGGGCGCATCGCGCCAAGCTACGCCGCTAGCCGGGATGACGCAAGATCAGGAGGGTGCAGCAAGAGCTGCGGCGGCATCAATGGAAGACCGAGCTCAGCAGGACGACGCCGCCGAGGTCCCCGCAAGCAGTCAGGCGGCAGGAGTTCCACCACCTCAGGAGACGCCCCAACTTCTGCGAGACACGAGCCTCACCAATGCGCCAGCCCTTGTCGAGCACCCGGTGTATTTCGTCAGCACGGTGTTGCGGGACCCGAGGGCGCGATACCCCATGCCCCAAAAGCTCCTTCTCGCGCTCTTGGTGGCTCGCGCAAGTTGCGGCACTACTTCCAGGGCCACCCCATCAAGGTCGTCTCAGCCTACCCGTTGGAGAGAGTGCTCAGGAGCCCCAACTCTGCTGGAAGGGTCGCTGAGTGGAACAAAGAGCTGCAGGCATTCCAGTTGGAGTTCAGCACTACCAGGGTCATCAAGGGAGCCGCACTCGCTGATTTCGTGGCAGAATGGACGGATGCCCCGATGTTGGAAGTAGGCGAGGACCGGTGCACCTCGCCGGGGAGTGAGGCGCCCGACGGCTGGGTCATGTATTTCGATGGGGCCTTCCTTTTTGAAAAGGGGGAGCTGGAGCAGTACTCGTCTCACCCACCCAAGACAAGCTCTACTATGTTGTATAGCTCTGCTTCCAGCAGGGCGAGAAGGTCTCCAACAACATCGCAGAATACGAAGGCCTGATAGCCGACCTGAAAGCTGCAGCAGCCCTGGGGGTGAAGCGCCTCACCGTTAGGGCGATTCGCATCTTCTCGTCAATTTCTCCAACAAGATATACGAGCCGAAGGACGAGCACATGGAAGCATACCTCGCGGAGGTGTGCAAGATGGAGAAGCAGTTCCTGGGCCTGGAGTTGCAGCATGTGCCCTGTGGCACCAACAAGGAAGCTGACGACATCGCCAAAAGGGCATCCAAGCGGCAGCCCCAAGAGCCTGGCATCTTCGAGGAGCGGCTCTTCAAGCCATCAGCGACACCACCACTTTCAAGGATGGCTCAACCTCGGGAGGAACTCCCGCAACCACCTGCCGCAGAAGCCCCAGCCTATGGCCCAACCTCGGGGGCATGCCTACTCTTGGTGCTCGAGGCCCAGGAAGGATGTTGGACCAAGGAATTTAAGGAATACCTGATGCAGGAGACGCTGCCAGAGAAGGAGGAGAACGCGGAGCGCGTGGCCCGGCAAGCCACGGCGTACTGCATCCGGGACGGTGAGTTATACAGGAAGCGACCAAATGACATCTCACTGCGTTGCTTTTCCAGAGAGCAGGGGAAGGAGTTGCTATCAGACATACACGGTGGGGACTGCGGGCACCACTCGTCATCACGGACCCTCATCGGCAAGGTATTCCGCAGCAGATTCTACTGGCCCACGGCGCTCAATGATGCGGCCGAGCTGGTGAAGTCGTGTGAAGCCTGCCAATTCCACGCCAAGCAGATCCATCAGCCGACTCAGGGTCTCCAGACCATCCCGCTCACATGGCCGTTCGCGGTTTGGGGGCTGGACATCTTGGGCCCATTCCCTCGAGCGCCTGGGGGCTACCGCTACCTCTACGTCGCCATTGACAAGTTCACCAAGTGGGCGGAGGTGGAAGCCGTCCGCACCATCCCGGTAGCTCCATGATCAAGTTCATCAAGGGTCTCGTGAGCCGCTTCGGGGTTCCCAACCGCATCATCACCGACAACGGCTCGCAGTTCACTAGTAACCTCTTCAAAACATACTGTGGTAACCTTGGAACGCAGATCTCCTACGCTTCAGTGGCGCACCCCAGGAGCAATGGTCGGGCCGAGCAGCATAACGCAGAGGTCCCGAGGGGCCTCAAGACCAGGACCTTCAAGAAGAAGCTCGAGGCCTGCAGCAGGGGCTGGCACGACGAGCTCCAGTCCGTGTTGTGGTCCATCCGCACCACCGCCACCAAGCCGACGGGTGAGACCTCGTTCTTCCTCGTCTACAGAGCCGAAGCGGTCCTCCCTCACGAGGTCAAGCATCACTCCGCACGGGTCCTGGCGTTTGATGAAATGCAGCAGGACACCACGCGGGGGATGGACCTCGTGGTGGGGGAGGAAAGTCGCCGCGAGGCCGCATTGAGGGCGGCAAGGTACCAGCAGGCGCTGCGGCGATACCACTGCCACAGCATCCGCTCTAGGACACTCGAGGCGCGCGACCTCGTCCTGAGGCGGGTCCTCTCCAGGGAAGGCTGCACAAGCTCTCACCTATGTGGGAGGGCCCGTTCAAGGTCTTCCATGTCTCCAGGCCTGGCGCCGCACACCTGGATACACAGGACAGGGTGCCCATCCAGAACGCCTGGAACATCCAGCACCACCAGAAGTTCTACCCATGAAGCAAGGCCCAGTTCAGTGAGTCCTGGATTAGGGGGTCCTCGGACAGCCGGACTATATCCTTTGGTCGGACTATTGGACTATGAAGATACAAGATTGAAGACTTCGTCTCGTGTCCGGATGGGACTCTCCTTGGCGTGGAAGTCAAGCTTGGAGATACAGATATGAAGATCTCCTCCCTTGTAACCGACTTTGTGTAACCCTAGCCCCCTCTGGTGTTTATATAAACCGAAGGGTTTAGTCCGTAGGACAACAACAATCATACCATAGGCTAGCTTCCAGGGTTTAGCCTCTACGATCTCGTGGTAGATCAACTCTTGTAATACTCATATCATCAAGATCAATCAAGCAGGAAGTAGGGTATTACCTCCATCGAGAGGGCCCGAACCTGGGTAAACATTGTGTCCTCCGCCTCCTGTTACCATCCGCCTTAGACGCACAGTTCGGGACCCCCTACCGGAGATCCGCCGGTTTTGACACCAACACCAGTGCCTGTGAAGAAGGCCCGGTGCCTGTGAAGAATCGCCGCCCGTGACACTCTCACGTAATAATGAGTGGGGCCGTACACGCCCCGGAGTCTCAGGAGTGCCGCCCTCGGGCCTCGGGGGCTCCCTCCCACACCTAGTGGCAGCACTTAGCTCCGCGCTGGTGAGAAGACTTGAAGACTAGACTAGGTGCCGGACGCGGCTTTTCATTTGCTTTCCGTAGTTGGCTCGCCTTCTTTTGAAGTTTGCTTCTGGTGTTCCTTGCTGATTTGGTTCCGTCGCCTTTTGCCGCTATTTCTGGCTCTAGTTCACCTGTGTTCTCTCTCTCTCTCGCACACCTTGCGAGGGGGCTAGGTAGGTGCCCTCGCAAGCATTTTTCCTTCTCTCTGCCTTCCGTCTGCTTTCTCGCGAGGCACCCTCGTTCGAGCCCACAAGCCGGCGCATCTCTCCTAATCCGTGCCCCTCCGGTACCGCGATATGAAGCGCTGGGTCAAGGCTTGGGTCAACGACAAGTCTCCTAGCGAGCTTCCTAACGAATTTTTTGCAGTTCCGGAGAGACCACTAAGTCAAGACGGGCAGGAGGAAACAAGTGCATCATGAAGAGGAGGCTGCCCCGAACACGCCAAGCTAAGTCATCTCTGCACAAAATAACGACACAGCACCGAAACAACAAGCATAGCATAATGATTGAGGAATCATAGTTCGATACACACCCCTCCAGGACCATCCTGGTTTCATTTTGATGCAGGAAAGAAAAGATGAACAAAACAAAAGCGGCGCTCGCCCCTGCAGCGTCCCATGGAGGCAGACCCTTGGCGACGTCTCGAGCATTAGCCGGATCCCTCCTCACGCTTCACGGAGGCGCGGCGGCGAGACGACCCGCTACCACCTTCAAAGCGAGCGCGGCGGTGTGGCGGCTGGTCATAGCCGCCACTGCTGGAGCTGTCGCCGAGAGAAGAGCCACCGTAGCTGGACGAGGCGCGGCCAGTGCCTAGGGCGGGTTCGTCCTCCTCCTCGTCCCGACCATCGCCAAGGCCGAGCACCTCCCCACCGTCGTTCACCTCGGGGAAGCACCCGGCGGCGACCATCTTCCCCAAACACCCTCACGTAAAGGGTCGCTGCCGTCGTACTCGAGATGGAGGGTGCACCGCCTACCCAGGTCGCGCGCGCGGGCGAACGTCTGCCAACCACGGGCCAGAGCCATGTTGCCCGTGGCGGAGGCCTCAACCACGACCCAAGAAGCCCTACTGCAGCAACCGTCCGCCTGCTTCCTGAGCCCGCCTGGACCAGAGGTTGGCAGCTCATCGACGAAGAAGCGTGGGGCTGAAGCCGATTGCCGGCCGGGTTTTCCAACAGACAGCGAACTCCGGCAGCACCTCCGCCGAGTGGAAGCGGCGGTCGAGGCCGCGCAACCATGGCACGTCTCCCTTCATCAGCAGGGCTGCCACGACCGAGCTACCCTACCACGCAGCAGCCGTGATGCCACCTGACGGGGCCGCGGCGGGGATCAAGGCATGCTTGCGGGGATGGCCACGTCCACGCTTGGGCGCCGGGGAGCCTGGGCCCTCGCGAGGAGCCTTCCCCTTCTCTGCGGCAGAGAACCTCTTCCGTGGCACCATTGGTGTCGCTGCTAGCAGTGGAGCGGAGGAGGAAGAAGCAAGTGGATGGGAAGAGATGGGCGACGGGGGCTCTGCCCCCTCCTCATTTATAGTAGGAGAAGGCCAACCAGCGCCCCCCATGATCACAGGTAATGATGGTTTTCCTTGCATGTGCAGGGGCTTGTCAAGTCGGGCAGTTACCGAGGCAGCGTGGGGAAGCGGAGACGCCCACGTCCAATCAACCGCCATGCGGCAACCGAGGTCGCATGCTTTTGGGGCCCGCGACGCTCCGCACTTGACCTTTGGCTTTGCCTCGAAGCCAAAAGCCCGAGCGCGCCTTGGGCCCAGGGGCTACTATCGGTGTTCTGGGAACGAGGGTCCCCAGACTTGCCTGCCTGCGGCCCACGGCGTGGCTGTGCTGGCAGGCCCGTACGGCCCATCTTTATCGACCAGGCATCCAAGACCCTCGCGAGGGGCCAAGCCTCGCGAGGCGGACGACACAAGACCTCCACAGCAGCGGCCTCACCAGGTTGGCTCGCGAGTAGCGGAGAGATCAAGGCAAGGCAAACCTCGCGAGGCTCTCATGACTTCAGCCATGACGATCGAGACGAGGCGGGCGCCAGGCGGGCGCCAGCGCGCGCAGTGTCCTTGTTTCCCCTTTTATTCTAAGGAAGCAAGCGCAGGTGCAGAGTACCGAGGCGTCAACCAAAGGTTTCCATATCAGTGCAACGAGACCAAGACCAGCCGGACGGCAGGACGGAGGTCACCATGGAGCCCAAGGCGGCGTCACCACCAGAGCCTTTGGCAGGCGAAGACCACCTTTAGTCAGGATAGCTTGTACTAGATGTCCCCTTTGAAATTGGCCGTTGTGGCATCCCTTCCCGCTCAATATTTGGGAAGAGGACCAGGCCTCTATAAATAGGGCTAGCCACCATAATAGAGCACGATCTCATCGGAGCAATCCTCATCCACCCACATCCACCAAGCACAAGAACACCTCCCCTCAGGAGGCTATTCTTCCCCTTGTACTGTTCATCCTCAGCCCGAGAGGCAATCCACCACACCACACTGGAGTAGGGTATTACACCACAACGGTGGCCCGAACCAGTATAAATCTTGTGTCTCTTGTGTTGCGAGTTCGTCGAGCTAAGCCTAGAGATTGCGGTGAGGTTTGTGGGCGTGATTCGGTAGGGGGAAACCTTCGTGTGCACCCCAGTGTTCGAACCTTGAGGGTTTTGCCGGAACCCGTCATCCAACAAGTATGTTGTTAAATTGTGATTTAATTGCTCATATAAATATGATTGTGTAAATAAGTAATTGTCAAATCATGGTTGTGATTGTGTAAATAAATGTTTGGTAAGTAAATTAAGGTGGAATTGGTGCAAAAGTAAGTAAATTAAGGGGATTGATTCACGTGCGAAAAAATGTGTGAATAAAGGGCATGGTGGGACTAAAATACTGGTTGGACGGAAAAAAAACAGCGAAAGGACATGGTGGGAGGGAGGACAACCCGGTTGTGACGCGTTCTGCTTGTAAGAAAAAGAATGTTACTCTCTTTCTTTTGTAGTTATATAGTAGACAAAGAAGGGGATGATGTTGTTTGTCAACAAAATATCACTTTAATTTTTTGGCATGTTAGAGAATCTACAACGAGCCTCATATCTGCCCCCAAACATCTGGCGGTCTGCCAGTCCTTTGTCAGAAAGAAAATTGCGACCAACCGGACCCGAGCAAACTTCGGCTCAAGCGTCCGGTGAGCAGGAACCTCCCAAACACATCCCATATATGGGGTTAGTCCTAGCCAAGGGAAGCCTGGCCTGGCCCGAAAAAGCCCGACCCGGCCCGGCCCGACGCTGCTCCCGGCACTACAAAAAAAAGACACATTCTTGACATTTTGGGCCGAACGATTTTTTTTGTCATGCTTATGACACTTCTATGACGAAAAATAGAAGAAGCAACAATCTGGTTGGCACGTTACTAATGTGGTTATCTTTTTTACAATCCGGTTTAATCTACGGATGGTAGGCGGGTAGATGGCATCTGTATTTGACACTTTACTAATCACCGCAAATTTTAACGATACTTTCGGGGCCTTGTGATAAAAAAGAGAATCTTTGAACTATTGGCATAGATTCAATCGATCGAAGATTATCTAATTTGCACCATGATTCTACAACAAAATGATCAATTTTTCAATACCGCTCAATAAGCATTAGTTCATCCCCCACTGCTGGAGCTGTCGCCGAGAGAAGAGCCACCGTAGCTGGACGAGGCGCGGCCGGTGCCTAGGGCGGGTTCGTCCTCCTCCTCGTCCCGACCATCGCCAAGGCCGAGCACCTCCCCACCGTCGTTCACCTCAGGGAAGCACCCGGCGCGGCGACCATCTTCCCCAAACACCCTCACGTAAAGGGTCGCACCACCGTCGTACTCGAGATGGAGGGTACACCGCCTACCCAGGCCGCGCGCGCGGGCGAACGTCTGCCAACCACGGGCCAGAGCCATGTTGCCCGTGGCAGAGGCCTCAACCACGACCCAAGAAGCCCTACTGCAGCAACCGTCCGCCTGCAGCCAGAGCCCGCATGGACCAGAGGTTGGCAGCTCATCGACGAAGAAGCGTGGGAGCTGAAGCCAGTTGCCAGCCGGGTTTTCCAACCAGACGACGAACTCCGGCAGCACCTCCGCCGAGTGGAAGCGCGGCCGAGGAGGCCGCGCAACCATGGCACGTCTCCCTTCATCAACAGGGCTGCCACGACTGGAGGTACCCCTACCACGCGCAGCGGTGCCACCACGACGGGGGGCCGCGGCGGGGATCAAGGCATGCTTGCGGGGATGGCCACGTCCACGCTTGGGCGCCGGGGAGCCTGGGCCCTCGCGAGGAGCCTTCCCCTTCTGCGGCGAAGAACCTCTTACGTGGCACCATTGGTGTCGCTGCTAGCGATGGAGCGGAGGAGGAAGTAGCAAGTGGATTGGAAGAGATGGGCGACGGGGGCTATGCCCCCTCCTCATTTATAGTATGAGAAGGCCAACCAGCGCCCCCCATGATCACAGGTAATGATGGTTTTCCTTGCATGTGCAGGGGCTTGTCAAGTCGGGCAGTTACCGAGGCAGCGTGGGGAAGCGGAGACGCCCACGTCCAATCAACCGCCATGCGGCAACCGAGGTCGCATGCTTTTGGGGCCCGCGACGCTCCGCACTTGACCTTTGGCTTTGCCTCGAAGCCAAAAGCCCGAGCGCGCCTTGGGCCCAGGGGCTACTATCGGTGTTACGGAGCGAGGGTCCCCAGACTTGCACTGCGGCCTGGCGTGGCTGTCTTTGGCAGGCCCGTCACGGCCCATCTTTATCGACCGAGGCATCCAAGACCCTCATGAGGGGCCAAGCCTCATGAGGCGACGACACAAGACCTCCACACAGCGGCCTCACCAGGTTGGCTCGCGAGTAGCGGAGAGATCAAGGCAAGGCAAACCTCGCGAGGCTCTCATGACTTGAGCCATGACGATCGAGACGAGGCGGGTGCCAGGCGGGCGCCAGCGCGCGCAGTGTCCTTGTTTCCCCTTTTATTCTAAGGAAGCAAGCCTTGCAGTGCAAATCTGAGGCGTCAACCAAAGGTTTCCATATCGATTAACGAGACCAAGACCAGTAGACGGCGGAGACGAAGGTCACCATGGAGCCCAAGGCGGCGTCACCACCAGAGCCTTTGGCAGGCGAAGACCACCTTTAGTCAGGATAGCTTGTACTAGATGTCCCCTTTGAAATTGGCCGTTGTGGCATCCCTTCCCGCTCAATATTTGGGAAGAGGACCAGGGCCTCTATAAATAGGGCTAGCCACCATAATAGAGCACGATCTCATCGGAGCAATCCTCATCCACCCACATCCACCAAGCACAAGAACACCTCCCCTCAGGAGGCTATTCTTCCCCTTGTACTGTTCATCCTCAGCCAGAGGCAATCCACCACACCACCTTTGGGTAGGGTATTACACCACAACGGTGGCCCGAACCAGTATAAATCTTGTGTCTCTTGTGTTGCGAGTTCGTCGAGCTAAGCCTAGAGATTGCGGTGAGGTTTGTGGGCGTGATTCGGTAGGGGGAAACCTTCGTGCGCACCCCAGTGTTCGAACCTTGAGGGTTTTGCCGGAACCCGTCATCCAACAAGTATGTTGTTAAATTGTGATTTAATTGCTCATATAAATATGATTGTGTAAATAAGTAATTGTCAAATCATGGTTGTGATTGTGTAAATAAATGTTTGGTAAGTAAATTAAGGTGGAATTGGTGCAAAAAGTAAGTAAATTAAGGTGATTGATTCACGTCACGAAAAATGTGTGAATAAAGGGCATGGTGGGACTAAAATACTGGTTGGACAGAAAAAAAACAGCGAAAGGACATGGTGGGAGGGAGGAGGACAACCGGTTGTGAAGCGTTCTGCTGTAAGAAAAAAGAATGTTACTCTCTTTCTTTTGTAGTTATACAAGAGACAAAGAAGGGATGATGTTGTTTGTCAACAAAATATCACTTTAATTTTTTGGCATGTTAGAGAATCTACAACGAGCCTCATATCTGCCCCCAAACATCTGGGCGGTGCCGAGTCCTTCTGTCGAGAAAGAAAATTGCGACCCAACGGACCAGAGGCAAACTCGGCTCAAACGCCCGGGCGACAGGAACCTCCCAAACACATCCCATATATGGGGTTAGTCCTAGCCAAGGGAAGCCTGGCCTGGCCGAAAAAGCCCGACCGGCCCGGCCCGACGCTGCTCGGCACTACAAAAAAAAGACACATTCTTGACATTTTGGGCCGAACGATTTTTTTTGTCATGCTTATGACACTTCTATGACGAAAAATAGAAGAAGCAACAATCTGGTTGGCACGTTACTAATGTGGTTATCTTTTTACAATCCAGTTTAATCTACCAGATGGTAGACAGGTAGATGGCATCTGTTTGACACTTTACTAATCACCGCAAATTTTTAACGATACTTTCGTGGCCTTGTGATAAAAAGAGATGCTGAACTATTGGCATAGATTCAATCAGTCGAAAGATTATCTAATTTGCACCATGATTCTACAACAAAATGATCAATTTTTCAATACCGCTCAATAAGCATTAGTTCATTCCCCACTGCTGGAGCTGTCGCCGAGAGAAGAGCCACCGTAGCTGGACGAGGCGCGGCCGGTGCCTAGGGCGGGTTCGTCCTCCTCCTCGTCCCGACCATCGCCAAGGCCGAGCACCTCCCCACCGTCGTTCACCTCAGGGAAGCACCCGGCGCGGCGACCATCTTCCCCAAACACCCTCACGTAAAGGGTCGCACCACCGTCGTACTCGAGATGGAGGGTGCACCGCCTACCAAGGCCGCGCGCGCGGGCGAACGTCTGCCAACCACGGGCCAGAGCCATGTTGCCCGTGGCGGAGGCGTCAACCACGACACAAGAAGCCCTACTGCAGCAATCGTCCGCCTGCAGCCAGAGCCCGCCTGGACCAGAGGTTGGCAGCTCATCGACGAAGAAGCGTGGGAGCTGAAGCCAGTTGCCAGCCGGGTTTTCCGACCAGACGACGAACTCCGGCAGCACCTCCGCCAAGTGGAAGCGCGGCCGCGGAGGCCGCGCAACCATGGCACGTCTCCCTTCATCAACAGGGCTGCCATGACTAGAGCTACCCCTACCACGCGCAGCGGTGCCACCACGACGGGGGGCCGCGGAGGGGATCAAGGCATGCTTGCGGGGATGGCCACGTCCACGCTTGGGCGCCGGGGAGCCGGGGCCCTCGCGAGGAGCCTTCCCCTTCTCTGCGGTAGAGAACCTCTTCCGTGGCGCCATTGGTGTCGCTGCAAGCAGTGGAGCGGAGGAGGAAGAAGCAAGTGGATGGGAAGAGATGGGCGACGGGGGCTCTGCCCCCTCCTCATTTATAGTAGGAGAACGCCAATCAGCGCCCCCATGATCACAGGTAATGATGGTTTTCCTTGCATGTGCAGGGACTTGTCAAGTCGGGCAGTTACCGAGGCAGCGTGGGGAAGCGGAGACGCCCACGTCCAATCAACCGCCACGCGACGACCGAGGCCGCATGCTTTTGGGGCCCGCGACGCTCCGCACTTGACCTTTGGCTTCACCTCGAAGCCAAAAGCCCGAGCGCGCCTTGGGCCCAGGGGCTACTATCGGTGTGCAGGAGCAGGGGTCCCAGACTTGCACACTGCGGCCTGGCGTGCTGTCTGGGCAGGCCCGTACGGCCCATCTTCATCGACCAGGCATCCAAGACCCTCGCGAGGGGCCAAGCCTCGCGAGGCGGATGACACAAGACCTCCACAGCAGCGGCCTCACCAGGTTGGCTTGCTAGTTGCGGAGAGATCAAGGCAAGGCAAACCTCGCGAGGCTCTCGTGACTTGAGCCATGACGATCAAGACGAGGCGGGCGCCAGGCGGGCGCCAGCGCGCGCAGTGTCCTTGTTTCCCCTTTTATGCTAAGAAAGCAAGCCTTGCAGTGCAGTACCGAGGCGTCAAGCAAAGGTTTCCATATCGATTACTGCGAGACCAAGACCAAATAGGACAGACGGGACGGAGGTCACCATGGAGCCCAGGGCGGCGTCACCACCAGAGCCTTTGGCAGGCAAAGACCACCTTTAGTCACACTACTAGGAAAAGGGCTAAAGATACGATTGACACTAATGGCGCACCAGAGAAGTGGTGCGCCACTACTATATACTAATGGCGCACCTGGTGGAGATACGCCATTAGTGTGGAATACACTAATGGCGCACAAGGCAGAAGGTGTGCCACTAGTAAAACATTTTTTTTCATTTTTTCAAACATTCTAATGGTGCATCCGGGCAAAGTGCGCCATTAGTAGTTAGAACTACTAATGGCGCCTTTGAGACAATCTTGTGATAAATTTTTACTTTTGGCAAAAACGTATTCCTCCTCCCTTCCTCCCCACTCGATGCGCCCCAACCGTGCGCGCCGCTTGCCCACGCCCCCTCCGTCCCTGGCGCGCCGCCCGACCCGCCCCACGCCCCCTCTGTCCCTCCGTCACTGCCGCCTTGCCGCCACCGCCCACGCCCCACGCCTCCGTCCCCTGCCGCGCCACCCGACCCCGACCCCAGCCCCCACGCCCCATCCGTCCCCTCCATCCCTCCCCTGCCCGTCCCCCCGCCGCCGCCCGTCCCCATTGATCTCCGTCAAGTCGACCATAGGAGCCGGCCAGACTGGAGGCTTCTTGTGAGCGGCAATGGCGAAGAAGATGGCCCACTCCTCCTCCTCCGGCCCGCTCCGCCGGAGACGCCCGCACCTGGGCGGGGACCCGTCCACCCCACCCCCCACCCCGACGTAAGCTACCAGGCCGCCCGGGTATTTCTGGTTTCTTAGAGCATCTAAGTGAGGTGGCCAGCAAAGTTTGGAATGCATTTCATTTTGATACAACTAAGTTAGATAAGTGGCAAAATAGAGTTAGAGTAGTGAGAAAAAAGTTGAAAGGATGGAACATTAACTATGAAAGTTTTTATAGAAAATAGAAGAAAATTTTGGAAAGTTGGATAACTATGAGAAAAAAGTGGCAAAATAGAGTTAGAGTAGTGAGAAAAAAGTTGAAAGGATGGAACATTAACTATGATTTGATGCCTCTGTTTCATGATTTTTTAATGGAAAGTTGGATATAGGAAGACTTAACTATGGCATTATTACTTTGTTGCCTAAAGGGAATGATGATCCAAAGATATAGGCCTATATGTTTGCTAAATGTTCCTTTAAACTGCTTTAACAAGATACTGAAGTCATTTGTAAATGAATTGCCTTGTTTTCTTGATGGCTAATGGTCCAGGGGTTTCGTTTCCTCTTTCCAGCGTTTGGACATTGCTTAAATTTATTATTCGTCATCTGCTCCTTGCATATTCGCAGATGGTTAACTTTGGCGAACCGTAGTTTACGAAGGCTGTAGTTGCTATGCCATATGGGCTCATATAAATCTCCTTTGGATAGTCTTTGGTGTGTTTGTTGCAAACTTGCAATGTCAATTCACTTGCGGTCCTTATGATGTCACTGAGAATCTTTGGTGCTTTCTTGGTATTCTTGGTGTGCCACTTCACTTTTGTTCTGATAATCTCATCGATAATCTATGTTGTTGCTTCGACCCAGCGATGGTATCACGATTGCAAGTTGCACCACTTTGTGCAATTCTTTTGTGTGATGAACTGATAAATTCTTGGTGAGGTGCCTGTTACACGTCGGCCGCCATACTGTTGTCGTTGAATTTTTATCTCTGTTGGCCACTTGCAAAACCTAAGAGAAATTTATTACAGCCACTATGCTTTTGCTTTGTTTATTTGTGCACACAGCAGCGCCTCCACCCGCACTACTTTTTGGCTGTTCAAATCTGGCGGTGGCCTTTGAATTATTTTGAAAACTAGCACTTGCATATCGCATATGCGTGCGTGCACGCTCAGTATATTAAGCTTGCACACGGACACTAACCGACAAAGTAAATCGAGCGTGCACACATATGCTAGTGAACAAAAATAGTTGGTCACCTCAACTTCTGACGGACACAAACTCTTCTCTTATCTTTTTGTTGAAACTTGAAAGGCATACCTCACACTCTACCTCGGTAATAATACATAGTCACGTCTCTTCAAGGCTGTCAACTTTGTCCTGCTAGGATTTTTTGAAAAGGTTATGGTTATGAAAGGGTTCCCAATTAAATTTGGATAGTGGGTTATGACTTATGAGTATTGTTAATGATGGTAAGGTGGCTTTTCTAGCTCATTACATGTATTGTTTGTAGCTACAAATAATTATGCATAGTGATACCTTTTATCGAGTCCTTTTTGCTCAAGCTGTTTAGTTGTGAGTGTGAAGTAAAATAAATAAATCATGTTTCTCTAGGTATATTCCAAACATCAAAGTTGAAATAACTTTGATTTCCTAGATATAGATAGTTAGGCACACAAGTTTCTTTGGTAAATCTATATATACGCGGATCATGATTTCTTCTTATATACAAGCAATGAACAACGATATGATTACAAGTCCATTGCCATATCACATTCACAGTTTGGAATGTATCTCTCTGCTATCTTATCATACAATCAGTTTGAATTATTGGAGGATGACCACGATGAAACTATGATGCAATATGGTAGTGATGATGAAGATCCTGCTTGGTCACAATATTGGTGATGATGAAGAGTAGTTCTCATGTGTTCACGTCTCTAGATTTTATCTCATATGTTCACATCTGTCTTAATACCTTGCCTTGCCTTGTTCGGTTGTAAGGGTACTAATTGGTCTCTTCTGCTGCTTAATTATCAGAGATGGCGGGAAGCAGCCACCGCAGCTTCATGCGACACCCAGTCTGAGTTGGATGCTTCCGGGTTCTTCACTATCATACTTGGGACTTCGGTATCATCCATGACACAAGTATATAAAATGAGAGATCTCCCTAGCTTCACCCATCTCATTATGATATCATTGTTTGCCTACATCACTCATTGTCCCAAAGCTGCAGAGGCTGCCGACAGCTTTAAGAACATCTTGATGGGTGAAGATCCGTCAAATAATGTGAAGGTGCGACAGTGGCAGCGGGTTTCGCGGCTGTGGGATGTGGAGTTGGTGATCAAGGAGGGCCACATGTACTTGTCTCGTGGGTGGGAGAAGTTCTACCGTGCCCTACGACTGCGGCTGGTACTTCCTTCTCTTGATTCTGACAGCGCCACCATGCTCATCGTGAAGGTGTTCAACGCGACTATGTATGTCATGCGCTTCTGTTGAAGATTATGATGCGATGCGTTACGCCTCTTCTTATTCCTCTACATTTGGCTTTGTCTCACATCGATTGTTAACGGTCATTGTTGCATTTGGACGGTAATGGGAGCGGCGGCGACAATGGCTCTGACCAAAGCGGCGGCGACCATGGTCATGTGGCAAGCGGCGACCATGGCTCTAAGCGGCAATGACGATTCTGGTACATGCGAAGCAATGGCGGTCTGGCAGTGACATAGACAACAAGAAGGATGATCCGGTTGAGTCACGGGAGAAGAGGAGCGAGTGGGGATGAGGAGGCTGCGGGGATGACGATGGGCATCGGTGAGGATGACCTAAGCGGTGGTGGTGACCAAGGGCAAGAGATGGTGGTGGTGACCATGGGCAAGAGATGGTGGTGGTGACCATGGGCAAGAGATGGTGGTGGTGACCATGGGCAAGAGATGGTGGTGGTGACCATGGGCAAGAGATGGAGGTGGTGAGGATGACCTAGTGATGGTCGTGCACTGAAGGTGGCCTCGTGATGGTGGTGGTGCTGACAATGACCACGCACCGGTGGTGGCGCCCGGCGATCCCACAGTGGGCGACATGACCACGCCAATTGAGGTAGAAGACTACATCCATTGCCTCCACCGCCTCCGCCGCCTCGCCCGCTCTTGGCGCATCGGTGAGGAAGGAGAAGGAGAAGAACAATGCATGAGAACTGAACTTTGTCGGTATGTCGGATCTCCAAAATGATATATATATATATATATATATATATATATATATATATATATATATATATATATATATATATATACTTAGTTACCTATGTTATCTCTAATATGTTTAGTTTCCTATAGGTTAGCTTCATTTTACCTAAGTTGGCTCTAATATGCTAACTTAGAGCTTATATGCTTAGTTTCCTATAGGTTAGCTCCAAAATAACTTCTTCTTATTTCTTTTCCAAAATTCTTCTTATTCTTCTTATAGTGTTCTTCTTCTTCTAGTATTCTTCGAGTCTTCTTCTTTTTCTTCTTCTAACTTCTTGTTTATCATTTTGCAGATTTGATTTAATTCACGGAAGCTTGCACGGATGGAGTGCTTCTTTTCCATTTCTGTTTTTATTTTGTATCAATGTGAAACTTTTGTGAATTGATGGATAACGGTGTTGGATGAACAATGTGAAACTTTTGTAATATGTAACGATGGAACTTGTGTGTTGGCTATGTATGTATATATGATGAAACTTGTGTGTTGGCTATGATTGTTATATGGATGCTTGTTGTATATATATGTGTTGGATATCTCATAGGTGAAATAGTAACCTGAGATTAAGAAGAAAAAATTAAAAAAATTGTTACTAATGGCGCATTACAGTGTGGTGCGCCATTAGTATAGTGATTACTAGTGGCGATTGTGGGCAAAACTAATGGCGCCTTTGCACAGTGCGCCATTAGTATACCAGATAATAATGGCGCACCAGTGATGCGCCATTAGAAAAAAATTCTAGTGGCGTGATACTAATGGCGCACCAGTGATGCGCCATTAGTAGGCAAAACTGGTGCGCCATTAGTAGGCAAAACTGGTGCGCCATTAGTAGCCCTTTTCCTAGTAGTGTCAGGATAGCTTGTACTAGATGTCCCCTTTGAAATTGGCCGTTGTGGCATCCCTTCCCGCTCAATATTTGGGAAGAGGACCAGGGCCTTTATAAATAGGGCTAGCCACCATAATAGAGCACGATCTCATCGAACAATCCTCATCCACCCACATCCACCAAGCACAAGAACACCTCCCCTCGGAAAATTTGTTCTTCCCTTATCTTATTCATCCTCGGCCAGAGAGGCAATCCACCACACCACACCTTTGGAGTAGGGTATTACACCACAGCAGTGGCCCGAACGATATAAATCTTGTGTCTCTTGTGTTGCGAGTTCGTCGAGCTAAGCCTAGAGATTGCGGTGAGGTTTGTGGGCATGATTCGGTAGGGGGAAACCTTCGTGCGCATCCCAGTGTTCGAACCTTGAGGGTTTTGCCGAAACCCTGATCCAACAAGTATGTTGTTAAATTGTGATTTAATTGCTCATATAAATATGATTGTGTAAATAAGTAATTGTCAAATCATGGTTGTGATTGTGTAAATAAATGTTTGGTAAGTAAATTAAGGTGGAATTGGTGCAAAAAGTAAGTAAATTAAGGTGATTGATTCACGTACGAAAAAATGTGTGAATAAAGGGCATGGTGGGACTAAAATACTGGTTGGACGGAAAAAAACAGCGAAAGGACATGGTGGGAGGGAGGACAACCGGTTGACGAAGCGTTCTGCTGTAAGAAAAAAGAATGTTACTCTCTTTCTTTTGTAGTTATATATACAGTAGACAAAGAAGGGGATGATGTTGTTTGTCAACAAAATATCACTTTAATTTTTTTGGCATGTTAGAGAATCTACAACCAGAGCCTCATATCTGCCCCAAACATCTGGGCGGTCTGCCAGGTCACTGTCCAGAAAGAAAATTGCGACCCAACCGGACCAGGCAAACTCGGCTCAAACGTCCGGGCGAACAGGAACCTCCCAAACACATCCCATATATGGGGTTAGTCCTAGCCAAGGGAAGCCTGGCCTGGCCCAAAAAAACCCGACCCGGCCCGGCCCGACGCTGCTCCCGGCACTACAAAAAAAAGACACATCCGTGACATTTTGGGCCGAATGATTTTTTTGTCATGCTTATGACACTTCTATGACGAAAAATAGAAGAAGCAACAATCTGGTTGGCACGTTACTAATGTGGTTATCTTTTTACAATCCAGTTTAATCTACCAGATGGTAGACAGGTAGATGGCATCTGTATTTGACACTTTACTAATCACCTGCAAATTTTTAACGATACTTTCAGGGCCTTGTGATAAAAAAAGAGATGCTGAACTATTGGCATAGATTCAATCAGTCGAAAGATTATCTAATTTGCACCATGATTCTACAACAAAATGATCAATTTTTCAATACCGCTCAATAAGCATTAGTTCATCCCCCCCCCCCCCCCCCCAAAAAAAAAATCAAGCAGCATTGATATCGGAATATAAAGGGCGGAATTGGTTCAGAAATCAGTGTACATAGACTATTATTAAGACTATGATTCCATAATCAAGTATTCAAGTGTTCACTGAGATCCATACATTGTCAGGACTTCATTTAGATCATTTTCTTCGTGCATTTCACTATATTTTGTTCCATAAAGTACAACCATCTGCACAATGAAGCATTCACCCCAATGCAGATATACAATTCATGATTCTATTTAAGAGTAGTTGCTTAAAACAATCTCACCAGGGAAGAAACCATACCACTAAATCACTTCGCAGAAGAAACCATACATTAAATCACTTTGCAGAAGAAACCATACACTAAATCACTTTGCACAAGAAACCATACCACTACATCTTGTTAATATCCCGGAATTAGTTTTTCCAAAGCATTCAGATATTTGCTCATCTTCATGATGATGGATCCAGCATTGTGTTTGAGGTTCTACAATGCATTGAACCACCTTTGTTACAGATATTGTTGCACCAATGATATTGCACCATTCACAAGCTAGCATAGTTCAACGGGAGATGATAATATATTAGCAAGGCCTCTCAATGAGAAGCAATCGAAAAAAAGAGATGTAAATTTCATACCAAATGCACAAAAAAATTACCAAAGAATGTGCAAAACAGAAATCATCGGCACAACGGGAACATGTATTTAAATTCTTAATCTCTATTATCAGTCCTAAAAAAACCTCAATTACCTTTGCAAAAAGTATATCCCGTTGCAGAACTCTATAGTGAAGATTTGCCTGCTGTACGTGCCAATTGTGTTGTCACACCAGCTTGCAGTCTTCTCCTGGATATGCAAAGTCTTTCTCAGGCTGTACATTTACTTCAACGACATGCTTCAGAGTTCCCTAGCAAAAAAAGGCTCCAGAATACATATGTTTGCATCATAGAATTATAAAGCTATGAGAAGCATTGTACTGCATACTCACTTCGAGGAAACTAACGGCCACCGTAATATTTTTCAAGTTTTTCGAATGATATGACCATCCACGTAGTTCTGTTACAATATACATAGTACATCAGCACCTATATATGAATATTATTCAGTTCCTATATACCATGTTTAATTGACTTTTTTTGTTCCTGTGGGTAGCATGTTCAGTTGACTCTGTTCAAAGTATATATCTGTTGATGTTTGATTATATTTAGATTAGAAAATAATGCATTGTCCCAAATTGAGATTGATCATGTTGTTACATTGGCAAATATAGTGTGTACGTTGGGATATCTTTCTAACAATAGTGACAATAAAGATATTGTCGTCCAGCAAAAAGGATGAAGATTACATTGATGCATAAAGAAATCCAATTGATCTCATTGACATCCTCATGACCTCATATGGGCTGATGATGTTCATAACCTAGTTTCGCTTGATGATGCTCACCACATGGGAGTCCCGGTATCTTCCTAGGCCTGCTCGAGGATGGGATTCGGCGGTCAGCACTTTTTGGCTAATATGCCAATTGAGCCCCATACGGATGGAATCCCATAGTAGCAAATTTTCAATCCAGATATGAAGGATCCCTCGTGATAACTACCAAGAATGGAATGGGCCAAACATGATTAAGATAGAAGAGAATACCAAACCTAAGCCTGTAGCGTGTAGCGGCCGGAGACTCCTCTCACACCTCCGCCGTTGGTCAACGGCAGGTGGGCGTGAGCCCGAGCGAATGGAAGAGGAGGCGGACGGGAGAGCACACCAGCACGGAGAAGGATCGATTTCACTGACGAGAAGATTCGAAGACGGGGTTGACACCGCCGGTCGCCAGCGATGGAAGATGGGATTCGCGGCGCTGCCTCCTTCGATTCGTTACGACACTTCACAAAGTTTCCTTTTTCACAAATTAACAACAGAATATTTCAGATGCAATAATATGTACTGTATTGAAAATTCTTGTGCAGAAACAAATATGGCATATAGCTAATGAAGAATAGAAAAAATTTCCATTAGCGGGAGGAAGGCCATGCTCCTGTCAGCTTCATTGCGTACAGCAATACCAAAAGGTAGAGCAAGTAAGCTCATATTAATTCAATTTCTACTGTAAACATCAACAAATAAAACAAGCAGGAGCAACACAAACAAGAACGAACCGAATTAGCTATTGCAGCAGCAGAAAGGGGATGTAAAAGTACAACAGTCAGTCAGCGAGGGGGAATTGGATTGGATTGGCACCTGGGCTATCCAGTCGCAGAGGGAGTAGAAGACGTCGCTGATCATCATCTTGGCAAGAACCGGATTGGCCTTGAGGGCCTCCTCGTATGCCGACCACTTGTGCTCCAACATGTACCACAGGATCTCAAAGATAGTCCACCCCTACACCAAATCCAATCAAGAGAAACAAAGGATAGTCATCCATCACGAACCACCAATAGATCGAGATCATGGCTAGCTATTAACAGAAGAAGTAGAGGCTATGGGGCGAAAACCTATCAGCAAAAAAAACTCAAAACTCACAATCTCTGTCAACGACAACCATGCCTATAGATGTTGGTCGGCTTCCCCTGGTGACAAGCTGGTCGGCTTCCTCCTTGGAGAGCCTCCCTCTCATCCGTCTGCCCTCCTCCCCGGTGGTATGCTGACCCCGGAAGCTCGCGCTCGTCCTCCACCCAGACATCGGCGGCGCTGCACTGGATCTGGTTAGCTGCGAGCTCCCGCCAGCTTCCCCGCTGGGGTCAACCTCCTAAGACGTCGTCGACGTAGTCGATGGAAGCGACGGTTGTTGCGGTGGCGGAGGCGAGGAGGCCGTACAAGGGCGGCTTGCACTGGCTGCACCACGGCGACCGAGACGAGCATCGAACGGCGATGGAGATGGGCAGTTCATCGTGGCGGACGAGTGTCAGTGCGGAAGTGGAGGCGGCGGCGGCGATTTTTTTTTTCGAGAGTACACCAATAGCGTACCATATTTATATAGAAGGAAGATTAAAAATTTACAAGATTCGTGCGATCGATGTGAACATCGATCACTCGAGCACCCACACACACCTACAGGCGGCGGCGGCGATTTTTCTCACGAGATCGAGAGAGAGGACGGATCGGGAGAGAGAGGTGGGGGAAGCGGGAGGCAGGCGTGTGCAGGGAGTGGGTCCGATTAATTCTTGTGAAGAAAGGCTGCGGGGAGGTGTGGAACCAGGTCGCGAGGGGTGTCTTTTTTACTACTCCCTCTGTAAAGGATCATTAAAGTAGTAATCTAAACGCTCTTATATTAGTTTACAAAGGGAGTACGTGCGATCGTGCGAAGGAGAGGGCGGGGAACGAGGTCGAACCGAAGGAGGTTGAACCATCACGACGTTTGATCCTCCTTTAATAGTAGAGATAATTGTGACAAAACCCGATACCATCATAGATGTGGTGGGCTTCTACTTTTATAATAAAAAATCATGACAGAAAATGGGCCTTTCGTCCTGAGCGGGCCGGAGACGCAGCTGCATGACATTTTTTGGGCCGTCCATGACGGAAAAAACTGTGGTAGAAGCGAGGGCGAGGAAAATATCGGGGAGTTCTCGGTTACGGTGGGTGGTCGGGGCCGAGCGATGCGCGTTTCTCTCGTACAAGTACATGCGTGGGTGCGAGGCGTTGGGCTCTAAGTAAACCCGAGCGAGGCGTTCGCCTACTGAACCCGAGCGATTGCATTGCACTGCAGGCTATGCGTTACTTAACCCGGGCTGTTAACTGAACACGATCGAGCGATTCCTTCGCTACTGCTACTAACTGAAACCGATCGAACCTGCTGCCTCCTTCCCTTGATGAATAGTGAGTGTTGTTGGGAGGGGGGTGGATGAACAGTTCTCGGTGGGGGTTGGATGAACAGGACCCCGTGGTAGTAGAGGTCGTTGCCGCTGGATGAACAGGACCCCGATCGAGCCGGTTGGGGGTGGATGAACAGGACCTCATGGAGGGCTGGATGAACAGGACGACCCCGTGAAGGGCTAGTTGAACAGTATCCGGTGGACGGCTGGATGAACAGTAGCCCGTGGAGGGGTGGTTGAACAGTAGCCGGTGGAGGAGTAGTGGAGGCTGGATGAACAGGAGCCCATGGATGAACATGATCCCATGGATGAACAGTCGCAGGTGGAGGCTGGAGGAGGTCGACGGTGGATGAATAGTAGCCCGTGGAGGCTGGAGGAGGTAGACGGTGGAGATGAACAGTAGCCCGTGGAGTCTCGTTTTGCGGTACGCCACACCCCTCCCGATGAATAAGACCCTCGTTTCGACCGTAGCGCTCCGACACAAGTTCGTTTCCTCCGTTTTGCGGTATGCCACACCCCTCCCGATCAACAGGACCCTGTTTCGACCGTAGGCACTCAAACACAAGTCCGTTTCCTCCATTTTGCGGTACGCCAGACCCCTCCCGACGAACATGATCCCGTTTTGACTGTGGCCTGTCGAACAGAAGGTTGTTTCCTCTGTTCCGCGGTATGCCAGGCCTCGCTTCTATCGGTTGTTCCGTCCAAGCTAGTTGGCTCCCGATGAACACGATGTAATCCATTCCGACCCAGCCAGTTGGCTCCCGATGAACACGACGATGCAGTTTCTTCTTTCCGACCCAACCATTTACACGAGCCCTAGCCGTACATATGCGCGAGTAGGCGTTCGAGACCCCGCCCATATGTACATACATGGATGTATTTACTTTCTTGCACCCTGGCTATACGTACGTGTACATGCTATGTGCGCGCCTCTACTACGATATGTGCCCTTTCTTACTCGGCCACGGTTCATCACTGCAGCCTGCAAACAGACCGATCGACCAGTATGTACATACACGTCCACGACCAGAATGACAACGCTACGTACGCTTCGACCAGGTGGGTACCGACAGTCAGGGAGGATAAGGAGGCACACTTCCTTGCGTGCGAAGATGTAGCTGGTGGGTCCCAGCAGTCAGCGGGAAACGTTTTTTTGCGAAATACGGTGGCCTGTCAGGTGGGTCCCTGCAGTCAGGTGGAGGAATAAATATTTTGCGCGTAATTAGGAGGCACTTCCTTGCTGCGACCGTGCACCCAGCTGTCGGCCTCTCCACGTACAATACTTTTCCGACGGAAGTCGTTCCATGACCACATTGACCACGCCACGCCGAGAGCACCAAGGCGGTGGACGACGACGAGGCCTAGGAAGGGGACGACGCGGAGCCGGGGAAGACGCGACGGTGGATGCCCACGCGGAGAGGAGTACAAGGGTTCACTGGTTCGGCTGCGGTGTGAGGCTGCCGTCGCCGTAGAATAACAGGGGGTGTGGGTGAATAGAGGGATGGCCTGGCCAGCGGTGGGAGTAATAGGGGCGGTGAGGCCTCCGCGGCAGCACAGCCGGCCACGGGAGGCAAGAGCATGCGGCACGACCGGCGCTGGTTTGGGCGGCTGGAGCAAGATGACCAGGGGTTGAAGAAGGACTATGCCCGTTGGATGGACATTGTACGGTCACTGGAGCTAGAATCGTTCACATTGACTAAGTTTACCAAGCCCTCCGTCCCCGTCAACCTAGTAGGCCCACAAGTCAGCCTCCCACTACGGTGGGTCCCAGCTAGCAGGGGGAGTATTCATTTTTTGTGCATAACAAGGAGGCACTTCCTTGCATGCGAAGATATAGCTGGTGGGTCCAAGCTGACAGCGGGGGGAACGTTTTTTCGCAAAATACAGAGGCCCTTCTGGTGGGTCCCAGCTGTCAGGTGGAGGAATCATTAGTTTGCACGTAATAAGGAGGCATTTCCTTGCGTGCAGCCGTAGACCCAGCTGCCAGCCTCTCCACTTACAATCCACTTCCGATGGATGTCGTTCGTTGACCACGTTGACCACGCCGCGCGGAGAGCACCAGGGAGGGAACGACACAGAGCCAGGGAAGACTCGACAGTTGTTTTCCACGTGGAGGGGAGTACGAGGATTTACTGGTTCGTCTGCCGTTGCCGGATAATAACAGCAGGTGTGGGTGAGTAGATGGATGGCTAGGTTAGCAAGGGGAGTACGGTGCGGTGGTGAGGCCCGCGCGGAAGCACAAGCGGCCGCGGGAGGAGGGAGCAGGCAGTCCCGTCGGTGCTTGTTTGAGCGGCTGGAGCAGGAAGAGTAGAGATTGAAGAAGCACGACGGCCGTTGGATGGACATCCAATAGTCACTGCTCTCATGTGTTGACTAAGTTGACACGGTGTTGCGTGTGCGTCAATCTTTTTTTAGGAAAGCGTACGCGTCAACCTATCGTAGGTGCACAAGTCAGCCTCAAATGTGTGGAAACTAGCATACAACCCATCCACCATTATTTTTAATAATTTACAGCCCATTCGCTAATTCTTAAGGATTTTTTGGAGCCCATCTTCTTTTGTTAGCATTACAGCCCATATTGTGGCCACGATAAAAAATTATACGACATTTTGCATATTTCGGTGCGGTCAACTGTTTTTAATCCCGACATTTCGAGTCACATTCAAACTAATTTGAAAAATAAATTCATATCAGTATAAAATCCAAATAATTGTCCACACATAAAAATCAATGGAATTTAAAATCTCGAAATGAAAAAAAAGAAATTTGAAACTAATTCCAGGTTTGATTTGTTTTAAAATGTACAATCCATTTCTCATTACTGATAGCCCATTTTCTCAGCTTGAAAGATTTGCTGCCCAGCAGGGCTGACAAAGCAAGTAGGCCTCAGTTGGGTATTCTGCAAAAGAACAAAAAAAACTGGGCTAGGTATTTTCAAAAACAAAAAAAAAACTACTGGGCTAGTCTTGTGGTAAACATATAAGAAAAGGCCGGCTAGACAGGCCAGAGTGCCCCGCACAGCCCAGTCGACACCCTGCTTCCGTCTCAAAAACAAAGATAACTGGGCAAGCTACTTCCCTACAAAAACCGGGCAAGCTACTGGGTCCCTCGTGTCAGTCGCTCGTTGTCCAATTCTCTCGTTTATTGACTACCTTGACAATGGCATGGACCCAGATGTCAGAAATCCATTAGGAGGATCCATTTTTCTGGCTTGAAATAAGGAGGCATTTGCTTGCGTACTGCCATGACCCTGGTGGTTCCCTACTGTCATCTTCTCCACATACAATCATCTCCTGATTGTGTACGCGTCAACCTAGTAGGCCCAGAAGTCAGCCTCTAAACCCGTGGCGGACAAATACATCCCATTTAAAAAAATAACAGCCCATTCCATACGTTCACACGGAAAGTTAAACATACAGAGCAAAGTAATGTGTCGACCCGGATATAGAGTACTGAACTTCCACATTGACAACCATCATAACCAAGTTAACAATCTACTCCCACTAATACTCTAGTGTACAAGTACTCACTTATTCCTATCTAACTAGATGATGTCGGCCGCCATCTGCGGTACACGCTAAATGCCGGCACCGACGTCCTCCTCCTTGCCTCGGACTTGCCGAAGGTGCGATAGGGCGCGTTCTCGCGCGCATTGGCCCTTTCCATGCCGGCCTGGTCCATCAAAGCTTCAGCTTCTAAGCGGGAAACCCACTTGACGAGCTGGTAGTAAAATTCGGCGTCGCGGATGCGTGTGTGCCCAACAGCCTCTAGGGCTATTTGTCGGGCACCGGCCTCCATGTAGCCGGCCTAGTCGCGAGCGCTCTGCTCGTGACTCAAAGCGGCGGTGCGCTGCTGCTCCATGCTCCGCTCGCGGCGCAAATCGGTGATATGCTACTCCTCCGCCAGGCGGTTGCGCTCCAACAAGTCCTCGTACTCCGCATTGCCATCTAAAGACCGATAGAATGCCTCCTCCCTCCATCTTCCTTCTGGTGAATAACCGAACACTAGCTCCGGCGGTGAGAGCCTATGGCGTCGCCTATTGCGGACGGTCAGGGGCATGACGGACGTGGCGAGAGCGAGGGCAAGTGGCGAGTGACATCGGGCCGGTGGGGGTTGTGAGGGGAGCCGATAGGGAGAGTTGGGTGACGGTGCTACCGGAGAACGCCGGGAACTAGTAATTATAGGCGGAAGGTAGTTGAAGCAGCATGTCACGGGAAACGCGACGGTCATCGGAATACAATGCATAAGTAGGCATGGCTTAGTGTGCCAGCTTACCGTGTAAAACTGGAAAAACTGATGTGTCGTCCCGTCCCGTCAGTGGTGTGTGTTCCGTCCGTGCTGGGCCGCACATCGGCATGAGGTCAAACGAGTGCACTCGAATCATCCAGATGAGGTACTCCCTCCTTGTAAAAAATGATTCCACCACTCATCATCTACCTTGGTTGGTGAGATTTTTGAATTGAGCCCTGCAAACCGAAAAGGAGGTAGTACGTGCGTGATCCGCTATTTATTCCTGTAGGATCGAGTAGGTCAAATAGTGTACGTGTAGGATCGAGTAGGCCGGATAGTGTACATGTAGGATCGCATTAGCTGATGAACGTTCACTGGGAGATAAGGCATTTGCGAACGTTTTTGCTGGCAGTTTCTTCAGATTCGCATGGCATTTTTTCCAGAACAGCTTGTCAGTTTCTTCAGAGATAGGCATTTTTATTTAGAAAACTGCCACCTTTGGATCTTGCGTCGCAATTAAAACTGCCAGGAGCGTATTAGTAGGCTAGCTAGTGATGGATAAGTAACTTGTAAACACTGAGCGAACAGAAATAAGGTACTGCCAATAACTTGTAAACACTAAGAACACATAAATCAGGATCATGTTGTGCATAGTAGTAAGAGCCGATCCGTTCGAAATGTTCACGCGAGACTCATAGGCCTAGCATTGTAATATGTTCACATTAGTAGCCCAAATTCACAACCAGCTAGTAACATGTTAATGCATCACAATGATTCACAGATCATATACAAATATGTAGCTCCAAAAGCAAAGATCTAGAAAAAACATATGTTCTTCCTACTAACATGGATGCTTCTCTGGGCCAACATTTAGTACAGAGTGAAAGAAAAATTTGATTGTGAAGTCTACAATTCCTCTTGCAAATGTAAGTGGTTTCACCAACAGCTGGAACCATGAGAATGAATCACACGTGACGGAGGAACATCCACTGCAATATGATTTGGTCTTCTCTCGATCACTGCAGCGAGACTATTTTTGGAATACAAACTTTAACTTAGGCAAAATGATGCCCATTGTATAATCAGACCAAAGCAATGAAGCACCTAGTGTTGGCCAATAAATAGTACAGTACTACTTTTGTGCAGTCCATGAAGTGACTATCTAGTCTTCCTGTGTCTATTTTCAAATGGCACTGCATGCAGTGACTATACTATTCTTTTGTGCAGTTCTACCAAAATTGTGGTCACTTTGTTTGTTCGGGCAGACATCTGTCTGCACAATTATCAACCAGCTAGTAAACATATACCCCACCTTGTATTTTCGGTTTAAACACGCCTGTTCCGCTTAGCATCTGTCATGTTTTGCACTGGATAATTTGATATTGTCATGTTTTGCCCTAGACAATTTCGTACTGAATTGATTTGCTGGTTCAGAGCAGAAATATAGCGCCTGTTCTTCATCAAACCAAGGATATCCATGTTCTTAGTGATGGAAGAGGTGAAATCGATACAACCGAAATTGAGCATCCAATCATTGAATCATGTCCTGCACCTCCAATGTAGGTTTGATACGTCTCCAATGTATCTACTTTTCTCATGCTTTTCGTCTTGTTTTGGACTCTAATTTGTATGATTTGAATGAAACTAACCCTGGACTGACGCTGTTTTCAGCAGAACATACCATGGTGTTGTTTTTATGCAGAAATAAAAGTTCTTGGAATGAAACGAAACTTTGCGAGGAATTTTTATGTAATAAAAGAGAATTACTGGAGCCAAGACCCACAATAGAGGGGCCCCTGGTTGGGCACAACCCACCAGGGCGCGCCCCCCTCTCCTGGTGCGCCTAGATGGGTTGTACCCAACTGGTGGCCCTGCAGACGATCCCCCTGATACTATAAAATCACATATTTCCAAAAAAATCAGGGAAAAAGAATCATCGCGTTCCACGAGACAGAGCTGCCGCCAAGCCCTGTTCTTCCTCGGGAGGGCAGATCTGGAGTCCGTTTGGGCCTCCGGAGAGGGGGATCTTCATTCTTTGTCATCACCAACCCATCTCCACCGCCAATTCCATGATGCTCCCCGCCGGGAGTGAGTAATTCCTTCGTAGGCTCGCTGGTCGGTGAGGAGTTGGATGAGATTCATCATGTAATCGAGTTAGTTTTGTTAGGGCTTGATCCCTAGTATCCGCTATGTTCTTAGATTGATGTTACTATGACTTTGCTATGCTTAATGCTTGTCACTTTGGGCCCGGGTGCCATGAACTCAGATCTGAACCGTTTATGAATTCATCATTATCTCCATGTTTTAGATCCGATCTTGCAAGTTATAGTCACCAACTACGTGTTATGATCCGGCAACACTGGAGTGACAACAGCCGGGCCCACTCCCGGTGATGACCGTAGTTTGAGGAGTTGATTGCTCGTGACTTTAGCGTCAGAAAGCTCTTGTCTGCTAGGACTAAGTCGGTATTTCCCCAAAGAGGAAGGGATGATGTAGCACAGCGAAGGTAGGTATTTCCCTCAGTGATGAAACCAAGGTTATCGAACCAGTAGGAGAACCAAGCAACACAACATAAACAACACCTGCACAAAAATAATAACACCTCGCAACCCGACGTGTTAAAGAGGTTGTCAATCCCTTTCGGGTAACGATGCCTGAAATTTATAATAGATTGAAATAATAGATCGCGAATAAAATAAAGTGCAGCAAAGTATTTTTGTATTTTTGGTTTAATAGATCTGAATAAAAATGCAAAGGAAAAATAGATCGCAAGCAAGAAGACCCGGGGGCCGTAGGTTTCACTAGTGGCTTCTCTCGAGAAAAATAGCAAACGGTGGGTAAACAAATTACAGTTGGGCAATTGATAGAACTTCAAATAATTATGATGATATCCAGGAATTATCATTACATAGGCATCACGTCCAAGATTAGTAGACCGACTCCTGCCTGCATCTACTACTATTACTCCACACATCGACCGCTATCCAGCATGCATCTAGGGTATTAAGTTCATGGAAAAACAGAGTAATGCAATAAGAACGATGACATGATGTAGACAAGATCCGTTTATCTATTGTGTAGATATAGATCCCATATTTTTATCCTTAGTAGCAACGATACATACGTGTCGTTTCCCTTTCTGTCACTGGGATCAAGCACCGTAAGATCGAACCCACTACCGGGCACCTCTTCCCATTGCACGATAAATAGATCAAGTTGGCCAAACAAAACCTAAATATTGGAGAAGAAATACAAGGCTATAAGAGATCATGCATATAAGAGATCAAAGAAACTGAAATAACTTTCATGGATATAAAAAGATATAAGTGATCATAAACTCGAAGTTCATCAGATTCCAACAAACGCACCACAAGAAGAGTTACTTCATATGGATCTCCAACAGACCATTGTATTGAGAATTCAGTGAGAGAGAGGAAGCCATCTAGATACTAACTACGGACTCGTAGGTCTACAAAGAACTACTCACGCATCATCGGAGAGGCACCAATGGTGGTGGTGAACCCCATCCGAGATGGTGTATAGATTGGATCTGGTGGTTCTAGACTCTGCGGCGGCTGGATGAATATTTCGTCGACGCTCTTAGGGTTTCTGGATTTTTGGGGTATTTATAGAGCAAAGAGGCGGTCCGGGGGGCACCCTAGTTGGGCACAACCCACCAGGGCGCGCCTGGGCCTCCTGGTGCGCCTTGGTGGGTTATCTCCTCCTCGAGACTCCCCCCAGGTGCAACCAGGGCCCAACTTCTTCCTTTTGGTCCATAAAAAATCATCGTAAAGTTTCGTGGCATTTGCACTCCGTCTGATATTGATTTCCCACGATCTAAAAAACATGGAAAAAAACAGCAACTGGCACTTGGCACTATGTCAATAGGTTAGTACAAAAAATGATATAAAATGACTATAAAATGATTATAAAACATCCAAGATTGATAATAAAACACCATGGAACAATAAAAAATTGTAGATACGTTGGAGACGTATCAGCATCTCCAAGCTTAACTCCTGCTCGTTCTCGAGTAGGTAAGTGATAAAAACAGAATTTTTGATGTGGAGTGTTGTTTATCAAGTTATATCATATTCTTTTCTTTATAGCATGGACATTTGGACTTTTATGTGATTCAAAGCAATAGTCTAGTTTTGACATAATAATTTAGATACTCAAGCATATCAACAAGCAACCATGTCTTTCAAAATATCAACGCTAAAATAAGTTATCCCTAGCCCATCATGCTCAAACATTGATCCATTCGTGAAACACACTCGAATATTAGCAACACCCAATACTTAAGCATGATCATATTTCCTCTTAGTTGGTGCGTTTATAAGAGAAGATGGAGACTCAATATTCAAAATAAAAATTGCATAAAGTAAAATAAAGGCCCTTCGCAGAGGGAAGTAGGGATTTGTAGAGGTGCCAGAGCTCAAAGCGAAAAAAGTAGAGATAAAAACATTTTGGGAGGTGTATCCATCCCATTAACGAAAACTATGTAGAGCTACGAACATTTTCCATTCTAGATATGCCATAGGCGGTTCCCAAACAGAAAATAAAGTTTACTCCTTTTTCCACCATACTTTCACTTTCCGTGGCTAACCGTATCCACGGGTGCCTTCCATACCAACACTTTCCAAGGAATTTATTATTTGACAACATAAAGTTAATTCATTTTTGCATTTCAGGACTGGGCATCCCTAAAACCTTTGCCTTATTCTCGTGCAATGACAAGTGAATAAACACTCATCGTGAGAATAACACATCCAGCATGGAAAATATTAGCCACCCATTACCGTTCCGCGAGCGAAACAAACACACAAAAGAGAGGTTTATTTTGAAAATTAGAGATGGCACAGGAAAATTTGCTTAGAACGGAGAAAGAATACCGCATATAGGTAGATATAGTGGACTCATGTGGCAAAACTGGTTTAAAGGATTTTGGATGCACAAGTAGAGGTCATACTTAGTGCAAAATGAACGCTAGCAAAAAGATTGAGAAGCGACCAACCAAGAAACAAATAATCTCAGAAGCAAGCATTAAGCATAATTAACACCGAATAATGCACCACAAGTAGGATATAATTTTCATTGCATGATTATTGACTTTCATGCATGCATAGGGAATCACAAACCTTAACACCAATATTCTTACTAGAGCACAATTACTCATCAACATAACTCACATATCACATCATCATATCTCAAAACTATTACTAAGAATCAAGTTTATTTTGTCCAATGATCGTCATGACATTTTTTACTTTATCCTTCTTGGATATCTATCACTTTGGGACTAATTGTCATGTGTTGCTTTTCATAAGCTCAAACAAATATAAGTGAAGATCACGAGCATAACAAATTTTCTTTCTCTCAAAATAATTTAAGTGAAGCAAGAGAGAACTTCTTCAAAATTTTACTAACTGTCAAATAAATCTAAGTGAAGCAAGAGAGCATTTCTTCAAAAATACTAAGCACACCATGCTAAAAAATATATAAGTGAAGCACTAGAGCAAGTCCTAGCTCATAGAAGATTTAAGTGAAGCACAGAGAGCAATTCTAACAAGTCATGATATAATTTTGGCTCTCTCAAATAGGTGTGTCCAGCAAGGATTGATGACTTAAAACACAAAATAAAACAAGCAAAGACTCATATCATACAAGACGCTCCAAGCAAAACACATATCATGTGACGAATAAAAATATAGCCTTGAGTAAAATACCGATGGTCGTTAGAAGAAAGAGGGGATGCCACTCGGGGGCATTGATACGTCTCTACCATATCTATAATTTTTTATTGTTCCATGCTATTATATTATTTGTTTTGGATGTTTAATGGGATTTAATATGCTCTTTTATATTATTTTTGGACTAACCTATTAACCGGAGGCCCAGTGCTAGTTGTTGTTTTTTTTGCCTATTTCAGTGTTTTACAGAAAAGGAATATCAAACGGAATCCAAACGGAATGGAACCTTCACGAGGATCTTTCTTGGAATAAACGCAATCCAGGAGACTTGGAGTGGAAGTCAGAGGCGCGAGGCGGCCACGAGGCGGGAGGCGCACCTGAGGGTAGGCGCGCCCCCACCCTCGTGGGCCCCTTGTAGCTCCACCGACCTACTTCTTTCGCCTATATATACTCGTATACCCTGAAAACATCCAGGGGATCCACGAAACCACTTTTCCACCGCCGCAACCTTCTGTACCCGTGAGATCCCATCTTGGGGCCTTTTCCGGCAATCTGTCGGAGGGGGGTTCGATCACCGTGGGCTTCAACATCAACACCATAGCCTCTCCGATGATGTGTGAGTAGTTTACCATTGACCTTCGTGTGCATAGTTATTAGCTAGATGGCTTCTTCTCTCTCTTTGGTTCTCAATACAAAGTTCTCCTTGATGTTCTTGGAGATCTATTTGATGTAATACTTTTGCGGTGTGTTTGCCGAGATCCGCTGAATTGTGGGTTTATGATCAAGTTTATCTATGAATAATATTTGGTTCTTCTCTAAATTTTTATATGCATGATTTGATATTCGCAAGTCTCTTCGAATTATCTGTTTAGTTTGGCATACTAGATTGATCTTTCTTGCAATGGGAGAAGTGTGTAGCTTTGGGTTCAATCTTGTGGTGTCCTTTCGATGTGATGAGGGCAGCAAGGCACGTATTGTATTGTTGCCATCAAGGATAAAAATGTGGGGTTTATATCATATTGCTTGAGTTTATCCCTCTACATCATGTCATCTTTCCTAATGCGTTACTCTGTTCTTATGAACTTAATACTCTAGATGCATGCTGGATAGCGGTCGATGTGTGGAGTAATAGTAGTAGATGCAGAATTGTTTCGGTCTACTTGACACGGACGTGACGCCTATGTTCATGATCATGCCTAGATATTCTCATAACTATTCGCTTTTCTATCAATTGCTCGGCAGTAATTTGTTCACCCACCGTAATATATGCTATCATGAGAGAAGCCACTAGTGAAACCTATGGCCTCCGGGTCTATTTTACATCATATTAGTTTCCCTTCAACTAGCTATTTCTGTCGCCGTTTATTTTGCAATCTTTATTTTCCAATATATACAAAAAAATACCAAAAATATTTATCTTATTATCTTTATCAGATCTCACTTGTGCAAGTGATCGTGAAGGGATTGACAACCCCTTTCTCGTGTTGGTTGCGAGGTTCTTGATTGTTTGTGCAGGTACTAGGCGAATTGCGTGTAGTCTCCTACTGGATTGATATCTTGGTTCTCAAAAACTGAGGGGAAATACTTACGCTACTTTGCTGCATCACCCTTTCCTCTTCAAGGGAAAACAAAACGCATGCTCAAGAGGTAGCAAGAAGGATTTCTGGCGCCATTGCCGAGGAGATTTGCGCCAAGTCAAGTCAAGATTTGATCTCCCGTCAACTAGCCATTTCTGGCGCCGTTGCTGGGGAGATCTATGCACAAGTCAAGACATACCAAGTACCCATCACAAACTCTTCTCCCTCGCATTACATTATTTTCCATTTTCCTCTCGTTTTCCTATCCCCCACTTCACCCTTGTCGTTTTATTCGCCCTTTTTCCGTTCATCTCTTTTCGCTTGCTTCTTGTGTGCTTGTGTTAGGATTGTTTGTCACGATGGCTCAAGACATTACTAAATTATGTGACTTTTCCAATACCAACAACAATGATTTTATCAGCACTCCGATTGGTCCTATTACCGATGCTGAATCTTGTGAAATTAATGCTGCTTTGTTAAATCTTGTCATGAAAGATCAATTTTCTGGCCTTCCTAGTGAAGATGCCGCTACCCATCTATACAACTTTGTTGGTTTGTGCGATATGCAAATGAAGAAAGATGTGGATAATGATATTGTTAAATTGAAGCTATTTCCGTTTTCGCTTAGAGATCGTGCTAAAACTTGGTTCTCTTCTTTGCCTAAAATAGTATTGATTCATGGAATAAGTGCAAATATGCTTTTATCTCTAAGTATTTTCCTCCCGCTAAGATCATCTCTCTTAGAAACGATATTATGAATTTTAAGCAACTTGAGCATGAGCATGTTGCACAAGCTTGGGAGAGGATGACGTTAATGATACGTAATTGCCCTACACATGGTTTGAATTTATGGATGATTATACACAAAATTTATGCAGGATTGAATTTTGCTTCTAGAAATCTTTTAGATTCGGCCGCGGGAGGCACTTTCATGGAAATAACTTTAGGAGAGGCTACTAAACTCCTAGATAATAATATTATTAATTATTCTCAATGGCACACCGAAAGATATACTAGTAAAAAGGTTCATGCGATTGAATAGATTAATGTTTTAGTGGAAAGATGGATGAACTTATGAAATTGTTTGCTAATAAGAGTGTTTCTTCTGATCCTAATGATATGCCTTTGTCCACTTTGATTGAGAATAATAATGAATCTATGGATGTGAATTTTGTTGGTAGGAACAATTTTGGTAACAACGCGTATAGAGGAAACTTTAATTCTAGGCCGTTCCCTAGTAATTCCTCTAATAATTATGGTAACTCCTACAAAAACTCTTATGGAAATTTTAATAATATGCCCTCTGATTTTGAGACTAGTGTTAATGAATTTATGAATTCGCAAAAGAATTTCAATGCTTTGCTTGAAGAAAAATTGCCTAAGATTGATGAGTTGGCTAGGAACGTGGATAGAATTTCTCTCGATGTTGATTCTTTGAAACTTAGATCTATTCCACCTAAGCATGATATCAATGAGTCCCTCAAAGCCATGAGAATTTTCATTGATAAGTGCAAATAAATAACCGCTAGGATTCGTGCTAAAAAGGATTGCTTTGTGAAAGCGTGTTCTTCTAGTTTTCATGATAATAATGATGAAGATCTAAAAGTAATTGATGTTTCCCCTATTAAATCTTTGTTTTCCAATATGAATCTTTATAAATATGGGACTGGAGATGAGTCAACTTTAGTTAAAAGGCGTCCCAATGATTCGCAGTTTTTAGATCTTGATGCAAAAATTGGTAAAAGTGGGATTGAAGAGGTCAAAACTTTACACAGCAATGAACCCACTATTTTGGATTTCAGGGAATTTAATTATGATAATTGATCTTTAATAGATTGTATTTCCTTGTTGCAATCCGTGTTAAATTCTCCTCATGCTTATAGTCAAAATAAAGCTTTTACTAAACATATCGTTGGTGCTTTAATGCAATCTAATGAAGAAAAACTTGAACTAGAAGTTTCTATCCCTAGAAAACTTCATGATGAGTGGGAACCTACTATTAAAATTAAGATTAAAGATCATGAATGCTATGCTTTGTGTGATTTGGGTGCTAGTGTTTCCACGATTCCAAAAACTTTGTGTGATGTGTTAGGTTTCCGTGAATTTGATGATTGTTCTTTAAATTTGCATCTTGCGGATTCCACCATTAAGAAACCTATGGTAAGGATTAGTGATGTTCTTATTGTTGCAAATAGGAATGATGTGCCTGTAGATTTCATTGTTCTTGATATAGATTGCAATCCTACATGTCCTATTATTATTCGTAGACCTTTCCTTAGAACGATCGGTGCAATTATTGATATGAAAGAAGGAAATATTAGATTCAAATTTCCATTAAGGAAAGGCATGGAACACTTTCCTAGGAATAAAATTAAATTACCTTACGAATCTATTATGAGATCCACTTATGGATTGCATACCAAAGATGACAATACCTAGATCTATTCATGTTTTTATGCCTAGCTAGGGGCGTTAAACGATAGCGCTTGTTGGGAGGCAACCCAATTTTATTTTTGTTCCTTGCTTTTTGTTCCTGTTTAGTAATACATAATTCATCTAGCCTCTATTTAGATGTGGTTTTATGTTTTAATTAGTGTTTGTGCCAAGTAGAACATTTGGGAAGACTTGGGTGAAGTCTTTGTGATCTTGCTGTAAAAAACAGAAACTTTAGCGCTCAAGAGATTATCTGCCATTTTTTTTACTGGAGCCTGATTTTAGGTTGATTATTTTTTCAGATGATTAATAGATGAATTCCTCAGGTCCTCCAATTTATTTCAGAATTTTTTGAGTTCCAGAAGTATACATTTGATACAGCTTACTACAGACTGTTCTGTTTTTGACAGATTCTGTTTTTCGTGTGTTGTTTGCTTATTTTGATGAATCTATGGCTAGTATCGGGGGGTATGAACCATAGAGAAGTTGGTATACAGTAGGTTTAACACCAACATAAATAAATAATGAGTTCATTACAGTACCTTAAAGTGGTGGTTTGTTTTACACTAACGAAGCTCATGAGATTTTCTGTTTAAGTTTTGTGTTGTGAAGTTTTCAAGTTTTTGGGTAAAGATTTGATGGATTTTGGAATAAGGAGTGGCAAGAGCCTAAGATTGGGGATGTCCAAGGCACCCCAAGGTAAAATTAAAGTACAACCAAAAGCCTAAGCTTGGGGATGCCCCAACAGGCATCCCCTCTTTCGTCTTCGTCTATCAGTAACTTTACTTGAGGCTATGTTTTTATTCACCACATGATATGTGTTTTGCTTGGAGCGTCTTGTATGATTTGAGTCTTTGCTTTTTAGTTTACCACAATCATCCTTTCTGTACACACCTTTTGGGAGTGACACACATGAATTGGAGTTTATTAGAATACTCTATGTGCTTCACTTATATCTTTTGAGCTAGACAGTTTTTGCTCTAGTGATTCACTTATATCTTTTTAGAGCACGGTGGTGGTTTTATTTTATAGAAACTATGATTTCTCACGCTTCACTTATATTATTTTGAGAGTCTTTTAGAACAGCATGGTAATTTGCTTTGGCTATAAAATTAGTCCTAATATGATGGGCATCCAAGATGGGTATAATAAAAACTTCCATATAGAGTGCATTGAATACTATGAGAAGTTTGATACTTGATGATTTTTTTGAGATATGAAGATGGTAATATTAGAGTCGTGCTAGTTGAGTAATTGTGAATTTGAGATATACTTGTGTTGAAGTTTGCAAGTCCTGTAGCATGCACGTATGGTAACCGTTGTGTAACAAATTTGAAGCATGAGGTGTTTCTTTGATTGTCCTCCTTATGAGTGGCGGTCGGGGACGAGCGATGGTCTTTTCCTACCAATCTATCCCCCTAGGAGCATGCACGTAGTGCTTGGTTTTGATGACTTGTAGATTTTTGCAATAAGTATGTGAGTTCCTTATGACTAATGTTGAGTCCATGGATTATACCACTCTCACCCTTCCATCATTGTTAGCCTCTTCGGTACCGTGCATTGCCCTTTCTCACCTTGAGAGTTGGTGGAAACTTCGCCGGTGCATCCAAACCCCGTGATATGATACGCTCTATCACACATAAACCTCCTTATATCTTCCTCAAAACATCCACCATACCTACCTATTATGGCATTTCCATAGCCATTCTGAGATATATTGCCATGCAACTTCCCATCATTCCGTTTATTATGACACGCTTCATCATTGTCATATTGCCTTGCATGATCATGTAGTTGACATCGTATTTGTGGCAACGCCACCATGCATAATTTTTCATACATGTCGCTCTTGATTCATTGCCTATCATGGTAGACCACCGGAGGCACTCATATAGAGTCATATTTTGTTCTAGTATCGAGTTGTAATCCTTGAGTTGTAAATAAATAGAAGTGTGAAGATCATAATTATTACAGCATTGTCCCGTGTGAGAAAAAAAGAGAAAGGCCAAATAAAAAAAGAGAAAGGCCAAAAAATGAGAAAGGCCAAATAAAAAAAGGCCAAAAAAAGAGAGAAAAATAGAGAAGGGACAATGCTACTATCCTTTTTTCCACACTTGTGCTTCAAAGTAGCACCAATCTTCATGATAGAGAGTGTCTTATTTTGTCACTTTCATATACTAGTGGGAATTCTTCATTATAGAACTTGGCTTGTATATTCCAACAATGGGCTTCCTCAAATGCCCTAAGGTCTTCGTGAGCAAGCAAGTTGGATGCACACCCACTTAGTTTCTTTTGTTGAGCTTTCATACATTTATAGCTCTAGTGCATCCATTGCATGGCAATCCCTACTCCTCGCATTGACATCAATTGATGGGCATCTCCATAGCCTGTTGATTAGCCGCGTCGATGTGAGAATTTCTCCTTTTTTTGTCTTCTCCACACGACCTCCATCATCATATTCTATTCTACCCATAGTGTTATGTCCATGGCTCGCGCTCATGTATTGCGTGAAAGTTGAAAAAGTTTGAGAATACTAAAGTATGAAACAATTGCTTGGCTTGTCATCGGGGTTGTGCATGATGAGAACATTTTGTGTGACGAAAATGAAGCATGGCCAAACTATATAACTTTGTAGGGATGAGCTTTCTTTGGCTATGTTACTTTCAGAAGACATAATTGCTTAGTTAGTATGCTTGAAGTATTATTACTTTTATGTCAATATTGAACTTTTGTCTTGAATTTTTCGGATCCGAACATTCATGCCACAATAAAGAAAATTACATTGCAAATTATGTTAGGTAGCATTCTACATAAAAAATTCTGTTTTTATCATTTACCTACTCGAGGACGAGCATGAATTAAGCTTGGGGATGCCGATACGTCTCCAACATATCTATAATTTTTGATTGTTCCATGCTATTATATTATCTATTTTGGATGTTTAATGGGCTTTAATATGCCCTTTTATATTATTTTTGGGACTAAACTATTAACCGGAGGCCCAATGCCAGTTGCTGTTTTTTTTTGCCTATTTCGGTGTTTTACAGAAAAGGAATATCAAACGGAATCCAAACGGAATGAAACCTTTGCGAGGACCTTTCTTGGAATAAACGCAATCCAGGAGACTCGGAGTGGAAGTCAGAGACGCAACGAGGCGGCCACGAGGCAGGAGGGCGCGCCCAGGGGGATAGGCACGCCCCCACCCTCGTGGGCCCCTCGTAGCTCCACCGACCTACTTCTTTCGCCTATATATACTCTTATACCCTGAAAACATCCAGGGGAGCAACGAAACCACTTTCCACCGCCGCAACCTTCTGTACCCGTGAGATCACATCTTGGGGCCTTATCCGACGATCTGCCGGAGGGGGATTCGATCAGGGAGGGCTTGTACATCAACACCATGGCCTCTTCGATGATGTGTGAGTAGTTTACGACCGACCTTCGGGTCCATAGTTATTAGCTAGATGGCTTCTTTTCTCTCTTTGGTTCTCAATACAAAGTTCTCCTCGATGTTCTTGGAGATCTATTTGATGTAATACTTTTGCGGTGTGTTTGCCGAGATCCGATGAATTGTGGGTTTATGATCAAGTTTATCTATGAATAATATTTGGTTTTCTCTGAATTCTTATATGCATGATTTGATATTCGCAAGTCTCTTCGAATTATCGGTTTAGTTTGGCCTACTAGATTGATCTTTCTTGCAATGGGAGAAGTGCGTAGCTTTGGGTTCAATCTTGCAGTGTCCTTTCCCAGTGATAGTAGGGGCAGCAAGGCACGTATTGTATTGTTTCCATCAGGGATAAAAAGATGGGGTTTATATCATATTGCTTTAATTTATCCCTCTACATCATGTCATCTTGCCTAATGCGTTACTCTGTTCTTATGAACTTAATACTCTAGATGCATGCTTGATAGCGGTCGATGTGTGGAGTAATAGTAGTAGATGCAGAATCGTTTCGGTCTACTTGACACGGATGTGATGCCTATGTTCATGATCATACCTAGATCATAACTATGTGCTTTTCTATCAATTGCTCGGCAGTAATTTGTTCACCCACCATAATATATGCTATCGTGAGAGAAGCCACTAGTGAAACCTATGGCCCCCGAGTCTATTTTACATCATATTAGTTTCCCTTCAACTAGCTATTTCTGTCGCCGTTTATTTTGCAATCTTTATTTTCCAATCTATACAAAAAAATACCAAAAATATTTATCTTATTATCTTTATCAGATCTCACTTTTGCAAGTTACCATGAAGGGATTGACAACCCCTTTATCAAGTTGGTTGCGAGGTTCTTGATTGTTTGTGCAGGTACTAGGCGACTTGGTGTAGTCTCCTACTGGATTGATACCTTGGTTCTCAAAAACTGAGGAAATACTTACGCTACTTTGCTGCATCACCCTTTCCTCTTCAAGGGAAAACCAACACATGCTCAAGAGGTAGCAGACATCCCCAAGCTTAGTTGGTTGCTCATTCTTGGATAGTAGCTTGGGATGCCGGGGAATCCCCAAGCTTAGGCTCTTCTATCCTTTTTTCATCCATCGTAAGATAACCCAAAAACACATAACTCAACAAAACCTTTGTGAGATCCGTTAGTAAAAGAAAGCAAACCACTACTATAAGTGTTGTATCAAACCAATTCATATTTTGTTTTTGTATTATATCTACTGTATTCCAACTTCTCTGTGGCAACAAATCATCAAACAAAACCATAGAGCCATCAAAATAAGCACACAACACAAATAAAAAAGAATCTGTCAAAATACAATAGTCTGTAGTAATCTGGAACTTTCGAGTACTTCTGTAACTCCAAAAATTCTGAAACATTAGGACTACCAGGGTAATTTGTATATTGATCTTCTGCAAAAAGAATTGGCATTTTATCACATGCTGGTGATTTTTAACAATTATTTTCGTGAGCACCAAAGTTTTTATTTTTTAGCAAGATCAAACAACTATCACCCAAGACGATCCTAAAGGCTTTACTTGGAACAAACACTAATTTAAACTTAAAAAACACAATCATACCAAAGGCATAATTGTGTAAACACTCAAGAAAAGAAAGCAAAAAGCATGAATAAATTTTATTCATTGGGTTGCCTCCCAACAAGCGCTATGATCTAAGTTTTGTCATCTTTGGTTCGAGATCCATAAGATGCCCTCATGATTGATTCATAAGGTGGCCTGATTTTTGTTCTAGGAAAGTTCTCCATACCCTTTCTCAAAGGAAATTGGAACTTGATATTGCCTTCTTTCATATCAATCACGGCACCAATAGTGCGCAAAAACGGTCTACCAAGAATAATTGGACAAGACGGATTGCAATCAATATCAAGAAAAATAAAACCTATGGGCACATAATTCCTATTTTCAAGAATAAGAACATCATTAATTCTTCCCATAGGCTTTTTAATAGTAGAATCCGCCAAGTGCAAATTCAAAGAACATTCTTCAAGATTGGTAAGACAAAGCACATCACATAAAGATTTCGGAATTGTAGAAACACTAGCACCCAAGTCACACAAAGAAAAACACTCATAATTTTTAATATTGACTTTTATAGTAGGTTCCCATTCATCATGCAATTTTCTAGGAATTGAAACTTCTAATTCCAATTTTTCTTCCAAAGCTATCATCATAGCGTCAACAATATGTTTAGTAAAAGCTTTGTTTTGTTCATAAGCATGGAGTGAATTTAGCATGGATTGCAACAAACAAATACAATAAATCAAAGAGCAACTATCATAATTAAAGTCTTTGTAATCCAAAAGAGTGGGTGCATCACTAGCTAAAGTTTTGACCTCTCCAAACCGACTTTTATCAATTTTCTCAACAAGATTTTCACCCTCCGAAATATTGGGATGCCTTCTACCTAAAGTTGACTCTTCTCCAGTCCCTTTTTCATCAATCTTATCTTTACTAAATAAGGAATCAATAGAAGAAACACCAATCATTTTAAGGTCCTCATCATTTTTGCAAGAATAATCTCTAGAATAAGCTTTCTCTAAAAATTCTTTTTTAGCTCTAAGCATAGCAGTTCTTGTCTTACTTTCATCCATAGAAACATAACGAGCTTTAATTGATTCATCAACTTTAGGCACAAAAATTTTCAACTTGAGATTTTCCACATCATGAGCAATTCTATCAACACTTCTAGACAAATCATCAATCTTGTTCAACTTTTCTTCTATGGAAGTGTTGAAAACTTTTTGCGTGTTGATAAATTCTTTAATATTATTCTCAAGATCAGAGGTATTTCTATTATTATTGTAAGATTGATTTCCATAGGAATTACCATAATTATTAGAGGAATTACTAGGAAAAGGCCTAGGATTAAAATTTCTTCTGTTAGCATTGTTGTTAAAATTATTGCGATAAATAAAATTCACATCAATGGCATCACTATTTTGCTCAATCAAAGTAGACAAAGGAATATCATTAAAATCAATAGGAGCACTTTTACTAGCAAGCAATTTCATAAGAGCATCAACTTTATCACTCAAAGAAGAAATTTCTTCAAGCGAGTTAACTTTTTTACGAGTAGGAGTTCTTTCGGTATGCCATTGTGAATAATTTGCCATGATATTATCAAGCAATTTGGTGGCTTCACCCAAAGTAATTTCCATAAAAGTACTACCCGCGGCGGAATCTAAAAGATTACGAGAAACAAAATTCAACCCCGCATAAAAAATTTGTATGATCATCCAAAGATTTAACCCACGAGTTGGGCAGTTCCTTAGCATCATTTTCATCCTTTCCCAAGATTGTGCAACATGATCATGTTTAGGTTGCTTGAAATTCATGATCTGGGTTCTAAGGGAAATAATTTTTGCGGGCGGAAAATACTTAGTGATAAAAGCATCTTTGCACTTACTCCAAGAATGGATACTATTGCAAGGCAAAGAAGAGAACCAAATTTTTGTAGAATCACGCAAAGAAAACGGAAATAATTTCATCTTGACCACATCATATTCCACATATTTTTTTCTTTTGCATATCGCATAATTCTACGAAGGTATTAAGATGGGACGCGACATCCTCATTAGGATTACCGGAAATTTTTTCTTTCATAACAAGATTCAGCAAAGCAGTATTAATATCACAAGACTCTGCACTAGTGACGGGAGGAGCAATCGGAGTGCCAATAAAATCATTGTTGTTGGTATTTGAGAAATCACATAACTTGGTGTTCTCTTGAGTCATGATGACCACACAACAAGATTGCACTAAAAAACAGATCTTGCAAGAAAACGGCGAACGGAAAAAGAGAGGCGAATAAAACGGCAATTTTTTTTGAAGTGGGGGAGAGGAAAACGAGAGGCAAATGGTAAATAATGTAAATTGTGAGGAGATGAGATTTGTGATTAGAACCTGGTTATGTTGAAGATCCTCCCCGGCGACGGTGCTAGACATTCCTTTTGATTGCTCTTGACTATAGCGCTAGAAAGCTCATGTCTGCTAGGACCACGTCGGTATTTCCCCAAAGAGGAAGGGATGATGTAGCACAACGAAGGTAGGTATTTCCCTCAATGATGAAACCAAGGTTATCGAACCAGTAGGAGAACCAAGCAACACAACGTAAACAACACCTGCACACAAATAAAAACACCTCACAACTCGACGTGTTAAAGGGGTTGTCAATCCCTTTCAGGTAACGATGCCAGAAATTTATAATAGATTGAAATAATAGATCGTGAATAAAATAAAGTGCAGCAAAGTATTTTTGTATTTTTGGTTTAAAAGATCTGAATAAAAATGCAAAGGAAAAGTAGATCGCAAGCAAATATATGAGAAAGAAGTCCCGGGGGCCGTAGGTTTCACTAGTGGCTTCTCTCGAGAAAAATAGCAAGCAGTGGGTAAACAAATTACTATTGGGAAATTGATAGAACTTCAAATAATTATTGCGATATCCAGGAAATGATCATTACATAGGCATCACGTCCAAGATTAGTAGACCGACTCCTGCCTGCATCTACTATTATTACTCCACACATCGACCGCTATACAGCATGAATCTAGTGTATTAAGTTCATGGAAAAACAGAGTAATGCAATAAGAACGATGACATGATGTAGACAAGATCCGTTTATCTATTGTGTAGATATAGATCCCATCTTTTTATCCTTAGTAGCAACGATACATACATGTCGTTTCCCTTTCTGTCACTCGGATCAAGCACCGTAAGATCGAACCCACTACCGGGCATCTCTTCCCATTGCAAGATAAATAAATCAAGTTGGCCAAACAAAACCCAAATATCGGAGAAGAAATACGAGGCTATAAGAGATCAAAGAAACTCAAATAACTTTCATGGATATAAAAAGATATAACTAATCATAAACTCGAAGTTCATTAGATCCTAACAAACGCACGACAAAAAGAGTTACATCATATGGATCTCCAAGAGACCATTGTATTGATAATTCAGCGAGAGAGAGGAAGCCATCTAGCTACTAACTACGGACCCGTAGGTCTACAAAGAACTACTCACGCATCATCGGAGAGGCACCAATGGAGATGGTGAACCCCATCCGAGATGGTGTCTAGATTGGATCTGGTGGTTCTGGACTCTGCGGGGGCTAGATGAATATTTCGTTGATGCTCGTAGGGTTTCTGGATTTTTGGGGTATTTATAGAGCAAAGAGGCGGTCCGGGGGGCACCCGACTTGGGCACAACCCACCAGGGCGCGCCTGGGCCTCCTGGCGCGTCCTGGTGGGTTGTCCCCTCCCTAGGACTCCCCCCAGGTGCAACCAGGGCCCAACTTCTTCCTTTTGGTCCATAAAAATCATCGTAAAATTTCGTGGCATTTGGACTCCGTCTGATATTGATTTCATGCGATGTAAAAAACATGGAAAAAACAACAACTAGCACTTGGCACTTGGCACTATGTCAATAGGTTAGTACCAAAAATGATATAAAATGACCATAAAATGATTATAAAACATCCAAGATTGATAATAAAACAACATGGAACAATCAGAAATTATATATACGTTGGAGACGTATCAGGAGTTCATGTATTCAGTATGTGTTAATGCTTTGTTCCAGTTCTCTATTAGAAAGAGGCCTTAATATCCCTTCGTTTCCAATATGGACCCTGCTGCCATGGTAGGGTAGGACAAAAGATGTCATGCAAGTTCTTTTAATAAAGCACATATGACTATTTACGGAATACATGCCTACATTATATCGATGAATTGGAGCTAGTGCCGTATCGCCCTAGGTTATAAGTGTCACATGACGAATATCATCCAACAAGTCACCGATCCAATGCCTACGAATTTATCTTATATTGTTTCTGCTATGTTACTACTACTACCATCGATGTTACACTTGCTAAAAAATTACTGCAATCACTCTTACTGTTACCATTAATGCTGTCACTACTATCAAAACTATCAAACTACTTTGCTACTGATTACTTGCTGCAGATAATTAATCTCCAGGTGTGGTTGAATTGACAACTCAGCTGCTAATACCTTCAAATATTCTTTGGCTCCCCTTGTGTCGAATCTATAAATTTGGGTTGAATACTCTACCCTCGAAAACTGTTGCGATCCCCTATATTTGTGGGTTATCAAGACCTTTTTCTGGCGCCGTTGCAGGGGAGCATAGCAATATTTGTTGATTCACTTGGGATTATTATCTATGTATCACTATGAAGAATCTGAAGGATGCTAAGACTAAGATATTTCCCTCAAAGACGAGGGGAGGCAAGGAACTGCCATCCAGTTCTGCTTTAGATTCACCTTCTATTATGAGTAGACTTGCAACACCACCACATGCTACCAATTCTAATATGTCACAAGTTATTGATGATGCTACTTCTACCATGAATGATGCTTATGATGATGCTAGTACCTTGCTTGATAATGATGATGTGCCACTTGGTGAATTTCTTGATGAACAAATTGCTAGAGTAATACAACATGATGTTGTTGAATCTGATGATGAGCTTGAAACTGAAACTCCTGAACACATGCTAGAACTCGCCTTCCTAGATATGAATTGCCTAAGGTACCGAAAGGTTATGTTATGAATGAGGAGACAACTAGAGATATTCTTGCTTGTAAGGATAGAGATGACCTAGAGAAACTACTATGTAAGTATAAAGAAAAATCTTTGAATGCTAGAATGAAGTATGATCCTAAGTTTTCTACTTCACCTATCTTTATTGATGATAAGGATTATGAATTCTTTATCGACTCAGAGTTAATTACTTTGTTTGAATCTGTTCCTTTCCATGGTTATGAAACTGAAACTGTTGTGGCACATCTTACTAAGTTTAATGATATAGCCACCCTTTTTACTCATGATGAGAAAACTCGCAATTACTTTATTCTCAAATTATTTCCTTTCTCATTAAAGGGTGATGCTAAAGCTTGGTACAATACTCTTACTCCTTGTTGTGTGTGTAGTCCCCAGGATATGATTTATTACTTCTCTGAAAAATATTTCCCTGCTCATAAGAAACAAGCTTCCTTGCAGGAAATATTTAACTTTGTGCAAACTACAGAAGAGAGTCTCTCACAAGCTTGGGGGAGGCTTTGCCAGTTACTTAATGCTTTGCCTGATCATCCTCTTAATAAAAATGAAATACTTGATATCTTCTATAATGGACTAACCGATGCTTCTAGGGACTTCCTAGATAGTTGTGCTGGTAGTATTTTCAGGGAACGAACTATTGCTCAAGATGAGGAATTATTGAATAATATATTGAAAAATTATGATGATTGGAATCTTCCTGAACCACCGGCTAAACCCACTCCGAAGAAGAGGGGTGTCGGTGTCAAAACCGGCGGATCTTGGGTAGGGGTTCCCGAACTATGCGTCTAGGCGGATGGTAACAGGAGACAAGGGACACGATGTTTTTACCGGGTTCGGGCCCTCTCGATGGAGGTAATACCCTACTCTGCTTGATTAATATTGATGATATGGGTAGTACAAGAGTAGATCTACCACGAGATCAAGGAGGCTAAACCCTAGAAGCTAGCCTATGGTATGATTGTTGTTTGTCCTCTGGGACTAAAACCCTCCGGTTTATATAGACACCGGATAGGTTAGGGTTACATGAGTCGGTTACAATGGTAGGAGATCTACATATCCGTATCGCCAAGCTTGCCTTCCACGCCAAGGAAAGTCCCATCCAGGACACGGACGAAATCTTCAATCTTGTATCTTCATAGTCTTGGAGTCCGGCCGTGATGATAGTTCGGCTATCCGGACACCCCCTAGTCCGGGACTCCCTCAGTAGCCCCTGAACCAGGCTTCAATGACGATGAGTCCGGCGCCCATATTGTCTTCGGCATTGCAAGGCGGGTTCCTCCTCTGAATACTTCATAGAAGGTTTTGAACACAAGGATATTGTCTGGCTCTGCAAAACAAGTTCCACATACCACCGTAGAGAGAATAATTTTTGCACAGATCTGCTGACGTATTCCGCGCGTGACATCACGCCACGGCCAAGCCTTTATATGAATCATTTTTTACTGTTCCACCTTAGCGCATTTAGCGAGGCGGTTTCCTTAACGCGTCTTTATCAAAGCGTAGATCGCGCCTTATTCCGGATTCCCATCAATACGGACGTGGGTAACCCAAGCGTGCCGCTTAAGACGCCTCCTCTATCGGGCGAGTCCTAATCGACCACGGGAGGGATCTTGGTATTCAACCTCTTTATAATGAGACCAAGGCCCTCTTCTTTTTACACCCTCCATCGAGTTCGCCTCGCGCCGAAGTTCTAACACCCAAAGCTTCAGATTTAGGCGCCGGACCTTCGACGATGTCCGCTCCGATCAAGACGGCCAATGGATGTCTTCTTCCGTCACGAGAAGAAGATGTGCTAAAGCTGCGACGCCAGTATCCGACCGGCGAGATTTCGCATAGGCTGCCTGCTCCGTGGCAGGTCATTCCCACTCGAGCCCGGCGAGAGCGTGGTGTTCGTGGTCTCACTTCCTTGAGGTTTAGGCTTCCCGACGGATCCCTTGGTGCAAGGGCTCATGTTTTATTATGGGCTGGATTTCCATGACTTGAATCCGGAGTCCATCCTCCATATCTCGTCATTCATTGTCGTATGTGAGGCCTTCCTCCATATTACCCCTCACTTTGGATTGTGGCTCAAGACCTTCAAGGTGGAGCCAAAGATGATCGGGGCAGCAAGCGAGTGTGAGGGGCGGTCATAAGCAAATGTGCTGATGCTCCGTGGCCCGAGGGCTCTTTTCAACAGGAGCTTGGTTTGTGGCAACGGGAGTGGTTTTATATCACCGCTCCAAGGGGCACCAAATGGGTGGCGCTTCCCGCCTTCCGCTCAGGTCCACCACAGCGGCTGGCGTCATGGGTCAACAAGGGGCTCGACTGGGGGGCCGTCCAAGGATGTTCCTCTTTTGCAGGGCCGTATTGGAGACCTCCAAGAAAGAGAGATCAATCTGGTCGCAGTGGCGCAGGTTATGTTGATTCGGCGCCACGCCTGCAAGCGTCGCCTCCCCTCACTTTGTGGGAATTTAATCCAGAGGGACCACGAGCTCTCCAAAATTTTATGGGTACGACGCCCATGGAGATGTGTAAACTGTTCTTCGGGTCACAAGAGAAGTGTCCGGACCTGACTGAGGACGCAGGACTAAGCTGCAATTGCCCAGATACTCAAGTAAGTAGTCCTGCGACCGGACAAGCTGTTCATTCATTTATCATATACATGCCCGTTAAAGGAGCCGTTTCTTGAACAGGAGTGGATAGCCAAGGCAAAGTTGATAAGGTGTCCGACTCCCCTCCCAGATACCACGCCGGATCCCATGCTGACCAAGATGTTGAAGGCCGCGCCTTTTAAAGAAGGCAAAGGGGGGAGCAGGGAAGCAACTGCCTCCACGAAGGAGGCTTCTGAGGAAGGAGGGATCAAAAGTCCCACCCTCCAAGGAGAGAAGAGGACCGCTTCGGAAGATCCGGTGGTCAAGGCCTCAAAGAGGGGAAAGAAATCTTCGTTAGAGAGTCCGGCGTTGGGAAGTAACCCAGCCGCACTGTTTACCCAAGGGGATCAGCCCTCTAGCGAGCCGTAAGTAAAAAAGAAGGGGTCTTGTAAATAAGGAACATCCCTGCATTTATTTCTAAAGCTAACCGAAATTGTACCTTGTTGTTCGGATCTCAGCCCTTCTCAGCAGAGCTTGTCTTCGGGGGATCTTCTTCCGAAGATGATGGAGAGCGAAACGCCTCCACCTGTCGCACCCTCATGCGAGGAGGACGACCTTGAGGTGTCGTCGCGGAGGGTTTCCCCCAGTCCGGCGGGGCCGGAAGGTTCGGCGCCAACTGGCGTGCGGTCGGAGGATCTGAAGGATCTGCTCGGGCGAGCGGCTATCTCAGAAGATCACCGTGCTCTAATGGGTACGGTGATTGAAAGAATTGCATCCGCTGAGAGTGGATTGCATGAAGCCGCCAGAAGTTTACTGACGGGGTTTGAGGTACGTAAAAATGATGTACCTTCTGACAGTTATGCATATAGAATGCGCCCTGTATAGATAGTAGCCCCTGAGACTCGGTATGTTGTCAAAATTGACAGCGTGCCGAGTATCAAAATCTTAGTTATAACATATCGCCGCTCCTAAATAGGTGGCGGGGCATTCGGTGGCCAGCCGGACTGATGAATATGCCGAACTAAAGTGGCAACTTGACGAGGCGGATGCGGACATCGCGCTGGTCAAGAAACGGTTTGACGAGTCACAAGGTATGCGACTTCTACGCGGACACCTGGTAAGGGAGCTTGACGCCCATGCCTTACTACTTGTATGCTTAATGCAGATGGTGCCGCTCTTTGTGGAGGAGCTGCGGGCGGAACTCGCCGAGCGAAAGAGCAAGCCAGAATAGTAATGTCTGACGCTTTAAGGGCGGCCGAAGAGCTAGAAGCCGAACGGGCTGCTCACCGCCAAGCAAGAGGAAATGGCCGATATGGCGAAAGTTGAAGAATACTACCGATCGCTGCGAGGTTCTTGAAAAGAATGTCAAGCGGAGCAAGAGGGCCTGAAAAGGCCGCCGCCGAATCCAAGGATGCCCGTTCGGCTTTGAGAGCTGCCAAGGAGGAGCTGAGTCAGCCGGGCTATTGCGGCCGGAAAACCGCTTGCTGCGGAGGAAATATACGGATCCAGTATGCTCAGTTGGACAAGTTGTGGTGTTCGGAGGATGCTTATCTGGACTTAGCGGCGGCGCCACGGACGCGATTGAGCACTTCCGAGGCGGAAGGGGCACGAAGGAAGAGCTATATTGGTCGCAATTCCATAGTCCGGAGCGTCCTCTTCCGTTGACCGATCGGTTGGCCGAATGGGCCGAGCTGAATCGATTATCAGGACTTGCCATGAAGCATGTCATGACTCATTTGTGGCCGGGCGGACCCCAGCCGAAGAGTTATTTTGGTTTATTGCAGCAGTTCCTTGGTGCGGTACCGCGTATCGACGCAATGAAGCTGTCGGCGTGTATTGAGGGAGCGCGGATGGCTCTGGCCCGTTTCAAGACATACTGGGCGGAGATGAAGGCCACCGACGTTGCATGCCAAGATTCGGACAGAAGCCGAGTAACTGCCGAGCAATATTTTGAGGAAGTCCTGCAGGGCGCTCGTTTAATAGAGACGCAGTGCTCGAAGGATATTATGTTTAAATGACATGTATGATTTTTGAAAACAATGTTTCAATATAATATAAGAGCTTTTTATACTTGTGCGTTCAAGTAGTAAACTACTCCCTGTGCGGCCGTTTATGTATATGTATATATAACCTGAAAGATGGCAGTCCTTGGCTTCAGTCCCCACGCACATAGTGCGGGGGTGTTTACAAAGAAGGCCCTTTTTCACACTTAATCCAACGTCTTGGTCCTGTTAAGGAGGTGGTAGCGTAGCAAACTAGGCAACCGGACTATAATGCTTTATCACTTTCACTTAGCCATAGGAGTTCGAGGGTGGGGCTACTATATAGCCCCTGGGGGCACCGCACTCTCCCGAATTCGGGGTGCGTATGTGTCTGACCGAAAAACGGTCCTTCGTTAATGCGGAGGAATTCTAAACATTCCGGTGAGTCATCGAGTGGTTGACCAGTCTCTCGCTATATCATGACGATCGGTTTTACGCTTTCATCGAGGTGCTCGCCCGCCGAACCGGGCACAATCGCAGATAGTTCTCCGTGCCGCGTTAGCCGATAGAAGCGTAACGTAAGGCAGCAAAACACGTGAGCCGGGCAAACCCAACATTTGACCAAAGACATGATTCGGAGCTGATGCATATAAGGCGTATCGAGACGCCGAATACTCCCTAAGGTATTCGGTCTTTATAAAACGGGCAGAATAATGCCCTAAGCCCTGTGTCCAGTGCACGCATAAAAATTCTGATGCGGCCAATGCCAAAACGCCAGCCTCCTCCTCGGTTATAGTAAGAAACCAGGGGATGTATATCAACAAGAGACAGTAAAAAAGGTTTACGCAGGGTCTTAATCTGAAAAGAATCCTTGCAATGGGTCCCTAATGCACGCTCTGCTACCGTGGTTCTCCGCAGCCAGATCCTGGACGGGTGTAGCACGTTGTTCATCTGTGAAAGAGAGGAACTTAGTTTAAAAGAAAAAGGATCGTGCAAAAGATGTATTTTATATTAAATAAACAGAGTACGATTCGAAGAAGTGAATAAAATTGAGCTTTATTGTCTCTTGTTGTACATGCATGCAGCCCCTTGTATGGGGGTATGCCGCTAGTAGGCGCCGGACTCGTTTAGCCGTGTCCGGGGTTTGAATGACCTATTTAGGTTCTTTGACTAGCGGAGCCGGATAGGTGTGGGGCTGTCAAGGCAGTCTCACATTCTTCCGTGCTTGAGTAACACTTAATACTCCCTTTTAATGAGATGATGCGGCGTGGACCGGGCATTTTAAGTGTTAGAGATGCATAATGCGGTATTGCGTTAAAGCGGGCGAAAGCTTCGCGTCCCAATAGTGCTTGATGGCTACTTTTAAATGGGGCGACATGGAAGACTAACTTTTCACGACGGAAGTTGTCGGATGAACCGAACACAACTTCTAGCAGTGAGAGCCCGTACAATGGGCATATGGGCTGGCATTACCCATTTAAAGGAGGTGTTGCTATGGCTAGTTTTGGTTGGGTCTATCCCCATCCTGCATGGATTGTGTCACGATATATCAGGTTTATGTCATCGCCGCCATCCATGAGGACTTGTGTAAATTGGAATCCCTCGATTATAGGATCCAATATCAAGGCAGTCCATCCAGCGTTCGGATACTTTCGGAGTAGTCACGATGGTCGAAGGTGATTGGTTTTGACAACCGGTGTTGGTACTCCGCTAGGGTAGTATGTGCGGCCTTGGCGTCTTAATGGGCGCCGCTCTGTTTTCCTTTTATCACGTGAAGTGAGTTTACTGTTTTAACTTCTTGTGGGAAATTCTTTTTGTTTTCGGGGCTCGCTTGTGGTGCTCGTCATCATCTTCACTTGGTGTGTCGAGCCTTGTGTTCGGCGTTGAGTCTGCCGGACTGTTTGAAGACCCAACAATTTCTGTGGGTATGGTTTGCATGCCTCCCGGGTGTACTGTGGATTTGACATATCTTGTCCAAGATTTTGTTTAAGTTGGATAGCTCATCGCTATTGTCCTCAAGGGGCAGTTTTTTATTGTTCCGCCGTGAGCTTTTGAATCCGGCGTTGACTGCCGCGCTCTTTGGACCGTTCCCTTTAATCCGACGCTGGTCCTTGTTGTGCCATGATTTCCCGTTTCCATCCCTGACTTCGGATGTACTTGGGTCGCTGGTGCTGCATCTTGCTAGCCAGCTATCCTCTCCCGCGCAAAAGCGGGGTCATGAGGCTTGTTAATGCGGCCATTGTTCTTGGCTTTTCTTGGCCGAGGTGTCTGGTGAGCCATTCATCTCGGACGTTGTGTTTGAAAGCTGCTAAGGCTTCGGCGTCCGGACAGTCGACTATTTGGTTCTTTTTAGTAAGGAACCTGTTCCAGAACTTTCGGGCTGACTCTCCGGGCTGTTGAGTTATGTGACTTAGATCGTACGCATCCGGAGGGCGGACATAGGTCCCCTGAAAATTTGCCCAAACGCATCCTCGAGCTCTTCCCAGCTTCCAATGGTATTTTCGGGAGGCTTTTAAGCCAATGCCGAGCTGGCCCTTTGAGTTTGAGGGTAAGTATTTTATGGCGTGGAGATCATCTCCTCTAGCCATGTGTATGTGGAGGATGTAATCCTCAATCCAGACTCTGTGGTGCATTGTTCCGTCGTATGCCTCTATGTTTACGGGTTTGAATCCACCGGAAATTCATGATCCAGCACCTCATCGGTGAAACATAGGGGATGTGCGGCGCCCCTGTATTTGGGTGTGCCGTGATATTCGGATATTTGTCGTGTTGCATTGCTTTGAAGAGCTTGCTTTCTCGGCCCATAGATGGACCTAACTGGGCCATCCTTTTGATGTGAATCCTTATGCGGATCGCGTATCGGCTTGTGTGCGGCGCCATTTGCCGCTCTCTTTTTGCCGTGGGGTCGTCCATCCGACCGGGTGGCCTTCTTACTTTTTGATTGTGGGGGCTCTATGGCTTCCTCATCAAATTCAGGCGATAGTTTCTCTTTGGGTAGCTCTTTGTTCGGAATCGTCGCCGTATTTGTCTCATGATGTTGAATACTCTGCTCCATCTGATTTTGAGTGCATCTTCCGCTGTTTTGAGCTTCCGCTTCTGCTTTTTTAGGCTACGCACAGTGGCGACGAGCCTTTTTGTGGAGGTTATTCTGCTCCAACAATTTGTCCGGCGTGAGATCGTCCGGACTGTTGTCTTCGCCGGGGACGGATTGTTTATCCAAGTTGTCTTGTTCGGACGATTGCTCGATAGCATGTTAAATGCGTCCACCGGTTCGCCCTGCTCTATGGCTGGGTCTTTGTTGAGGCGGGACTTGGTTCAGCGTTTACGTTGCCGTTTGTTGCTTTTCGAGGATTTATCCTTCGTGGCGTCCGTTGTTCCTCGTCTTGATTTCCTTTAGGTGTATCCACCATGTATACATCATGGGATGAGGTGGTTGTCCAGCATCCTATAGGCGCTGGTTCATTATTGTCTCCTACATCGCCGCCCATACCGTCGATGTCTTCGAGTCGAAATCGAGCACGTCGTGTAAGCTTTCGGCGATGGCTCTGAAGTGGGTGGTGGGTGGGCGTTGAATTTCTTCGCCGTCCGCATCCCAACCTTCGACCGTAGTCCGCCATGGCTCTCCGGATAAAGAGAGAGACTTTAGTGAATTCAGGATGTCGCCAAAGGGCGAGTGCTGAAGGATGTCTGCGGCCGTGAACTCCATGACCGATGCCTGATCGGATTCGATTGGCAGGGCGCGGAGGGTTCGGAGCCGGAGAGGAGTCCGGCACCTGGGAGTCATGGTCTTCGCAGCGACAGGGATTGTGTTCGGCTTAATCGCCAGAGAGAGATTTCAGCCCCGAGGTGGTGTCCAACCAACCATCCTCGATCGACGAGATCGGCTCGAATCAATGTTCGGAGAGGACACTTAGTGCGGCCTCCGTGACACCGCTCGGGCGGTAGAGTTAGATCACGCCCATCGAGACAAAGGCGCGCTTGGCTGTGGCTCGAATCCGTCGAAGATCAAGTCTCCGCGGATGTCGGCCGTATAATTCAAGCTTCCAAATCTGACCTGATGGCCAGGGGCGTGGCTTTCGATCTGCTGCAGATGGCCCAGTGAATTGGCCCGCAGTGCAAAGCCGCCGAATACGAAGACCTGTACGGGGAGAAAAGTCTCACCCTGGACCGCGTTGTTATTGATGATCGAAGGAGCCATCGGGCCTATAGGTGACGACACAGAGGAACTCTCAATGAAAGCACCAATGTCGGTGTCAAAACCGGCGGATCTCGGGTAGGGGGTCCCGAACTGTGCGTCTAGGCAGATGGTAACAGGAGACAAGGGACACGATGTTTTTACCTGTGTTCGGGCCCTCTCGATGGAGGTAATACCCTACTCCTACTTGATTAATATTGATGATATGGGTAGTACAAGAGTAGATCTACCACGAGATCAAGGAGGCTAAACCCTAGAAGCTAGCCTATGGTATGATTGTTGTTCGTCCCACGGACTAAAACCCTCCGGTTTATATAGACACCGGATAGGTTAGGGTTACACAGTCGGTTACAATGGTAGGAGATCTACATATCCGTATCGCGAAGCTTGCCTTCCACGCCAAGGAAAGTCCCATCTGGACACGGGACGAAGTCTTCAATCTTGTATCTTCATAGTCTTGGAGTCCGGCCGTGATGATAGTTTGGCTATTCGGACACCCCCTAGTCCGGGACTCCCTCAAGGGGTATATTATATTTCAATCCTGAAGATATGCAAGAGGCAAAGAAATCTATGAAGGAAAAAGGTATTAAAGCTGAGGATGTTAAAAATTTACCTCCTATTGAAGAAATACATGGGCTTAATACACCACCACTGCCTAAGGTGGTAGAGGTAAATTCTCTATTGAAGTTCAATGAAAATGATAATCCTCGCAATATGCATCCTAGTCAATGCCTTTATGAGTTTGAAAACTACATTAGAAAACAAGATCACTTCAATGCAAATGTTATGAAACAATCGAAATACAATTCTGACATGATTGCTCGCTTGAGTGACTTGTTATATAGAATTTCAAATGATGTTAGAGGTGTTGGAAAACATGCTTCTATGGTTCAAACTCAATTGGAACAAGTTGCTAAATCACAAAGACAATTACTTGATGACATGGATAATAATATGCATGACTTTGTTGTTAGAGTTGCAACTAGAGGAGGTAAAATGACTCAGGAACCACTTTATCCTGAGGGACATCCAAAAAGAATTGAACAAGACTCAAAAAGAAAGAACACTAGTTCACCTAGTCCTTATAGAAAGAAGAAAAAGAAAAATGATAGGACTTTGCATGCTTCTAGTGAGCCTAAAATAGAAAAACCTCCTGATGATGAAAATGAAACTTCTATCTCTGATGCTGATACTCAATCGGGTAATGAACATCCACCTAATGATAATGGGAGAGATAATACTAATGTTCATGAAGATGCCCAACCTAATGAAAAAGAACCAGATAATGAAGTTGAGATAGAACCACCTATTGATCTTGATAACCCACAACCTAAGAATAAAAGGTATGATAAAGGAGACTTCATTGCTAGAAAACACGGTAAAGAAAGAGAACCATGGGTTCAAAAACCTATGCCTTTTCCACCCAAGTCAACTAAAAAGAATGATGATGAAGAATTTGAACGCTTTGCTGAAATGCCGAGGCCGGTCTTTTTGCGTACTCGCTTGACTGATATCTTGAAAATGCTTCCTTATGCAAAGTATATGAAAGACATCATCACTAATAAGAGAAAAATACCGAAAGGTGAAATCTCCACTATGCTTGCTAATTATACTTTCAAAGATGGAGTGCCTAAAAAACTTGGAGATCCGGGTATACGAACTATACCTTGCTCTATCAAAAATAATTATGTGAAAACTGCTTTGTGTGATTTAGGAGCTGGTGTTAGTGTTATGCCTTTCTCCTTATATAAAAGACTTAAATTGAATAAACTCACACCTACTGAAATATCTGTGGCACCCTAGCTCAGAGCAACCGGTTTTGCCTTGCATTGCCAGCCCAGAGATCAAGTCTTCTGGCAATACACAACAACATGGTACAGAAACAACATCTTTATTGATGCTAGCGGATTACATAAGTCTGATATTACATCAAGATACGAGGCCAAGCAGCACACACGATGCTGCTGGACAGTATGTACATTATTTAATGAACATGAAGGGGGCCTCGATCACACGAACTAGGCGGCAGCGGAAGAACGACGAAGTGGAACTCCATAGGACAGGGACACCGACGTGGACACGGCCTAGACACGAGATGCGCTCTGATGCGAACCGACTTGCCTGAAAACTGGCATAACACGCCAGGTCAGTACATTGAATGTACTTGCAAGCTCACAACAAACATAAGCACGATGGCAGACAATATCAAGACAATTAATCAGATTAACGCAATGCCAGAACTACTACAAATGCAATGCAAATGATACGAGCACCGAGTCACATGGACTTGCTTACTAGACGGTTACCTCGTAACCAAACGGTGACCATACCGGGGTTACATCTGAAACCAAGTACTCATGAACACCTCGAGAGTTCATGATTCACCACGAACCAATGCATCACAACAATCACTTAGTTTGCAAGATTTATTATAAAAGTTGATCCATGGTGTGACTTACTCACGAGTTATGCCCATAACCGAGGATGCGGCTATCGATGGATTAAATACACTCTGCAGAGGTAGCACACTTTACCCACACTACGGAACACCTGACCTCGCATTCCCATTCGGGTGGACCAAAGCGTTCCAATGAAACCCTCCCTTTTTCATGCACTCTCCCCGGCCACTCCGACCAACTCCCTCTCAGGGCTAGGTCTTGGGTGGCCCCGTGTCTACCAAAGACACCAACGGACACCGTCATGGCAAAACGGTCCCAAACGGGGACAAGGTACCATAAAAACAAAAACGAGCACACAAGGTTATGTCTGCCTACCGGGCCAGGGTATGCATGCCCATAACCTTCACTTGCGGGAGACACCGGTGAGAATCACAACAAAGGACCGAATCAAGACCTTCCCACAAGGTAAATGTGGTCGCACTGAATAAAAACCCGATTCAGTGGCACCATGATGTGATCAACATCATATTCAAGTTGAACTTAATCAAGTTTAACTTTGATAAAAACTTTTTATCAATAACATGATATAATGCCATAATCATGCAACTACTCGTCATGCAAAGCAATCAACTCATAGTCATGGATCAAACTTAACAATATAATTATCTTGCAATGCTTAGGACCAAAACTTCTCTGGTTATAACTCATTTTTATGATTAAGCAATATTTTTATTAGTTCATCATTTAAATGAAATATCACTTAATTAAATAACTATCATTAGTTTCCATAGCAATATAACTAGTGCAAAGTCTTACTCTACTTAACCAAACAAGTTCATGCATTCAACCAGTAACTAAAACAAGCATATCAAGCATGATGAAGTAACTAACAATTAACCAAATTTATTTATCAAATTTTAGATGCAAATAAGAACTCATATTCAAGTAGAAAATCATAGATATTGAAATAAGACCATCCAAATGCTGGTATGGCTTGCCTTAGTGTAGAGGATGATCACACCCCTCTTTGTTTGCTTCAAGACAAGCTTCTCCTTCTGAAAAGAATTAAAAACCACAAAAATAATTATCAAAAACCACTCTGAATAGCACCAGAAATTCTAGGAAGCAAGGAAAAATCAACCTTTTGGTGTGCTGCTAGAGCTTTCTGAAACAAAGACAATGCAAAAAGAATCAAATCATTTGGACTTATGGTTTAGAAATGGTGGCTGGTCAAAGTTTAGTCAAATTTCTGAATAAATTTGAATTAAACAGAAATTCCAGGGGGGTGACGTCAAAGGCGTAAACGGAAAAGGCGCCTCCACTCGTGACACTTCGGGCGCGAGTGGTGAGGCTGATGGGTGGGTCCTGCACGTCAGGAGAGAGAGGGGGACGACGAGATCAGAGAGGGGCGGCGCTTCGCCGCTCATGCCGGCGATGAGGGGGTTTGGGGCTAGGCTAGAGGGATAGGATTGAAGCTGGGCTCGTGGTGCACCTGCCAGTACATGTGGCTTGGCGTGGAGTGGACTGAGCTACTAGCGGTCGAGCTCGCAAGCCTCGGTGGCGGACGAGGTTCGTCGGAGTGGTTGAAGACGATGGCTAGGGGTGGCTCCGAGGGCTCAGCGGCGTCCAGGTAGCACCAACAGACCTCCAATGCCCCGCCCGAGCAGCTGCATGAGCTCGAGAGGCACCGGAGAGCGGCGGCTGGGCTGCGGAGGTCGCTGGAGTCCTTTGGTCGGCACGATGGCCTGAGGCTTGCCCGACCGAGTTGTGGTCGTTCTACATGCTTGTGGAGGTGGTGTGGAGTGGTCTTGGCTAGGATTCGAGGAGGGGGGCGCTATATATAGGCAGAGCAAGGGGGGACGTGTCACCGCCGGAGCTCTCCGGACGCGTGGCGAACGGCGACGAAAAGCTCCAATGCGAGGGGGCAAACATGCAGCGTCAACGCAGGAGCTTGCCCACGCTCGCGGACGAGCACAGGAGGCGGTGGAGGAAGCGGACAAGCACACGCGTGCATTGTGGCTTTTGGCCACGACGTGCCCGTACTTGCTACGGTGGCTCCGGCATCGGCGAGCGCCAGGGAGAGGTCAAGGGTGATGGGTCGATGCTTTAGGTGCGGCGCGGCAGGCGTTGGCGAGCGCTGGAACGAGCACACGCTGAACAGAGAGGAAGGCGCCATCCAGAGCGCGTCGAGACGTTGGCAGGCACCGTGTCTTTTCACGCGGTCACCATGCTGGCATGGTCAAGACGATGCCCAAACGCAGCCAAACCTTGTCTACGCTCTCATCCAGGCTGTCACAAACCTCCCCCACTTAGGATGAATCTCTTCCTCGAGATTCGGTTGGTTGGGAAAAAAATTCTGGGTATGCAGTCCTTAAAAATTCCTCTCTTTCCCAGGTTGCTTCTTTTTCGGTGTGATGCTCCCACTGAACCTTGTAAAACCTTATTTCTTTGCTGTGAGTGACCCTTTCTGTCTGATCCAATATTCTGATTGGCTTTTCCTCATAGGTCAAATCTGTCGTGGTTTTGTCACGACAGATGTCCTAGTGTGAGGACTTAGTCATGGAGCCATCGCAACATAGTTAGCTTAAAGGGGTTAAAGCGGGACAAAGGACGCAAGGAGTTTATACTGGTTCGGCCCCTTGCGGTGAGGGTAAAGCCTAATCCAGTTGTGGTGGAATTGATGGGGTTTCGATGACCAGGGAGCAAGTCCGCTTTGCCTAGCTCTCGGTATGTTGTTTGTTGCCCCTAAACCGCCGCCGGGTCGTCCCTTTATATACACAGCTTGACGCCCGATGGTTTATAGAATCCCGACCGGCTCATAAACATGTCCAGCTCGATTTCTACCCTTTCCTATCTTACAACACAAGTTACATATCATATGGCGGTTTATGTCTACGGGCCCTAATCCTCCTTTGGGCCCTATGCCTTCATGTTAGATCTCCTCCATAAAGCCCCATACCCCTTGTCTTCATGGGCTTCAATATGAATAAGTCATTATGGGTATAACCCGGCCCCTCCTGGCCGGTTTATACTCAGTAGTAATATCCCCAACATTAGGCCCCAGATTGATTTGAACCTGTTCATGTCAATCTTCAATACTTAGGAAAAATTCCTTCTTCAACACCTTCCGTAAACCTTGTAATCGGCCATGACATCATCTTCCAAGATTACAGTAAACCGCCATGACGTCACCTGTTATTAAAAATTATATATACCTCACCTTCATTAATGAGCCTCTGACAATCGAGGCGACAGCTCTGTCACCTACCCAATTCTTGAGCTCCTCGATTCTCGCGCCTGTCACTTATCCCTTCGCCTTATAAATAAGGCCGAGGGTCATTTTTAACCTTTCCCCCTCGTGCCTCCACTTCATCTTCTTCCTCACGTCGTCGCATCGTTCAAGATCAGCCGCCGCCGCCAAGTCTTCGTCCTCGACCTCAACTCCGGCCGCTGCATCACCCTGATCGAACCAGAGAACCGCAGCGCTTCTCCGCTGCTCCCGTGACATTGGTAAGTTCTCTTTCCTTCCACCCTAGATCTGTCATTAGGGTTTCTGTACCCATCGGTGTTCATCAGTGTTCGTCGGTGTTCGTCTCTGCGCAACAGTTCTTGATCTAAACTTTGATGCTTATCTGCATAGAGATAGCCATGATCCTTCCTTTCCACTAATGCATCTCATTTAAGTAGAAAATCCCATATGAATCCTTCAATTGTTCAAGTACCAGAATATTTATCTCTGAATATTTTTCCATTTTCTGACACACGGTAGATTCAGATTTGTAATGCCAATTTGTGAAACCTGTTTTTCCATCACTTAGTTACTTCAGATATGTACCTTCCGTACCCGCATAGGCGGTTTAACTTTAGAAAATGATAATCTGGCAGGTACCATTAGTCCCCTCTTAAACCGCCGATTCATTTATCTTTGTAACCCTTCCAATGTCAGACTTCGGTTTAACAACATGTATATGCCTCAACGTATTTTCCTTCTTATCTTGCGACGCCTTATACTTGTCAGTCATGATTCTTAAACCGGCATTTTATCTGTTCTTTCAGCTTTTCATTGAAATGGCCAAGCAATTTTATTCCTGCAATTGGGTTTCGTCCCGGTTTACCGAGGAACAACTGAACGGGTTAGTCAACACTGGTGCTTTAGCAAAAAAGGAGGTCATCCACTGGAGAGTCCCCGGTCCAGAAAATCCTCCTGAGCCTAAGGATGGAGAAGTGATTGTGTTCGTTGATCATCTGGGTCGAGGGTTTAGCCCTCACGAATCAAAACTTTTCCGTGATGTGCTTGCTAGCTTCCAACTCCATCCTCAAGATATTGGACCAAACTCTGTGTCCAATGTTTGTAATTTCCAAGTATTTTGCGAGGCTTATCTACAAGAGGAGCCCACAGTTGAACTGTTTAGGGATTTCTTCTATTTGAACCGCCGTACAGAATTTATAGACGGACCCAATACTGAACTTGGCGGGATGGCAATCCAGAAGAGGAAAGATGCCAGCTTCCCACACGCCAAGCATCATAGTCACCCCAAGGACTGGAATTAGACTTGGTTTTATTGCCGAGACACGTCTCCAACTCACGAGAATCCTCTGTCGGGTTATCGTCCTCACCGGCTTACCAATACACATCCATTTCCCCAACGACTTAGCGCCAAAGAACAATCCAAGTATGCACCACAGCTTTCAAAGCTTCGAGCCTTCGTTGCGAACGGTTTAACAGACGTTGATTTTGTTCATTGCTGGATCTCCTGGAGCATTCCGCCTTTAAGCCGACGCCCCAATTTAATGTGTGAGTACATAGGGGACTTGAAAGATCCTCAACGACATATTGACATTTAGCTAACCGAAGCTGAAATTACTAAAGCTGTTAAGAAGATACTGGATGAACCGGTGGCTGACTGTAGCAAAACAGGGCTGAATCCCTTCTGTGCTTCCAATAAACCGCCAGCTGTAAGGATCATATAACTCTTGCTTTAATCCGATCCTTTTAAATATCCTCTCAAAAAATTTTCAATCTTTGACAGGGTGATGATCCGTTCTGGAAGAAGAAACCACAGGACAAACCGGCCAAGACGCCTCGCCCCAAGACTAAGGTTACCAAAAAACCTGCCAAGAAGAAAACCGCTCAGTCCTCCGAGTTAAACATTGATGATGATCTGGATAACCCGGAATCAGAGGTAGAACTTGATTCTCTTGGCTCCTTTTTCATACACCTCATTGACAATGACTATTATCAGGATGATGCTGAAGCCAGCCATACTGATGACGTAGAGGTAATTATTCTTTCCTCCAGTTCAGATCCTCTGCCAACACAGAAAATCCGTCAAGCAAAGCGGAAAGTAAGATTTTCTCACCCCTAGCTCACTTGGACCCAAACTTTCTTTTGAAGAAGCAGCAACACGAAGCTCGCCACACAACCCCAAGACAAAGAGCTGTGTAGTTACCTCACCGGTTTACGAACACTCCAAATTCGTAAACGTCGATCAGAGGTCTCTTATATTTCTGATACTTCCTATCCCAAGGCGAGTTATTTACGACAACCTCTTAACCCGTCTGATTCAAACTATCAGGGAACACCTCATTCATCATCCGGCGAGTCAACGGCCACACAACTCCCTCCCCTTAAGACTGTTCCTGGGTGAGCGTATGCTTTAAATTTACCTTTAACACCTTATGTTTGCCTTATGTACTAACCTTTATGTCTGTTCTTCTCAGTGCCAAACCTAGACCTAGCAAAAAGGCCAAATTAAATAAACCGGTTGATGACAATGTGGTCACTGAACAGGAAAAAACTCCAGAACCGGAAGAAGCAAATGCTGACGCCAAGCTTGATGATCCGCCACCGCAAGACCATGACCTTTTTTTGAACAAGTGGAAGTTGATCCAACGGGCCATGCTGATAAACCGACAAGCCCGGTCCAAGCTGCTGATAAACCGTCAAGCCTAGTCAAGGCTGCTGATGACAAGGCGGATAATATTATGATTACTGGCTTCGGCCACACCACCCCTGGCAATCATGTCGCTTTATCAAAGCATAGTGCCAAGGAAGAATTTTCTGCTACGGACAAAGGCAAGTGGAATACATATTTGTCAAGCTATGCCCACCTCAACGCCCAAGACATTCATTCTGGCTTTTTGAACCGTCTGTACACAAGCCGCGACTATGAAGCCGGTTTAGTAAACCTGATGAAAGATCGATATGAGGTAACTGCCGCTTAACTCTGCATAACTGTTTCTCTCTTGTGTCCAATTTCTAATATCAACTTCAGTAGCCCCCAAGCGTTGATTTATCTTTTCAAGATGAACCGGGACTTTAGAATATTAATCTTGCAACTTTTGCCCGTGTAGCCCCCAAGGGCCAGTTTATTCTTTCAAGATGAGCGGGACTTCAGAATATTAATCTTTGCAACTTTCGCCTGTGTAGCCCCCAAGGGCCGGTTTATTCTTTCAAGATGAACCGAGACTTTTATCCTGCCAAATTTCTTGTCGAATATTGTTGTACACCAATAATCCACTAAGCTGACTAATGGAAGAATACCCATAATGTTACTTTGAGCAAATATACATTAGCCCCCAAGTGCCAGGAATAATACTTGTATTGAGCTTGGGACTTGTAAAAATTTCTGATAACAAGCAAATAGGCATTAGCCCCCAAGTACCAAGTATATAACTTGTTATGTGCTTGGTACTTAAAATATGTGCTGCCAACTCATGATATGTATGTCTCTTATAGGCTGAAATTTGAGCAAAAGGAATCCCAAACCACGATCTTCAAGAAAACATCAAGTCCCAACAAGTAGAAACCTCCAAAGCCAAAGATGAGCTGACCAGTTCCTTAACAGCCATGGAGAAGCTGAAGGAGAGTTTCAAAAAGGAGCGGACGGATTGGGACATAGAGAAATCCACATTGCAAAAGAGGGCTGAGGATGCAGAAGCAGCCCTTAAACCGGTGGTAGAAGAGCTGACTGGTTTGAAGCGGCAGATAAATGCCATGACCATTGCTGTGTTTGGTAAATATCCTCATTATAAACTTTCAACATGTATTATCCCATAAGTTGCTAGTTTACCGATGTTCGTAATGGTGCAGGAACTCGCATTACCCATCTGGGCTCTGACATGCAGAAGAAATTGAAGGCTTCCTACACTCTTATAAAGCAATTATATACCGGCGCGCCTCTCATAACAAGTCGCCCCCAACCTTAATCAAGGAAACCTTAGAAAGGTTGTCAATGCTGCCTGCCCGATATGAAGAGTTAAAAAGATCGGCTGCAAGGGTAGGTGCTCTGACCGCACTAATCCGGGCTAAAGCATGGGTACCTGATCTTGATCCAGCGGATGTGGGTATGGCTATCCAAGCTTAAGACAGGACGGATCAGATTTTAATAATGATGATCTCCTAGCTCTGATGAAGGAAATGCGCCCCTTGGCTAGTAAATTGGCAGAAGAAACCGATCTTTCTCATTATCAGTCAATTTACGACGCTGACAACAAGCGGGTTAACGCGCCAACTTATGATGTGCAGAATCTTATCCCACCAATCCGTAAGCATACCTATGCCCCTGATGTTGAACCCTCCACCCTTTTAAGCGATGAAGCTGTATTCCAAGCCCTAACTGGTATCGATTGGGCAACCATTGATTTCCAGCCCCTGGGTGGAGAGGAGGAGGATGAACCGGTGCAAGATGATCCACAACCATCAAGTCAGCCCGGCGAAGAGTCATGATCCGAAGGCTGGTTTAGCCTTCTGCATACTGCAACACTTGCTGAAAAACAGTTATTCTTTTGGGCATCAAAGCGCCTTGTAATAGGCTAGTTGAAACACTTGGTTTGCTATGGCATCGTGCATACTCATTTTGCATGATACTGTTAATCCGTCATCATTATACTATGTCTACTTATAATTCTTAGCAGTTTTACTCAACCTGTTTCTGCATACAACAAGTTTAAAGCGTCCTGGCGGTTTACCGCCGGACGGGTCATAATGCCCAACATATAACCCGGGTTTATAACCAAGGCTACATTTAAGAATAATTAAATATGAAATATATCATACCTGTGACATTGAATCACATCGTTGGTTTACCAATTTTTTTGTAGTAAGGGTGATAACCCAAATCTCTAGTAGTGATAACTCCTCCCATATTTTGCCGGTTTATAATAAAACTGTACCGGGTTGTATTAAACACCGGATTATCTGTATATCATACTGGAGACTTGTAGTCGAAACCAGACCGGGTCAATAAGCACCGGATTATAACTGATCATGTACTGACAACTTGTAGTTGAAAGCCAAGCTGGGTCAATTGACACCGGTCATCTTGTAATTTCGTACTTAGCAATTCAAAAGCCAGATCGGTTCATTAAAGACCGGATTAATATAAACCGCATCAAAATAAAAATGCTAAAAGAAAAGAATCCAGAATAAAACATGAAAAAAGGCGAGGCTTTTCATGGGCTGCCAGGCCACTGAGTTAAACCATTTCACAAAGCCTTATAAGATGGACCTCACATTAACCAATCGTCATTTTAACTATGACAAGTTCAGGGTCTTTATAAGATTGACTTGTCAAACGTTCGACGGGTCGTACCGAGGATTACACAGGTGGAGTGGCTTACTTAAAAAGGCTGGATAACCCAGGGTTTTAGGTGAATACACCTGGCTTCCAAGCCTGGCTTTTATAGCTTATTACAAGGTTATAGACTCTTTGTTCTTGTAGAAGCAAAGAGCCCCCGAGCAATATTTTGAGATGTGCTCAATGGGTGCCTATGTTTGAGTTGTGCTTTTGCAACACTCCCTTTGGCCCTTTTTAACTTTGGGTAACAAGCCCCCAAGTTTTTTGTATATGTGGCTTTATAAGCCGGATCAATGGGTAATCAGAACTCTGCTTTTATAAACAGAAGCCCCCATGTAACCAAAACTCTTAAGAGAGAACAGCAAAGGCCCTGCTTTAGTAGGGATGCCTGTTCATTATATTGACCATAATATATACATTGTCAAAAATATGTACATAAGAGGATCCTATGGCTCAGGTGTAGTAGGGCCGAAGATGAGCGATATTCCAAGGCCGGTGGGTCTCCTCCTCCGATTTACGTGAGTCTTTGTGCTCTCGAACATCGGTAAGGTAGTATGACCCGTTATGCAGATTCTTGCTGACCACAAAGGGTCCTTCCCAGGGCGGGGATAACTTGTGCATGTCAGTCTGATCCTGGATGAGCCGGAGCACCAGATAACCTTCTTGAAAAGTCCTGGTTCTAACCCCGCGGCTGTGATAATGACGCAGATCTTGTTGGTAAATCGCTGAACGAGCTGCTGCAATGTCACACTCCTCATCTAACAGGTCAAGTGCTTCCTGTCGTGCCTTCTCATTGTCAGCTTCAACATAAGCCGCCACGCGAGGCGAGTCATTGCGGATGTCACTAGGGAGAACTGCCTCTTCTCCATAAACCATGAAAAAGGCGTGTAACCCGTAGATCTGTTGGGCATGGTATTGATGCTCCATAACACTGAAGGTAACTCCTCCACCCAACAACCCGGCATCCATTGTAAAGGAACCATAAGCCGGGGCTTGATGCCTCTCAGGATCTCTTGATTGGCTCTCTCCGCTTGGCCATTAGATTGGGGTGAGCCACTGATGACACGTCAAGCCAGATGTGCTCACGTTGACAAAATTCTTTCATAGCACCCTTGGACAGATTAGTGCCATTATCAGTTATGATGCTGTGTGGAAAACCAAACCGGAAAATCACATTCTCGGTGAATTGAACCGCCATGGCTGCATCACACTTACTGACTGGCTCTGCCTCCACCCACTTAGTGAACTTATCAACCGCCACCAGAAGGTGAGTCTTCTTATCCTTGGACCTCTTAAAAGGCCCAACCATATCCAGCACCCAAGTTGCAAATGGCCAAGTGATCGGAATCATCCTCAATTCCTGAGCCGGAACATGAGCTGGACGTGAAAAATTCTGGCAACCATCACACTTTTTGACTAAGTCCTCAGCATCAGCATGAGCCGTCAGCCAATAGAAGCCGTGACGAAAAGCTTTAGCTACCAGGGACTTTGAACCGGCGTGGTGACCACAATCTCCTTCATGGATCTCACGCAAAATCTCACATCCTTCTTTAGGAGATAGGCAACGCTGAAACGCCCCTGTCACACTGCAACGATGCAATTCTCCGTTGACAATGGTCATTGACTTGGATTGCCGGATTATCTGCCTGGCCAAAGTTTCATCCTTCGGTAACTCACCCCAGGTCATATAAGCCAAATAAGGGACTGTCCAATCCGGAATCACGTGAAGAGCTGCCACTAACTGAGCCTCCGGGCCAGGAGCAACCAAATCCTCTTATGTAGGTAGCTTGACCGACGGGTTATGCAAAACATCCAGAAAAACATTGGGTGGCACCGGCTTACGTTGGGAACCCAAACGGCTTAAAGCGTCCGCCGCTTCGTTCTTTTGCCGGTCCACACGATCAACCTGATAACCCTTGAAGTGACCAGCCATAATGTCCACCTCTTATCGATACGCCGCCATGAGCGGGTCCTTGGAGTCCCAAGTACCAGACCCTTGTTGAGCTACCAGGTCTGAATCACCAAAGCACTTAACCCGGCTTAAATTCATCTCCTTAGCCATTCAAAGACTATGGAGTAAGGCCTCATATTCAGCTGCATTGTTAGTGCAAGGGAACATTAAGCGGAGAACATAACAAAACTTATCACCTCTTGGGGAAGTTAACACGACTCCAGCCCCCGAGCCCTCCAATTGCCTGGACCCATCAAAATGAATAGTCCAATAAGTGTGATCCGGCTTCTCTTCTCGCGCCTGCAACTCTTTCCAGTCATTGATGAAATTCACAAGCGCTTGGGACTTGATTGCCGTCCGAGGCATATATTTTAACTCATGAGGTCCAAGCTCAATGGCCCACTTTGCAACCCAGCCAGTTGCTTCCCTATTTTGGATTATATCTCCCAAAGGGGCAGAACTGACCGCACTGATGGGATGACCCTGAAAATACTGCTTAAGCTTCCGGCTCGCCATGAAAACTCCATACACCAGCTTCTGCCAATGTGGGTATCTCTGCTTGGACTCAATAAGCACCTCACTGATATAATAAATCGGTCGTTGAACCGGATACTCCTTCCCGGCCTCCTTGCGCTCTACCACAATGGCCACACTGACAGCCCGGGCGTTGGCAGCCACATATAACAATAGCGGCTCTTTATCGACCGAAGCAGCAAGGACAGGTGGCTCGGCTAACTGCTTCTTCAAGTCCTCAAACGCCGCATTAGCAGCATCACTCCAGACAAAGTTATCTATCTTTTTTATCATCTAATATAGAGGGATAGCTTTCTCTCCCAACCGGCTGATAAACCGGCTCAGCGCGGCGATGCGACCCGCTAGACGTTGAACATCGTTGATACACGCTGGTTTAGCCAGAGACGTAATATCTTTGATTTTTTCCGGCTTAGCTTCAATGCCCCTGTTAGACACCAGAAAACCCAAGAGCTTGCCTGCCGATACACCAAAAACACACTTGGCCGGATTAAGCATCATCTTATAAACCCGGAGATTATCAAAAGTTTCCTTCAAATCATCTATGAATGTCTCCCCCTTTCTGGATTTCACCACAATATCATCCACATAAGCGTGAACATTGCGCCCTATCTGATTATGAAGACAATTCTGCACACAGCGCTGATAAGTCGCCTGGGCACTCTTGAGCCCAAAAGGCATAGATACTTAGTAGAAGGCTCCAAAGGGAGTTATAAAAGCTGTCTTCTCCTGGTCCTTAACTGCCATTTTGATCTGATGATAACCAGAATAAGCGTCCGGAAAGCTCGAATGCTCACAACCTGCCGTAGCATCAATTATTTGATCAATACGAGGGAGAGCAAAAGGATCCGCTGGACAAGCCTTGCTCAAATCTGTGTAGTCCACACACATACGCCAAGTGCCATTCTTCTTAAGTACTAGCACCGGATTAGCCAACCACTCAGGATGAAATACTTCAATGATAAACCCAGCCGCCAAGAGCCTGGCTACCTCCTCACCAATGGCCTTGCGTCTTTCTTCATTGAAGCGGTGGAGAAACTGCTTGACCGGTTTAAACTTGGGATCGATATTAAGAGTGTGCTCAGCGAGTTCCCTCGGTACAACTGGCATGTCAGAAGGTTTCCATGCGAAGATGTCCCGGTTCTCACGGATGAACTCGATGAGAATGCTTTCCTATTTCGGATCCAGGTTAGCGCTGATGCTAAACTGCTTGGATGAATCGCCAGGCACAAAATCAACCAGCTTAGTCTCATCAGTCGATTTAAACATCAAGGCCGGATCATGCTCTGTAGTTTGCTTTTTCAAAGAATTCATATCCGCCGGATCAACAATGTCCTTGTAGAACTTCAACTCCTCTGTTGCACAAACCGACTCAACATAGGCCGCATCACCTTCTTCACATTCCAAGGCAATCTTACGGCTCCCATGTACCGTGATGGTCCCCTTATGACCCGGCATCTTAAGCTACAGATAAACATAACGGGGCCTTGCCATGAACTTAGCATAAGCCAGCCGTCCAAACAGGGCATGATACGGGCTCTTGATTTTCACCACTTCAAAAGTCAATGTCTCTGATCTTGAATCACGATCATCTCCAAAAGCAACCTCCAGAGCTATCTTACCAACTGGATATGCCCATTTGCCAGGCACCACACCATGGAAAACGATGTTTCATGGTTTAAGATTTTTATCTATCAACCCCATGCGACGGAAGGTTTCATAATAAAGGATATTGATACTGCTCCCTCCATCCATGAGCACCTTGGTGAACTTATACCCTCCAACATGGGGCGCCACCACCAACGCTAGATGACCCGAATTATCAACCCGGGGCGGATGATCCTCTCAACTCCACACAATGGGCTGTTCAGACCAACGCAAGTAACGGGGCACTGCCGGTTCAACGGAGTTCACTGCCCTTTTATGAAGCTTCTGATCGTGCTTGCACAGGCTAGTGGTGAAGACATGGTACTGCCCACTATTCAACTGCTTCGGGTTGCTCTTGTAACCCGACTGCTGCTGATGCTGACCCCCCTGATGATTATAACCACCATGGTTGCCCTGACTGCCTTGATTGCCATGTCCGCCTTGATTACGTTGAAATCCCGAGCCAGAACTGCCTCCACCATAACCCGGCCCATGAGAACTAGGTCCTGAACCGCCGGACGGTCCATGATCATATTGAAAAAAATCCGAGTTTTTGAACTCCCGCACAATAAAGCAATCCTTCCAAAGGTGCGTAGTTGGCCTTTCACACGTCCCGTGCCTTGGGCAAGGCTGGTTTAACACGCGCTCAAGATTAACACCTGATCCTCCATTCCGCGGGGGCGATTTACCCTTACGGCGCTGACCATTATTCTGCGAGTTGGTGTTAGCCACAAAATCTAAACTGTTATCCGCTTTACGCTTACCGATGTTTCCATGACCCGCCGGGTTATGTTGCTGCCCTTTGGTGCTGCCGCTTTTCTTTCCCTTTCCCGGCTTTCCATCATCAGACTCAGGGTCCTTGGTACCATCGAAGTCTGCATACTTAACCAGAGCTGCCATAAGCGTTCCCATGTCATTGCAGTGACGCTTGAGCCGTCCCAACTTCAGCTTCTGAGGCATGAATCGGCAATTGCCCTCCAACGTTAAGACTGCTGTATCGGCATTGATGCGGTCCGATGAATGCAAGATTTCTGAAACCCGGCGCACCCAATGGGTTGTCGATTCACCTTCTTCTTGGACACAGGCGGCTAAGTCCACAATTGACATGGGCTACTTGCACGTGTCCTTGAAGTTCTGGATAAATCGGGCCTTTAACTCGGCCCACGATCCAATGGTATTAGCTGGCAAACTTTTCAGCCAGGTGCGAGTTGTTCCTTCCAACATCATGGTGAAGTATTTAGTGCAAGCCGCATCATCCACATCCAGCATCTCCATTGCCATCTCATAGCTTTCGACCCATGACTCGGGGGGTAAGTCAGCAGTGTAATTGGGCACTTTACATGGACCCTTGAAATCCTTGGGCAGCCGTACATTACGTAAAGCTGGGGTGAGACACGACACCTCGAAAGAATTGGAGGTAACTCCTAGTTCCATCGAAATTGTTGGACGAACCAGAGTAAGCTGACGGGCCGCGTATTGCACCGCTAACTCGGCTTCTTGACGTGCTCTAACGTGATCCACCACGTCCTAAGCATTAGCACCACCGCCTGCCGGGTTATGCCCTCGAGGCAGGTTACGGTTTTATGCACTGCTTGACACAGCCGGTTCATCAATATGCCTACTGTAACTCCGGCTTGGGCGGGGGGTGGAATGAATCCTCTCGCGGCTGTACGAATAGGCATGCTGCTGAGTCAAAGCTGTCTGAAGGAGCTCCCTAGCCCGTCGCGTCTCAACCGCTATGGGGGACTCACCTTCGACTGGGAGGGCCGCCAATCGTGAAGCGGCAGCGACTATGTTATCCAGGGGGTTAGAGTAATGACCCGGAGGCGTCGACACGTGCTGGGACGGGGCATTCTGACGAGGCGGATCCATTGTGCGCGGCTAAACCGGCGCCCCCGTTCCAGGTGCTTCTACCCGGTTTACCAGCTGGTCGGTTCTTGGTCCTCGCTCCCAGCGTGTTGAAGAGATTCCTTGCTTCACAAACTGGAGGCAGGTGAGACCAGTACCTTCTCCTCATGACTTCATTTGACGCGTTTTGATCCAACATAAGCATGTGTGTCCAACTCGGCCCGCTCTGCAGCCATCCTGGTGTCCTCAGCTGCTAGGTCTCCCTTGGCTTGAGCTATCTGATATTTCACTTTCGCAACTTCCGTGTTATGCTCATCCTGATTCGCCGGGTTAACTTCCGCCACCAGCAGCGTTGCCAAAGCGTCAAATAAGTCGGACAAAACCTGAGCCAGCGGTCGCGCAGGGCCTCCTGCCCCGGCTGCTGTCGCCGCTGCTGATCCAGATATCATCGCCGCTGCAGTCGAAGAGTGCTGCGCAGGCTATGTACCGGCCATGAAGATCGCAACCCGGCTCGGCGGATCGAAGGGGTCCGGAATACTGTCGCCATCGGAACAGCCCCCGAACCGGCCATCTTGCAGTTGGTACAATGACTCGGTCTCTCTAGTAGATGACTCGTCATCAGAGTAAACGACGGTTTCACCACCAGATACTGATCTATCCTCAGATTCCGATCCGTGGATGACTCCCACGAAGGCACACTTCATGGCAGGCCGAACCCGGGCGCGTCTCGCACACTGAGCCGTTTCGATGATGTCGGTGCAGTCGTCTGGCTCAGGGCCCGGCTCGCCGATCTCGCCTATGAAGACGTGAATATCGCCAAAGGGGACCCCGTACCCATACTCAATTGAGCCGGCCAGCATGCGTTGTCGATGTAGAGCTTGTCGTGATGACTCTTGGTCATCCGGCCCACAGCGTAAGCGTATCCCTTGAGCCCTTCGAAGCTGCCCTCTAAGAACTCGAAACCATCGTGCGATAGCCCCACGGTGGGCGCCAACTGTCGTGGTTTTGTCACGACAGATGTCCTAGTGTGAGGACTTAGTCATGGAGCCATCACAACGTAGTTAGCTTAAAGGGGTTAAAGCGGGACAAAGGATGCAAGGAGTTTATACTGGTTCGGCCCCTTGTGGTGAGGGTAAAGCCTAATCCAGTTGTGGTGGAATTGATGGGGTTTCGATGACCAGGGAGCGAATCTGCTTTGCCTCGCTCTCGGTCTGTTGTTTGTTGCCCCTAAACCGCCGCCGTGTCGTCCCTTTATATACACAGTTGACCTTGACGGTTTCTGAGAATCGGCCGGCTCATAATCGTGCCTGGCTCGGTTTCTACCCTTTCCTATCTTACAACACAAGTTACATATCATATGGCGATTTATGTCTACGGGCCCTAATCTGCCTTTGGGCCATGGGCCTTCATGTTAGATCTCCTCCATAAAGCGCCGTACTGAAAGTGCAACTATCCCTAGGTGGTTTTGGTAATTCCTAACAACATATAGCTCACTGAGCTAACATCATTCCAAGATGAATATTTCAGGAAAAGCTCAATGGATGGCATGGCATGGATGAGAAAAGTGGATCCCTCAAAATGCTAAGGATAAAAGATTGGCTCAAGCTCAAAAGCTCAAGACTCTACATTTTATATTTTAGTGATCCAAGATCATATTGAGTCTATAGGAAAAGCCAATACTATCAAGGAGGGATGAGGTGTTGCTTAATGAGTTTCTTGCTCTGATTGCTTAGTGATATGCTCCAAAACCCTCAACTACTTTATCATATCCACATATGACCTAAACCAAAAGTCAAACTCGGCCCTATCGATTCTTTCTACCCGGCGCCACCGAGTTCAGATGTCATAGCCACTGCCACAAACCCTAGGCAAATCAGTCTCACCGATAGGGATCTCGGTCTCACTGAGATGGGATTGCAATCTCTCTGTTTCCCTTCGTAACGTTTCGGTAGCACCGAGATGAGCGATCGGTCCCACCGAGATTGCAATGTAAACTCCCTATTTCCTTTTCGTAACATTTCGAGCGAATCGGTCCCACCGAGTTTACCTGACCAACTCTCTGGTTAGCTTATTACCAAAATCGGTCCCACCGAGTTTGTGTAATCGGTCTCACCGAGATTACGTTATGCCCTAACCCTAACCACATCGGTCCTACCGAGTTGCATGTCGGTCCCATCGAAAATCCTAACGGTCACTAGATTTGCTGAATCGGTCCGACCGAGTTTATCAATTCGGTCCCACCGAGTTTGGCAAGTTGTGTGTAATGGTTAGATTTTTTGTGGAGGCTATATATACCCCTCCACCTCCTCTTCATTCATGGAGAGAGCCATCAGAACAAACCTGCACTTCCAACTTGCTGTTTCTGAGAAGGAACCACCTACTCATGTGTTGAGGCCAAGATATTCCATTCCTACCATATGAATCTTGATCTCTAGCCTTCCCCAAGTTGCTTTCCACTCAAATCTTGTTTCCACCAAATCCAAATCCTGTGAGAGAGAGTTGAGTGTTGGGGAGACTATCATTTGAAGCACAAGAGCAAGGAGTTCATCATCAACACACCATTTGTTACTTCTTGGAGAGTGGTGTCTCCTAGATTGGCTAGGTGTCACTTGGGAGCCTCCGACAAGATTGTGGAGTTGAACCAAGGAGTTTGTAAGGGCAAGGAGATCGCCTACTTCGTGAAGATCTACCGCTAGTGAGGAAGTCCTTTGTGGGCGACGGCCAAGGTGGGATAGACAAGGTTGCTTCTTCGTGGACCCTTTGTGGGTGGAGCCCTCCGTGGACTCGCGCAAACGTTACCCTTTGTGGGTTGAAGTCTCCATCAATGTGGATGTACGATAGCACCACCTATCGGAACCACGACAAAAACATCCGTGTCTCCAATTGTGTTTGAATTCTCCAAACCCTTCCCTTTATATTTCTTGCAAGTTGCATGCTTTACTTTCCGCTGCTTATATACTCTGTGCATGCTTGCTTGAATTGTGTTAAGATTGCTTGACTTGTGCTAAGATAGCTAAAATCTGCCAAGGACTACAATTGGGAAAAGGATAAGTTTTTATTTGGTCAAGTAGTCTAATCACCCCCTCTCTAGACATACTTTCGATCCTACAAGTGGTATCAGAGCGTTGATCTCCATTTGCTTTGATTTCCATAGCTTTTGGTGGTCATAGCCTTGGTTTCACAACCTAGGAGAGTATGGCGTCTAGCGAGGAAAATTATCACCGTAGAGGTCCTTACTTTGATGGTACTAATTTTGCTACTTGGAAGCATAAGATGAAAATGCATATTCTTGGACATAACCCCGCCGTTTGGGCTATTGTGTGTATTGGCCTGCAAGGTGAATTCTTTGATGGGAGAGAACCGAACCATGAAGCTAGTGCGGAAGAGTTGAAGATGCTGCAATACAAAGCTCAAGCTTGTGATATCCTCTTCAACGGATTGTGCCCCGAAGAATTCAACAAAATCAGCCGTCTTGAGAATGCAAAGGAAATTTGGGACACTTTGATTGATATGCATGAAGGTACCGACTCCGTCAAGGAATCCAAGTTGGATGTGCTCCAAAGTCAACTTGACAAGTTCAAAATGAAGGATGGTGAAGGTGTCGCTGAAATGTACTCTAGGATTGCAATTATCACAAATGAGATTGCGGGCTTAGGAAGTGAAGAGATGACCGACAAATTCATCATAAAGAAGATCCTAAGAGCTTTGGATGGAAAATATGATACCGTGTGCACATTGATCCAAATGATGCCCAATTACAAAGATCTCAAGCCAACGGAAGTCATTGGAAGAATTGTTGCTCATGAGATGTCGCTCAAGGATAAGGAGGAACTTCACGACAAGTCAAGTGGTGCTTACAAAGCCTCATGTGAAGCCCCCACATCATCAAGTGAGAAACAAACCTTCAATGAAGAATTGAGCTTAATGGTGAAGAACTTCAACAAATTCTACAAGAGTAGAAGCAAAGAGAGAAGCTCCAAGTCAAGGTCCTACAATGACAAAAGTTCTTGTAGTCGAGAGCGCAATTGCTACAATTGTGGGAGACCCGGACACTATTCCAATGAGTGTACGACACCCTACAAAAGAAGAGAAGAATCACCCAAGAGGAGAAGTAGAAGAGATGAATCACCACCAAGAGAGAGGAGGAGTAGAGATGATCGTTATGAATGAAGAACATCCCGGAGGAGCAAGGATTCGGAAAGGAGGGACAAGTCATCAAGGAGCTACATAAAACGAAGACATCAAGCTCATGTTGGTGAATGGGTGTCCGGCTCCGACTCCGACAATCACTCCGAGAGAAGCTATCACTCCGACTCCGAATATACTCAAGATGAAGGTGTTGCCGGTCTAGCACTTGTGTCAACCAACTCCTATGACATATTTGATTCACCTAATGAAGGAATTGGAAGATGCTTCATGGCTAAAGGCTCAAAGGTAACACACCCCGAGTATGTTGATTTCAATAGTGATGAAGATGACTTGCTAGGTGATGATGATTTACTTGTTGACAACTCTAGTGATGAATACTATGATGAAACGTCAATTAATCATGCTAATCAAGATAAAACGAATGACAATGATAAGGAGAAGATTAAGCTTCTAACTAAAGAACTAAACACTCTTAAGTTAGCTCATGAAACTATCTTAGAACATCATCGAGAACTTTTAAGGACTCATGAGAAGTTACGCTTTGAAAAGCTCAATCTTGAGCAAGAGCATGAGTTCTTAAAGGCAATCAATGATGATCTTCGTAAGAAAAGTTCTTCTTACATTGCCAAGCATTTACTCTTATCTACTTACATGCCTCAAGTCAAGTCCATTAACAAAAACAAGAAGGATTCTTGCTCTAGTAGTAACAATAATCATGCTAAATCAAATGTTGTTGCTTCTAGTAGTTCTCTTGATTCCACTAATGATTCTCTTAGCCAAGTTACACTTGAGCAAGAAAATAGCTTATTGAAGGGAATTATAGAGAAAGGTGTTTACAAGAGCCTTGCCGGGAGTAAGCAATTTGAGGAAATTATGCATAAGCAAGGAAGACACCGGAAGAACCAAGGTGTTGGTTTTGAACAAAATTTCAATGCCAATGGAGTTGAGTGGGAAGAAGATCAATATCCCAAGATGAAGTTTGTTCCTCAACAAGAGAAGTATGATCCTACTTCCTTCACGGGGACACAAGCTCAAGATGATCTTCCACCACAAGACCACAAGCAAAAAGGCAAGGACAAGCTTCAAGAGGAGATTGATGCATTTGAAGAAGCTCCTAAGGCCTTGGTCAAGCGGGTTCCCAAGACTACAACAAGTTCTACTTCATCAAGTACAACTACAACTCCAAGGATTCCCATCAAGATGATGTGGATCCCGAAGAAGAAGAACTAGAGAGTTCTTGAGGGTGACTCCGCCAACATATTCCACTCATATCATTTTGGCAACTACAAGTGCAATCAACTTTCACATCTTGCACTAGTTCAAGGAGTCACAAACCTTATTGTTGGTAAGACAAGGGACAAGGTAATCTAATGCTTTCATAGACATCATCTTGTGTGTGCATCACTCTATGTCTATGGATATCCTTGTTTGTTCCTTGTGGGACTAACCCGTGTACGAATTGAAAGTGCAACTCACTCCAAAGGATTGCTCCAAATGATCTGCATCAACATTGAGCATCCACATCTTCAACACCTACATGAAGTCATCATCGACAAAACCCAAGGTTAGTTCATCCCTCTAGGGGGAGCTTTACTCTAAAAATTGAGCTAAAGCAAATCTAATGGTGTGAACACATCAATGCATTATGTAAAAGTGGTAAACCCACTTGAGCTTAAACGATGAGTATGACCTATGATCAAATGTTCTCAATTGACTCCTAAGTCAATATACTCATATATAGGTGACCTAGTCACCGCCAATTGTTTGATAGATGCTAGAATTGTTTGTGCATGCTTTGTCACATATTTCATTTGCTATTTTATTGTGTGAGCATGTTGGTTGCATATTTTACTCATTCGAGGACATCCACTTGTTGTTTGATTGATTGGTTTCTTTTCTTTTGCCAAGTGGATGGACAAGAATGCCTAAGAACCTTCTCTAGCTATCTATGCTTTTCTTGTCTCAAACTCTATTCATGCTACATCACAAAATTTGATCAAGTCGATTCGAACCACTCTGTGTGAGGAGCACTTTCGAGTCCCCGATTCGTCATAGACTTAAACTTCCAAAACTTCTTTGTGCGTTTGGTGCATTTGGTTCCTCCATTTCGGTCATACCGAGATCACTAAGTCGATCTAGGTTTTCAATCTCGGTGCAACCGATTTGAACTTTCGGTCACACCGAGTTCTTTATGTATCAGCAGTTATGCATCTCAGTGCCACCGAGTTGTTCCACTCGGTCACACCGACAGTCGAGCTATATATACTCACATGCAAAAATTTGAAACTTTCTCCAAACCCCTTCGCCAGCGCATAGCTCGCTCTGCCTCCGTGGTCTCCGGATCGTCCTCCTAAATGCTTGACCGCCTCCAGTCGCTGGTCTCCGCTGCCGTCAACGGAATTCACCCCCGCTGTTGCCGCCGTAGCGAGTTCATCGCCAAGCTAGGGTATGGACTTGACAACAGTGCTATCCCCGTCCGATTCCTAGCACATTGTGTTCATCATGATTCTTGCCACGATTGAAACTATCCTATTCAGTCAAAACAATCCATAGTTTAGAAGTGAATTGAAAATTTAGGGTTAGGTTTCCGCTGAAACCATCTCGGACCCACCGAGTTGCAGAACTTGGTTCCACCGATTCGGCTAAGGCCATTGCACAAGTGATTCTCGGTCTGATTGAGAATTGCAAATCGGTGTGACCGAGTTCAGGACTTTGTGAAACCCTAGAAGTCTCGGTGCCCTTTGAGCGTGACTCGGTCGACCGAGTTCACTAGTTTATGTTTCAAAGCTGCTTCGGTATCACCGAGTTTACCGTCGGTTGATCCGAGAAATGCTTTCTGTGGAAAACTAAAACTAAGTTTTTGAATCATTCTTTTGCAAAAACCTTTGTATTTTGTGATGCTCATCCGCTCTATCTCATCTATATCTATTCACGTGGTCTGCGATCGGTGTTTGCAATATGTCTGATCAGAGTGACAGCCAGAACAAGTCAGAGGAGCAGATTCAAATGAGTGAGGGCACTAGTCCCTCTAGTACCTCTGATGAGGGTAGCAGGCGCACTCCAAGCAACTTACCCAAAGCTGCCACCGGGACCAGAAAGAAGAGAACCTCAGAATCTGAGGATGAAGACTATGTGGCAGCCGAGGATGAGGCCATTTCCAAGAAGAAAGTGCTCAAAAGGGAGTATGGCACAACTGCTGCCACCAAGCCTGGTATGAAGACCAAAGTACCTGCCAAAAGGATTCCCATGTCTAAAGCTAGAGCCTCCACTCAAGCATCTTTGGAATCTGAACCCAAAGAGGCTGCTGCTGAAGGGAAGAAGAGGAAGGAAAGGGTCAAGAAGACCATGGCCAGAGTTATTGGAAAGCCTTCCATGATGGAAGAAGAGGAAGAAGAAGAGGTTGCTCCACCAGCACCCAAGGTTCAGAAGCTTATGGGTGATGCTATTAGGTCAGGGGCTGCATCATCAAAGCCCAAAGATGCCTCCAAGCCCAAGATTGCACCAAAGAGGAGTACTAGAAACATTCCAGCTGCTGAGAAGAACAAGGCTCCAATGCCTGAAATTGTTGCTGAGGAAGAAGATGATGAGACACATGTCTTGAGAAAATTGAAGCCAAAAATTCAAGATCATAATGATGCTCATCACATGGCTGAGAACATGAAGATCAGGAGAGACTCAGGATTGAGGCTATGGAGAGAGTCAGATCCATATGCCACCAGAAGGAGGACTGTTGTTGACTACAGGTTCCATACTAAGGAACAACAGGATTTCTATGAGACAGTGTTGTTGGACTAGAAGCCTATAGTGTGTGACATGAGGTGGGTGGACTGGACCTACATGAAGGAGAATGAGGAACAATATCCTGGTGTGTATGACAGTTTCAGTGCATGTGGAGTTGCAGACTTTGTTGGGCAGAAGCTCACAAAGTGGAATGAGGAGCTCATAATGCAATTCTACTCCACAGCACACTTCTATCCAGATGGCATGATAGTATGGATGTCTGAAGGTACAAGGTACCAATCAACTATTGAGGAATGGGAAAATCTGATCAATGCACCGAATGAGCAAGAGGATGACTTGGATGTCTATGCCAAGAATAAGATGAATCACAACTCTATGGCACATATGTACAAGGAGATCCCAGATGCTGCAATAGAATCACATAAGTTTGGATCTGTACATTATCTTCTGTCAGGACTGCCAACCATCAACTAGATCCTCAGGCATACTCTATTCCCCAAGTCAGGTGACCACAACATGATCAGAGGCCATGCAATAAACTTGCTACACATATTTGATGTGCCACAGAAGTTCAAGGTCATGAGCCTTATAGTTGAGACTATCAAGAGGATGACGAGAGAAAAAGAAGTTGTGGATATGCCCCACGGATCCAGGAGCTGATTAACTCCAAGATGGGCACATGCACATACCTGTTGGATAAGTAGCATATGCCTATCTATCCAGACTTTGAGGATAACCAAGTGGTTATGGATGAAGATGAACCATCTTCAGTGCAAGCACAAGCTAAGAAGGAGAAGGCAAGGACGGAGAAGGCTGCCAAGATGCCAACAATGGAAGAGGCATCTCAGTACTTTCTGAAGAGCAAACAGGATCAACTTGGCAACTTGATTGCATCCACTCCGAGGATTGAGAAGGGGATGGCCACCTTGACTCGAAACCAGGAGAGCTTGGAGAGGATCATGGAGCAGAAGTTCTATGACATGGATGTGAAGGTCACAGAGATCTAGTACGTTGTTGAGCAACTTCAGGATGATATGTAGGAGAGGAAGGGCAAGACAACCACAGATGCATTTGCCAGAGTGCCTAGAGCTCGAGAGATCAGCTGCGGTGCGATGTGAGGACACGAGCCACTTCATCTGCACCAGCTACAACTCCTACAGCTGTAGTGCAACCAGCTTCAGCACCTACTCCACCAGCTCCATCTACATCAACTGATGCTTTTGTCCTTGGCGTTCTATCAACACCACCACCTAAATATCAAGCCTGAGAGACGATTTAGTACTATGAATTTTCTATGAACTTTTTGGTAACTTGTTGCCAAAGGGAGAGAAAAATGTATAGATCATAGGCTTCAAGAGAGAGTGTTGCTTTTTATTCTCTCTTGCTTTGGTGGTTGAACTTTATTTGCTTCTTTGAGATACTCTATGTCTGTGTGATACCTGGATAATCATGTGTTTGATCATATGCTACATTTATGCTTGTTTGATGACATTATCCTTTTTATCTCTACATGATCATTCACTTTGCTTGGTGATGAGTGCATGTATTCAATCATTATCATTTTGAGCGCTCCACCAAGATGTATGTGACATGGAAGAGTTACCATTGAGCCTAACACCTTGTGCATTTGCAATCCAAAGAAAATCTTAAACTATGCAGAAATTTAGGGGGAGCTCTTGCTTATCACATACTTCTCAAAGCGACAATGTTTTTCACTCTTATTATCATTTGTCGAAGCTTTGATCTATATGTTGTCATCAATTACCAAAAAGGGGGAGATTGAAAGTGCAACTATCCCTAGGTGGTTTTGGTAATTCCTAACAACATATAGCTCATTGAGCTAACATCATTCCAAGATGAATATTTCAGGAAAATCTCGATGGATGGCATGGCATGGATGAGAAAAGTGGATCCCTCAAAATGCTAAGGATAAAAAGATTGGCTCAAGCTCAAAAGCTCAAGACTCTACATTTTATATTGTAGTGATCCAAGATCACATTGATTCTATAGGAAAAGCCAATACTATCAAGGAGGGATGAGGTGTTGCTTAATGAGTTTCTTGCTCTACAGTGCTTAGTGATATGCTCCAAAACCCTCAACTACTTTATCATATCCACATATGACCTAAACCAAAAGTCAAACTCGGCCCTACTGATTCTTTCTACCCGGCGCCACCCAGTTCAGATGTCATAGCCACTGCCACAAACCCTAGGCAAATCGGTCTCACCGATAGGAATCTCGGTCTCACCGAGATGGGATTGTAATCTCTCTGTTTCCCTTCATAACGTTTCGGTACCACCGAGATGAGCGATCGGTCCCAACGAGATTGCAATGTAAACTCCCTGTTTCCTTTTCGTAACATTTTGGTCTCACCGAAATGAGCGAATCGTTCCCACCGAGTTTACCTGACCAACTCTCTGGTTAGCTTATTACCAAAATTGGTCTCACCGAGTTTGTATGTCGGTCTCACCGAGATTACGTTATTCTAACCCTAACCACGTCGGTCCTACCGAGTTGCATGTCGGTCCCACCGAAAATCCTATGATCACTAGATTTCTTGAACCGGTCCGACCGAGTTTATCAATTCGGTCCCACCGAGTTTGGCAAGTTGTGTGTAGCAGTTAGATTTTGTGTGGAGGCTATATATACCCCTCCACCTCCTCTTCATTCATGGAGAGAGCCATCAGAACAAACCTACACTTCCAACTTCTTTGTTTCGAGAAGGAACCACCTACTCATGTGTTGAGGCCAAGATATTCCATTCCTACCATATGAATCTTGATCTCTAGCCTTCCCCAAGTTGCTTTCCACTCAAATCTTCTTTCCACCAAATCCAAATCCTGTGAGAGAGAGTTGAGTGTTGGGGAGACTATCATTTGAAGCACAAGAGCAAGGAGTTCATCATCAACACACCATTTGTTACTTCTTGGAGAGTGGTGTCTCCTAGATTGGCTAGGTGTCACTTGGGAGCCTCCGACAAGATTGTGGAGTTGAACCAAGGAGTTTGTAAGGGCAAGGAGATCGCCTACTTTGTGAAGATCTACCGCTAGTGAGGCAAGTCCTTCGTGGGCGATGGCCATGGTGGGATAGACAAGGTTGCCTCTTCATGGACCCTTCGTGGGTGGAGACCTCCGCGGACTCGCACAACCGTTACCCGAGTTCGTAGCTGATCTGCCTATGTTTGGCATCATAGTAGCTCTTCTGTCAAGATTTGGCCAGCTGCAGTCTGTCTCAGATTTCCTTGACTTGCTTCTCGGCTACGAGCATTAAATCAGTCTCGAAAATATGGCTGTCTACGGTTTGAGACCAGTTCAATGGAGTGCGGCATTTCTGGCCACACAGAGCTTCATAGGGTGACATCTTTAAGCTGGCCTGGAAACTATTGTTGTAGGAGAACTCGGCGTAGGGCAGAAAGTCTTCCCACTTTGTTCCTTGGGCCAATACACATGCCCGGAGCATTTCTTTGAGTATTTAGTTTACTCACTCAGTCTGTCCATCTGTCTGAGGATGATAGGCCGTCTTTGTACTTGAGGCGGTCCCCAAGGCTTGATGTAGTCGGGACCAAAATGCGGAGGTGAAGAGAGATCCCCTGTCGGAGGTGATAGTCTTGGGTACTCCATGCAGACTAACGATTCTTGACACATACAGCTGTGTGAGTTGATTTGCACGGTATGTGATCCGGATAGGAAGGAAGTGTGCCACCTTTGTTAAGGTGTCCACTATGACCCATATTGCGTTTTTTCCTCGGTGAGACCTTGTTAATCCAGTGATGAAATCCATGCAGATAGCATCCCATTTCCATTGGGACACCGACAGAGGTTGGAGGAGTCCGGCGGGTTTTTGGTGTTCTGCCTTTACCTTGTTGCATATATCACAACATGCCACAAAGTATGCGATGTCTTTCTTCATTCCATCCCACCAAAATACTTGACGAAGGTCTTCATAGATTTTGGTACCACCGAGATGAATTGAGTATGGTGCTTCATGTGCTTTTGCCAATATTTTCTTCTTCAAACTTTCTTGATTGGGTATGCAAAGACTTCCTCGGAACCTTAGCGAACCTCTCTGATCCCTAGAGAAATCCGGTGCATGCCCTTGGTGCATCTTCTGGACATATATTTTCAACATCTTACCATCTTCCTGAGCACTGCGGATTTCTTCTTCGAGAGTAGGAGCAACTTCCAATATGTTGGCAAAACGGGAATCGGTGATCACCAAATTGAGCTGCATGATTTCTTCATAAAGCTTAGGAGGCAAGGAATCCATTAGAGTATTAAGGTTGGCTGGTTTGCGGCTGAGGGCATCAGCCACCACATTAGCTTTGCCCGGGTGATAATTTATTCCGAGGTCGTAGTCCTTAACCAACTCGAGCCATCTTCGCTGTCGAAGGTTCAAATCGGGCTGAGTGAATATATACTTGAGACTCTTGTGGTCGGTAAATATCTGGCACTTCTTTCCAATCAGATAGTGCCTCCAGATCTTCAAGGCGTGCACCACCGCGGCCAATTCCAAATCATGAGTAGGATAGTTTCCTTCGTGTCGCCGCAGTTGTCGGGATGCATAAGCCACCACTTTGCCATCTTGCATGAGTACACACCCAAGTCCTTTTCTGGATGCGTCGCAGTAGACATCAAAACTGCGGTAGATGTTTGGAAGAGTCAATACTGGTGCTGATGTCAGCCTGGTTTTTAACTCATTGAAACTCCTGAGACTGTTGTAGGTGCGGACCAATCAAGTACATCCTTCACCTTGCTTGGATCCATTGAGATTCCTTCTGTCGAGGGACATGCCCGAGAAATCCCACTTGCTGGAGCCAAAACTAACATTTGCTGAATTTGGCATAAAGTTGATGGTCGCGAAGCCTTTGCAAAACTGCTTGGAGATGTTCCTTGTGTTCTTCCTTGCTCGTGGAGTAAATGAGGATGTCATCCATGAACACCACCACAAATTTATCCAAGAAATCCATAAACACCTTATTCATCATATGCATGAAGAAGGCGGGTGCGTTGGTGAGGCCGAAGGGCATAACGGTATACTCATAAAGAGTGTACCGAGTGGTGAACGCGGTCTTAGGAATATCTTCCTTGTTTATCTTGAGCTGATGATACCCGGTCCTCAAATCAATTTTGGAGAATACTTTGGCCCCATTGAGTTGATCAAACAGATCGTCAATCCTTGGCAGTGGATACTTGTTTTTAATGGTGACATCATTCAACTGTCGGTAGTCTACGCACATTCGTAGACTGCCATCCTTTTTGTCCACGAAGATCGCTGGTGATCCCCATGGTGAAGAGCTTGGACGGATGTATCCTTTCTGCAGCATATCATCCAGTTGTTTCTTCAATTCGACCAATTCTGATGAAGGCATCCGATAATATTTCTTGTGTATCGGGGTGGTTCCAGGCACCAAGTCAATTGCAAACTCCAATTCTCGGTCTGGTGGCATGCCTGGTAATTCTTCAGGAAATACATCTGGATACTCACTGACCACTGGAATTAATTCCACCTCTTCTGCCACGGCTGCGAAAACCATATCTTTCTGGGTATGCCCTAGCGGGCATAAAAACTTGTGGTGCGACCTTCCATATTTTTCAGGGTAACTTCTCTGGTCGCACAGCTGATGCATACTTGGTATTGGGTTAACCAATTAATGCCCAGAATGATATTCAATTTGTTGGAGTCGATGATTATCAAGGATGTTGGAAACTTGACGCGCTTGTTGTCAATTTCCAAATTACGGCAGACGAGATTGCTTCTGAGTAGGGATCCCGGGGATTTTACCAGCATGTGCTTTCCCAAAATCGAACAAGGAAAATTGTTTTGGGAAGCAAAACTCAATGATGACTTCCGGGTCCTCTTGGGCTTCCTCTGCGGAGATATGATGGATTTGCCCTTGGATCATATCTGGGCGGAATACGACTCCATGTAGTTGACTTGCGGATGGAATGGAGCTGCTTGTTTGTTGTTCTTGGGACAGTGTCGCGTAGTGTCCGGATTGACCACAACTGAAGCATGAATTGTTGCGCTGACAATCTTCGCGCACCGGGCTGGTCACGACATTCTTGACTTGAGTGGTAGTCTTGTTGACATTCTGCTGCCAGTTGGGTTTGTACTCCACCTGAGTCTGTTGCCAAGCACGAGCCTTTTGCACTGGTTGCATATCCTTATTCGGCTCGAATTTGTGCTTGTGGTCGTTAACAACTAGCTTGTTGTCGTGCATGAGCTTGTGTCCCCTTTCTACGATGAGGGACTTGTTCACCAGAGTCAGGAAGTCCGAGAAATCAAACATGCTGAGAGTGCACCTGAGATCCTGATTCAACCCTCCAAGAAACCTGTCGATCTTCCGCTCTTCTGTGGCCACATCATGGATAGAATAGCGGTCCAAATGGTTGAATTTATTCAGATACTCGTTGATGGTCATGCTACCTTGGGTGAGGGTGAGGAATTCGCGCTGCTTGATTTTCATAACTCCGGTGGGGATATGATACTTGCGTAAAGTATCCTTGAATTTTTTCCAAGTAATTTCTTCGTCTGCAGGCCATATTGCCTTAGCATTATCCCACCATATAGCGGTAGGTCCTTTGAGATAATGCATTGCGAAGGGAACCTTGTCTCCTTCTTCAGTGCGAGCAATCTCCAGTTTCCTCTCAATAGTCCTTAGCCAGTCGTCGGTGTCCATTCGATCAATAGCTTGGCTAAAACTGGGAGGCTTGGTTCGCTGAAAATCTGACAGCTTGGAGTGATGGCCATTCTGGTTTCCATTCCGCCCAACCATAACTTGCACACTTTTCAATATTTCCAGCAGGTCCTTGATCCTTCTTTCTTCAAACATTCGCAGGATTTGCTTAGTGGAAGGCGGATGTGGCGGTGGAGACGGAGGTGGTTGGTATGGCTCAGGGGAATGTCCTGCCTGTCTTGCGGAGCGACGGACAGGGACATCCTCACAAGCTTGACTGTTGCTGCCTCCACGCGTCATCCTATTATTCATTTTCCCAATAAATAGCAACCATGATGAGAAAATTCCAAAATGGGAGAAAAGCCAATGACAAATCCCGAAAGAAAACAACGAATGAAAACTAAGGCGAATAAAAGGTTCCAACATAATTATACATAGTCTCAACATGAATGTAAACATCACAACGGGTCTACTACCCTCATACATGAAACTAAGCATCATGACACGTGCGATTACATCCATACATAATACTCATGACTAAAGCGATACTCTAACGGTCTACTGCTCGGATGGTGCTACTGCAGGCTCATCTCCTTAGCTGGACCCAGATCCTGAACTGATAGTAGAGACTCCCGGGTTAAGAGAGACGCGATGGCGCTGCCTCGAGGGCTCTCCCTCAGGGGCAGGCGGGGGATGGGATCTAAGCATAGGAGCGGCAGGAGTAGCGACAAGGTAAGACCATGCAGCAGGAGCACTGTGAGGGGTCACCATCAGAGGGTTAATGGTACCCTGCGAGGTCGCCGGGGAAACAGAGGCGGAAGGAACTGGAGCAGTATAGATGACAGCGGGAAGAGGGTTCCTCATACGAGCAGCCGCGAGAGCTGCGCGGGTGCGTGAAAGCTCCTGAGCTAACTCATAGTTAAGGAGATAACTGATGGTGATGTAACGAGAAAGGTGACTAGAGGGACGATCGCACACCGGATTAATCAAAGGAAAGTGGATACGCCTATTTTCGTGCAGAGATGGGTAGTAGAAAAGACCTGGGTGGGTGTGCATGCGAACCTCATTGTAGCGCAAGTCTACAAGAGCCTCGATAGCACCAAACTGAACCGCCTGAGATGGCGTAGAAGCAAGACCACCCTTAGTCGAACGAGTCTAAGCGCCGGAAGGGGAACTGTGGTGTAGAGTGACCTCAGCATAATACTCATACAATGCACCGGCCATATGCTCGCGATACACCCGATACTTTGGATTAGCACCCTCTGGGTAGAGTCGTCACCGCATGTTCTGAAGCAGGTGCGGCGATGTGTAAAGCTGGCTCAGGATGGTACAAGATCGGTACTGGAGCCATCTACACTCACAAACCATACGGTTAGTAATAACAACAGATAAACATGCATGCAATGCAACAACCAGTTTCTATGACTACCGGAACTCAAACGAAGCTATCTACCGTTTCACTAACGCACTAACGGTCTAGCATGCCCTACAATCGGTAGCGGCTCACGATACCAAGCATTGTGGCACCACAGCTCGAGCAACCGGTTTACCTTGCATTGCCAGCCCAGAGATCAAGTCTTCTGGCAATACATAACAACATGGTACAGAAACAACCACTTTATTGATGCTAGCGGATTACATAACTCTGACATTACATCGAGATACGAGGCCAAGCGGCACACACGGTGCTGCTGGACAGTATGTACATTATTTAATGAACATGACAGGGGCCTCGATCACACGAACTACGCGGCAGCGGAAGAACGATGAAGTGGAACTCCATAGCACAGGGACACCGACGTGGACACGGCCTAGACACGAGATGTGCTCCGATGCGAACCGACTTGCCTGAAAACTGGCATAACACACCAGGTCAGTACATTGAATGTACTTGCAAGCTCATAACAAACATAAGCACGATGACAGACAATATCAAGACAATTAATCAGATTAATGCAATGCCAAAACTACTACAAATGCAATGCAAATGATACGAGCACCGAGTCGCACGGACTCGCTTACCAGACGGTTACCTCGTAACCAAACGGTGACCATACCGGGGTCACATCTGAAACCTAGTTTGCAAGATTTATTATAAAAGTTGATCCATGGTGTGACTTACTCACGAGTTATGCCCATAACCGAGGAAGCGGCTATTGATAGATTAAATACACTCCACAGAGGTAGCACACTTTACCCACACTATGGAACACCTGGCCTCGCATTCCCATTCAGGTGGACCAAAGCGTTTCGACGAAACCCTCCCTTTGTCATGCACTCTCCCCGGCCACTCCGACCAACTCCCTCTCAGGGCTAGGTCTTGGGTGGCCTCGTGTCTACCAAAGACATCAACGGCCATCGTCGTGGCAAAACAGTCCCAAACGGGGACAAGGTACCATAAAAACAAAAATGAGCACACAAGGTTATGTCTGCCTACCGGGCCAGGGTATGCATGCCCATAACCTTCCCACACGGGAGGCATCGGTGAGAGTCATAACAAAGGACCGAATCAAGACCTTCCCACAAGGTAAATGTGGTCGCACTGAATAAAAACCTGATTCAGTGGCACCATGATGTGATCAACATCATATTCAAGTTGAACTTAATCAAGTTTAACTTTGATAAAAACTTTTTATCAATAACATGATATAATGCCATAATCATGCAACTACTCGTCATGCAAAGCAATCAACTCATAGTCATGGATCAAACTTAACAATATAATTATCTTGCAATGCTTAGGACCAAAACTTCTACAGTTTATAACTCATTTTTATGATTAAGCAATATTTTTATTAGTTCATCATTTAAATGAAATATCACTTAATTAAATAACTATCATTAGTTTCCATAGCAATAAAACTAGTGCAAAGTCTTACTCTACTTGACCAAACAAGTTCATGCATTCAACCAGTAACTAAAACAAGCATATCAAGCAAGATGAAGTAACTAACAATTAACCAAATTTATTTATCAAATTTTAAATGCAAATAAGAACTCATATTCAAGTAGAAAATCATAGATATTGAAATAACACCATCCAAATGCTGGTGTGGCTTGCCTTAGTGTAGAGGAGGATCACACCCCTCTTGGTTTGCTTCAAGACAAGCTTCTCCTTCTGAAAAGAATTTAAAACCACAAAAATAATTATCAAAACCCACTCTGAATAGCACCAGAAATTCTAGGCAACAAGGAAAATTCCACCTTTTGGTGTGCTGCTAGAGCTTTCTGAAACAAAGATAATGCAAAAAGAATCAAATCATTTGGACTTATGGTTTAGAAATGGTGGCTGGTCAAAGTTTAGTCAAATTTCTGAATAATTTTGAATTAAACAAAAATTCCAGGGGGGGGGGGTGACGTCGAAGGCGTAAATGGAAAAGGCGCCTCCACTCGTACCGCTTTGGGCACGAGTAGTGAGGCTGACGGGTGGGTCCCGCACATCAGGAGAGAGAGGGGGACGGCGAGATCAGAGAGGGGCGGCGCTTCGCCGGCCACGAGGGGGTTTGGGGCTAGGCTAGAGGGATAGGATTGAAGTTGGGCTCGTGGCGCACCTGCCCATACATGTGGCTTGGCGTGGAGTGGACGGAGCTGCTCGCGGTCGAGCTCGCAAGCCTTGGCGGCGGTCGGGGTTCGCCGGAGTGGTTGAAGACGACGGCTAGGGGCGGCTCCGAGGGCTCAGCAGCGTCCAGGCAGCACCAATAGACGTCCAATGCCACGCCCGAGCAGCTGCTTGAGCTCGAGAGGCACCAGAGAGCGGCGGCTGGGCTGCGGAGGTCGCCGGAGTCCTCTGGCCGGGGTGACGGCGAGAGGCCTACCCGACCGAGCTGTGGTCATTCTACGTGCTTGTGGAGGTGGTGTGGAGTGGTGCTTGACTAGGATTCGAGGAGGGGGGGGGGCGCTATATATAGCCGGAGCGAGGGGGGACATGTCGCCGCCAGAGCTCTCTGTACGCGCAGTGAACGGCGACAAAATGCTCCAGTGCGAGGGGGCAAACACGCAACATCAACGCAGAGCTTGCCCATGCTCGTGGACGAGCACATGAGGCGGTGGGGGAAGCGGACAAGCACACGCGCGCACTGTGGCTTTTGGCCACGACGTGCTCATGCTTGCTGCGGCGGCTCTGGCGTCGGCGAGCGCTAGGGAGAGGTCAAGGGTGATGGGACGACACTGTAGGTGTGGCGCGGCAGGCGTCGGTGAGCGCTGGAACGAGCACACGCTAAACAGAGAGGAAGGCGCCATCCAGAGCGTGTCAAGACATTGCCAGGCACTGTGTCTTCACGCGGTCACCACGCTGGCATGGTCAAGATGACACCCAAATGCAGCCAAACCTTGTCTACGCTCTCGTCCATGCAGTGTTTAGTCTAGGAGTGGTGATAGCTCATGCTCAGGCCGACCAGATTTGACTTAACCAAGCTGGCAAGTTTCTAACCAGAAACTTGGTTGCCAAGTTAAGCAACCTTCTAGATGTCCATTAGGGCTGATCTCCTGGGGTTTAGGTTCTCTTAGGAGGGTGTTTAAGCTCAAAAAAAGACCAGGGCCAAAAGATTAAGGAAAAATGCACTGGCTGTGCAAAGTGCATTTCTGGCCCAGAATAGAAATTATTTTCTATAGAAAAAATATTACAAAAATTGATGCAATATTTTTGCATGGGAAGGTGTGCCAAGGATCTAAGAATATTCATGAATTATTTCAGATTTTTCTGAGTAAGAAAATTTGGGGTTGCTTTGGAGCACAAGTTTCTGAATTGAATTTCAGAGAGAAAATGAATATTTTCCTTTTATGAAAAATATTCATTTGATTATTTTGGGGATTTATCAGAGGAATAAAGTAGATAGGCCACTTGGGTGAAAGTCGAGGATATACCCAAGTGACAAGTCCATTTGAAATGATTCCAAAATCCATATCAAGTCAGGGCAAAATCACGGCAAAAACCAAGTCCGGAAGAAGAGAGAAGACAAGTCCGGAATGTGACGCCCCCGACTCGACCGTACACTAATCATACACACAAATGTGTACGATCAAGATTAGGGACTCACGGGAAGATATCACAACACAACTCTAGACACAAATAGAAATAATACAAGCTTCATATTACAAGCCAGGGGCCTCGAGGGCTCGAATACATAGCTCGATACATAAGCGAGTCAGCGAAAGCAACAATATCTGAGTACATACATAAGTTAAACATGTTTTGCCATAAGAATGCTAGCACAAACAATCGAAGAGGCAAGGCCTCCTGCATGGGACCTCCTAACTACTCCTGGTCGTCGGCGGGCTCCACGTAGTAGTAGGCACCCTCGGGGTAGTAGTCATAGTCGGCGGGGGTGGCATCTAACTCCTGGGGGCCACCATCTGGTTGCATCAACTGGAAAGGAGAAGGAAGGGGGAAAAGGGGAAGCAAAGGAACCGTGATTACTCATCCAAAGTACTCGCAAGCATCAGATCTATACTAAGTATGCATTGGTATCAAATGGAAGGGTTGTATTTGTGGACTGAACTGCAGAATGCCAGAATAGAGGGGAAGACCTAGCCTATCAAAGACTAGCATCTTCAAGCAGCTCCAAGCGTCTTGCATCATGAAGAAGAGTAAATAATAGCAGTTTAATTATCAAGCATGTTGTAGCAACAATGCCCAGATATCCTTCCTCGACTCCCCGCGAGAAAGCAATCCCGGAGCCACATATCCATCACATATCAAGTATCCATTTCTAGTTGTATAAGATCAGGATATAAGTCTGAACGTCCATTACCGCGGACACGGTATTCGAATATATGTCTTCCCTGCAGGGGTGCACCACGTTTTCCAACACGCTTGATTACTCTGGCCGGACACACTTTTCTGGGTCAATGCCCAGCCGCGGAAGATCAACACGTCGTAGCCCTACCTAGGCTCAGCAGAGAGGTCCCCGCCGGTCTACATCCTAAGCAGTCCGGGGTCTGGGCCCATCGCCCGTTGCACTTCGGGTCGTTGCGAGCTGGGCGGACCAGGCTCCACCACTACAGGATGGTGCCGGCCCAGCCGTGCCACAATGCTGAACTGGACGTCTGACAAAGCTTCGGCTGATAATGCAACGTCGAGGCCCATAACTATTGTCGCGTGGTGGTTAGTGCGTAAAGGCCAGAGGCCAATTCAGAATAAATACCCAAACCTGTTAGTGCATTAACAATTAAGGTAGTGACGACTGTCGGGACAAGTCCGGAGCTATCACCCCTCCTGGGTGATACCGCTAAACAGCCAGCCGCCACCGTCACATCGCACGGGTGCTCTCTGGGCCCGCCCGGCTTTCTAGCGGTCTCAAGTAAAGTCAAGGTAAGCGTGTCCGGACATCAAAGGAAAACCCGAGGAATCACCTGGTGGATTCCACTCAATGTAATCATCAAGGTGAGCGTAAGAGGGACCACCCTCGAGGTTCACACTTGAGGTGTTACGCAACGAGCCGTATCGGGAATGGTGAAAGAGGAACCAGCATCGGTGACCACACCGAATAGCTACACTACAGAATTATCATCAGGAGTGTGTTATGAGGGATCACCCTCGGCACTCGATAATAGCTCTGCAGAGTCGAGCAACAAAAGGGGCGTGAAGTGATGTGAGGTGTCGGGCTCTGGTCGTCGATCACGTTGATTGAGTCGTCGATGATGAAGCAGGGGCAACAAGGACAAGGTGGAGGTCACTGATGGATCACTAACCAACCTATACTAAGCAGTTTAGGATAAGCAGGTAGGTAACAATAGCAGGTACAAAAGCAGACTATGCATCAGAATAGGAGCAATAAATAACAGTAGCAAAATCTAATGCAAGCATGAGATAATGGAATGGGAGATATCGGGATGATCAAAGGGGGGTTAGCCTGGAAGCTCCGCTGAAAGGGAAGAAGGGTCGTCGTCGACGTAGTCGATCACAGGGGCATCAACAGCGGTCTCGGGGTCTACCGGAGAGAAGAGGGGGAAGAAACGGTAAATATAATGCAAAACGATACAACATAGATGCATGACGGGGGTAACACGCGGGGCTAGGGGTGTTCTAACGCGGTGCTACACGATACCGGCGAAGGGGGATAACAACCGGGAAAGTTTTCCTCGAGTTAGGCATTTTTGGACAAATGAATCGGAGGGGAAATGTTGCATGTTTTCTATGCTAGGGGCACATGACGGATGAACGGAGAGCGTATTCCGATTCGTCATATTTTCTGAGCAACTTTCATGTATAAAACTTTTTCATCCGAGTTACGGATTATTTTCTATGATTTTCTAAAGTTTTAGCAATATTATGAAATTATTAATAATTCTAAACAAATACTAAAATGCTAGATGCACCCAGCACAGCGTACACAAAAGTGGACACAGTGGCTGACAGGTGGGCCAGGGGGACTCAGTTGACCAGTCAACGTTTGACTGGTCAATAGGGGGTGGGGCCCCCTGTCATTGACTCACCCAACTAATTATAGATTTAACTAACTAATCTAGTTCATTAGGTTAATTAAGATTAATTAATTAAGTTAATCAAGCTTTTAACTAACTAATTAATTAATATTGTTACTAATATATTTTTCTTCGTATTTTTCTTTAATAAACAGGGGCGTGGGGCCCCAACGTCGATGTACAGGGGGCCAAAGCAGGCGGCGATGTAAGCGGGCTGGCGGGGTTGCCCATCGAGGTGGAACCAGGCTGCTTGGCGTCGGTCTTGCAGACAGGCAGCGGGGCCAGAGAGAGGCCGGGCTGCAAGCGGCGCCGGCAAGGTGACCGAGTGGCGGGGCAGGCTTGAGGCAGGGCCGTGGCGGCGTCGTGAGCGGAGACGAACTGTCGGGGTTGGTGCGACATATGCCAAAGGATGGCTTATCATGGTGGGGCGAGTAGAACGTCATTGGTGCACAGAAGCAGGATGAGGCGAAGGCATGCACGCCGTGAATCTTACCTAGCTCAGGGCTCTCCGTGGAGATAACACCCCTCTTGCTGCTCTGAGGTCTCCGCATGATCACTATGGCAAAGTGTGTACAAGGTTGCTCCTTGAGCTGTTCGGGGTGAGGAAGGAGAAGGGCACGGCTAGCTCTTCTCTTCCCTCTATGTGTGTCTAAAACTATTAGGGTCTAACCTCTTGCATGGGTGCCCCGGGGGGTTTATATTGGCCTACCCGGGAGTACAATAATGTAATTTGGCGCAGGTCCCAGCCGTCGATCCTCTTAAGTTGCCGTCTTCTCCGCCGACTGGGCCCGCCGACGGTCCGAAGCATGGGGCCGACAGCCCTTGTCCGCCTTGTGGTAGTCTTGCTGGCTCCGGATTACTGTAGTCGTGCTTCTAATGACGCGAGCTTGGTCATGGGGTCATGGCAACAGTACCGCCACCTGTCGGACGATCACTGTTGCCACTCCCTGTCTTGTCTGGTTAATGGCGCACGAGCCCGTGGGAGGGGCCGCCCGACTCTCGGAGGCCGACTCCCAGCGGGTCCGTCTTGGGGCGCTCTCGCCGTCTTCTGCACTCCCGCCGACAGGCGGGTCCCACCGTCTTCGGGTCGAACAGACATGCCATCGTGGGTATAGGGATCGCCTTACAGGGCTGATGTCGAGGCAGCGTGGCAATGCGCGCCACGGAGATCTCCGTCGATTGGCGCTCTTGGCCATGCCCGTCCTTTGTGAGCAGGGGCGGGATGGGCTGCAGGCGGCCCCATCCCGTCTGTCCGTAATCGCATTAGTAGGAGGCGGTTGGATTGGGCCGACTCCCCATAGTCGGCTTCTCCGGAGTCGCCGGGCTGGAGTCGGCTTATCTTGAGGCGATCTCGGTACTTTCATTTGGGAGGGCGATCGGCGGCTCTGTCGCCGACTCCCAGAAGGCGGCTCTTCATCTTGGGGTCTTGAGGGGCGCAGTCTGCCCCGATGTTTTGAAAGGTCCAGGGGCTCGGGTTTGCCTACCCATGGCCCACTGCTCCGACAGAGCCCCTGGGGTCTGGGCGCAGGTGGGAGCTGCGACGGCGGCTGGTGGCGAGGGCATGCAGGCGCGGTGGCCAGTGGCAGTTCCAGCAACAGCAGAGCAAAGCAGCGGCGACGGGGCTACGCGGGGCTGTGCCGGGCGCGCGAGCGGCTGCGGGTCAGCGGGCGGACGGCGGCAGGGATGAGCGGCAGCAGGAGGCGGCTGTGGTGGGGCGAGGCCGACGGGGAGCATCCCGCACGGCGAGGCAAGCTGGGCGGTGGCCAGCAGGGCCGCGCGGGTGGCTGTGGCGCAGCTTCAGTAGTGGAGGCCGGCGGGACAAGTGGCTGAGGGAGCGGGGCCCCGATGACGCGTCCAGAGGTCGGACGGGGTAGGCGCGGGCGGTTATGGCTATGGGAAGGAGCAAGGAAGAGGTGGAGGGGAAGCTCACCGAGCGGCACACGGTGGCCGGCGGCAGTTTAGTAACGCAGGGCGGCGGCCGGAGTCGACGGAGAGGACCGACGACCGAAGCGAACGGAGGGGAAGAAGAAGACGGTGGACTTGACGTTGATGAACGGGCGGCGAGCTCGAACCGGTGGTCGGGGTCGACGAGGCTAACTACGGAGGGGCTCAGGGCGTGGGGTTGATGGCGTGCGCGAGGTCGACGGCGATCATGGCGAGGACGAACGGTGACGGGCCACGGCGTCGGGTGCGAGGGGGATTCCCCGATCCAGATCGAGAAAAAAGGGGGGGAAGTGATTTGGGGGTAGCTAGGGTTCGGGGGCATGAGGGAGAGGCGTCGGGGTCGCCTTATAGCCTCGGGGGAGACGACAGATGGCCGCCACGGCGATGGTCGGTGTCGTGGCGGGCATCGGTGCGGCCACGCCCTCCCGTGAATAGGGAAGCGAGGGAGCCATGGCAAGGTGGGCCGGCCTGGCTCGGCCAGTGAGGCCAGCTGGGGCAAAAGGCCTGGGGGGTGGGGGTTTCTTTTGTTTTATTGCATTGTTTCATTTTCCTTTTTAACTATTTATTTAATTTCCACATTATTTTACTTTATTAAGAATACGAGACCCACACCTAAATTAGTGTCTTAATTCAACCTACTGCCACAAAAAGCTTGACCCTTAAACAAAATAGTTTGATATTTTATAAATTAGAAAAAGGCATATAATTAATTATTAAAGCCACTGTTTTAATTATTTTAACGCATTTCAACATTTTATAAAAGTGTGGTTCCTACACCAACATTAACTATAAATTAATTGTCACAAGTTGGACATTTTAGTTTTGATATTTGAAAACTTTTATTTTTGATGTGATTTTTAAATTTTAATTTGTACCGGTTGGAACCTAAGCAAGATTAGCAATAGTAACAGTGATGACGTGGCATCATTAACTGAGGATCACTGTAGTTTAATTATCCGGGCATTACAATTCTCCTCCACTACAAGAAATCTCGTCCCGAGATTTTAGGAGGTAGAAGGGAACAAAAGCGAGGTATTCATCTCGAAGACGACCCTCGAGTTCCGAAGTGGCTTCATCTTCATAAGGAGTTGACCACTGAACCTTTTAGAATTTTGAAAGCCCTCTGATGGTGCGACGTTCAGTTTGACCGAGGACGCCGGACGCATGTATACTTCAGGCTTCGAGGTAGTGCTTTTCACGCATCCAAGGAATAAATCCATGCCTCGGCATTCCGAACAAGGTGAGCATGGTAGCTCACTATCTCACTTGATGGATGTAGTAGATGCACGGTTTTAGTGGCGCAAATGATAGAAGCGGTATGTGTTTTCAACCATTCCATTCCCAGAATGAGGTCGATATTGGACGACTTCAAAACAATGGGGGAAACATGGAATTCCACCCCTTCAATTTCAACAGGGACATTGAGGCTAACCATGGTGGTTCGACATTGGCCCGCAGGGGTGTGTACCACTAGCGGATTGTTCATCTCTTCGAACTTAAGGCCATGCATGGATGCAAAATCTTCTAATATGGATGAATGCGATGCTCCTGAATCGAATAAAACAGAGGCTGGTATTGAGTTAACAAGAAGAGTACCCAACACAGTAGCAGGCTGGTCTTGAGCTTCATTCAGATCAATGTGGTTGGCCTGACCACGACCATAAGGCCTGGCATTGTTGTTGCGGGGCTGATTGTTACCACGACCAGTTGGAGGAAGTGCAAGCTGGTACTGATTCTGCGAGCAGGCCCTGGCACGGTGACCTAGTTGACCACACTTGAAGCATAGCCCATCATTGGGACGGGAAGCAGGAGCTTGAAGTCTCGGCTGTCCAGGTGGTGAAGGAGGAAGACGAGGTGTAGCATGGGTCTGTCTTGGTGTAGGGGCAGCAGGTGGATACATGCTGTGGGGGATCCATATCTTACGCTTCTGCGATGACGGGCCCGAAGATGAACCCGCATCACGGTTGCGCCTAAGGGATCCGAGGTGCTCCTGCAGACCAGTTTCGACCTGAATGGCCTTGTTCACCAAGGTGGCGAAATCCACAAAGTCATGCACGAGGAGCGCCAGCTTGATATCGGCCTAAAGTCCATCACGGAACTTTTCCTGTTTACGTGCATCAGTGGCAATGTCATCTTCAGCATAGCGGGACAGGTCAAGGAACTCCCGCTGATAGGCATCCACGGTCTTGTTGCCTTGGGTGAGATTGCAAAAATCGCGCTTCTTCCTGTCCATAATTCCCTAAGGAATGAAGCGGGCACGGAAAGCATCTTGGAAATCCGGCCAAGTGATGACTGTTCCAGTAGGTAGTGAACGCCTGTGGCTGTCCCACCATTGAGCAGCGGGACCCTTCAGATAATATGCCGCAAAGGTGACATAGCTGGCTGGGGCTACACCAGTAGACTCGAGCTCGAAAGTGATGTCACGGAGCCAGTCATCAGCATCAAGTGGCTGAGTTGAGATGGGTAGATGCTTGGGTTGAGATGTGCAAAGTCATTCAGTGTTCACAGTGGCTGGCTGCTGGTTCAAGTTGGGGCGAGGAAACTGAGCTATCATTCCTTCCATGAACTGGCGGTTCAGCTCAAACTGTTGGATCATACCAGCCATGGACTCAGGCAGTGGTGAGGCGTTGCCACCACGACCACGACCAGCGGGTCTAACCATCTTGCTAACATGTAACAGGGGTAGTTCAGCATGAAGAACTTTGCAAAGACAAGGAATCATTCACGATGAAACATGCATGCTGAAAGAAGTTCGATGGATAAACATAGTAGCCAAACACGACATACAGATCCATACATAAGTTCGGTTACAAGCCATAAGTACGAGTTCAGAAAAGGAAAGGTAGTCTAGACTAACTAGCCGGCGCGTAGGCATGCGGTGGAGGGATACAACAATGCTACATAGCGATATGCTACATCAACGTCGGGGAAAACCTCTGAATTCTGGCAGCTGTCAGTGAAAGAAAGCATGGCGATGCTCGAGGAAGGAGGCTGCATGCCATGGCGGCTGTGGTGTACCAGCTGATCTCCTGGCGGATGAAGAGGTCCACGAGCAGGTGTATCACCACCAACCTTAGGGCACACAAGACCTGCTGGCATCTCCGTCCTGCGCGGGTAAGTAATGAACGGAGGAAGAACCGCTGCGGTGCCTATGGGACGTATCTGCTCCAGAGTGTCGTGGTGGCGTGCACGTGTGGAGTACAACTCAATAGTCAAAGCTCGAACAGTGCGATCCAGAACCTCAATGTATCGAACCATATACGGAGGGTAAATGCAAGCGGCTCACGTAAAGGGGTACACACAATGATGTAGCGCCTAGTATCATCCCGGTGGTGGAGTACGAGAAGTATCTGAACCCGGTCTCCTCCAAGCGTGGATGCTCTCTACGGAGGCTGGTGATAGCAACATAGGAAACCTCCTGTACTGCCATGTCGACAGTCACTCCAATACCCTCAAAGGTATGCAACTCGTGGGTGGATTTGTTCTGCCGATCATAGATATCAACCTTAACATGATACATCTCCTGGTTGAACTCACGGTAGATCTCGTACACAGTGTACTGAGGGTACCAGCGATATCCCAACAGGGTCAAGAGGTCGACCAGAATGGCCGGGAACACAGGCGTGCCGACCTCCATGGTCTGGCGAACGATCTGCGTTGCGGGACGCATCTGAAATAAGGAAGTTCAAGGATGTCAAATGACGATGTGAGTATTATTCAAAATACAATTCAAAGGAATAGTTGTAGATAATCCAGCTCTCCGGGTGAATATGATTACGAGATCCTAATGTTGGAGTTTGTAAAATCATTTAACCCGAGTAGAAGAGAGATCCGAATCCAAGAGTAAAGGTCGAGGAGTCAAAGATCCTAATACCACCCAATGGCGACGTGGGCCCGTAAGCCACACAGCCATGTTAGTAATTCGGTTTTTCAAAGACTAGACTCAACTTTGGCCAAGGAGTCGGAAAGGGGGTTCCTACAGGCAGTCGGCTCTAATACCAACTTGTGACGCCCCCGACTCGACCGTACACAAATCATACACGCAAATTTGTACGATCAAGATCAGGGACTCACGGGAAGATATCACAACACAACTCTAGACACAAATAGAAATAATACAAGCTTCATATTAGAAGCCAGGGGCCTCGAGGGATCGAATACATAGCTCGATACATAAGCGAGTCAGCGGAAGCAATAATATCTGAGTACAGACATAAGTTAAACAAGTTTTGCCTTAAGAAGGCTAGCACAAACATCAACGATCGAAGAGGCAAGGCCTCCTGCACAGGACCTCCTAACTACTCACGGTGGTCGGCGGGCTCCACGTAGTAGTAGGCACCCTCGGGTAGTAGTCGTAGTCGGCGGGGTGGCATCTAACTCACAGGGGCCACCATCTGGTTGCATCAACCGGAAAGGAGAAGGAAGGGGGAAAAGGGGAAGCAAAGCAACCGTGAGTACTCATCCAAAGTACTCGCAAGCATCAGATCTATACTAAGTATGCATTGGTATCAAATGGAAGGGTTGTATCTGTGGACTGAACTGTAGAACACCAGAATAGAGGGGAAGGCCTAGCCTATCGAAGACTAGCATCTTCAAGAAGCTCCAAGCGTCTTGCAGCATGTAGAAGAGTAAAGAATAGCAGTTTAATTATCAAGCATGTTGTAGCAATAATGCCCAGAGATCCTTCCTCGACTCCCTGCGAGAAAGCAATCCCGGAGCCACATATCCATCACATATCAAGTATCCATTTCTAGTTGTATAAGATCAGGATATAAGTCTAAACGTCCATTACCGTGGACACGGTATTCGAATATATGTCTTCCCTGCAAGCGTGCACCACGTTTTCCAACACGCTTGATTACTCTGGCCGGACACACTTTTCTGGGTCAATGCCCGGCCTCGGAAGATCAACACGTCGTAGCCCTACCTAGGCTCAGCAGAGAGGTCCCCGCCGATCTACATCCTAAGCACTCCGGGGTCTGGGCCCATCGCCCGTTGCACTCTGGGTCGTTGCGAGCAGGGCGGACCAGGCTCCACCACTACAGGATGGTGCCGGCCCAGCCGTGCCGCAATGCTGAACTGGACGTCTGACAAAGCTTCGACTGATACCGCGACGTCGAGGCCCATAACTATTCTCGCATGGTGGTTAGTGCGTAAAGGCCAGAGGCCAATTCAGAACAAATACCCAAACCTGTTAGTGCATTAACAATTAAGGTAGTGACGGCTGTCGGGACAAGTCCGGAGCTATCACCCCTCCTAGGTGATACCGCTAAACAGCCAGCCGCCACCGTCACATCGCACGGGTGCTCTCTGCGCCCGCCCGGCTTTCACAACGGTCTCAAGTAAAGTCAAGGTAACTGTGTGTCCAGACATCAAAGGGAAAACCCGAGGAATCACCCCTGGTGGATTCCACTCAATGTAATCATCAAGGTGAACGTAAGAGGGACCACCCTCGAGGTTCACACTTGAGGTGTTGCACGACAGAGCCGTATCGGGAATGGTGAAAGAGGAACCAGCATCGATGACCACACCGAATAGCTACACTACAGAATTATCATCAGGAGTGTGTTATGAGGGATCACCCTCGGCACTCGATAATAGCTCTGCAGAGTCGAGCAACAAAAGGGGCGTGAAGTGATGTGAGGTGTCGGGCTCTGGTCGTCCATCACGTTGATCGAGTCGTCGATGATGAAGCAGGGGCAACAAGGACAAGGTGGAGGTCACTGATGGATCACTAACCAACCTATACTAAGCAGTTTAGGGCAAGCAGGTAGGTAACAATAGCAGTTACAAAAGTAGGCTATGCATCATAATAGGAGCAATCAATAACAGTAGCAAAATCTAATGCAAGCATTTGAGAATGGAATGGGCGATATCGGGATGATCATAGGGGGGGCTTGCCTGGAAGCTCCGCTGAAAGGGAAGAAGGGTCGTCGCCGACGTAGTTGATCACAGGGGCATCAGCAGCGGTCTCGGGGTATACCAGGGAGAAGAGTGGGAAGAAACAGTAAATATAATGCAAACATATGCAACACAGATGCCTGACGGGGGTAACACGCAGGGCTAGGAGTGTTCTAACGCGGCGCTACACGATAACGGCGAAGGGGGATAACATCCGGGAAAGTCTTCCCGGAGTTAGGCATTTTCGAACAAACGAATCGGAGGGGAAATGTTGCATGTTTGCTATGCTAGGGGCACGTGACGGATGAATGGAGAGCGTATTCCAATTCGTCATATTTTTCTGAGCAACTTTCATGTATAAAACTTTTTCATCCGAGTTTATGGATTATTTTCTATGATTTTCTAAAGTTTTAGCAATATTCTGAAATTATTAATAATTCGAAATAAATACTAAAATGCTAGATGCACCCAGCACAACATACACAAAAGTGCACACAGTGGCTGACAGGTGGGCCAGGGGGACCCAGTTGACCAGTCAACGTTTGACTGGTCAACAGGGGGTGGGCCCCCCCTGTCATTGACTCACCCAACTAATTACAAATTTAACTAACTAATCTAGTTCATTAGGTTAATTAAGATAAATTAATTAAGTTAATTAATCTTTTAACTAATTAATTAATCAATATTTTTACTAATATATTTTTCTTCATATTATTTTTTAATAAACAGGGGCGTGGGGCCCCAACGTCAGTGGCCGAGGGGGCCAAAACGGGCGGCAGCAGAAGCGGGCTTGGTAGGGTTGCCCGTCGAGGTGGAACTCGAGGCGATAGCCGGGTGCCGGACGGGCACGAGCGCTGAAGCGAGCCCGGGCGAAGCTGGCGCCAGGCGACCGAGTGGCGGGCAAGACGGTGGCGGCGGCGAAGCGGCGTGGGCGAACGGGCGGATCCCTGGGTGCGACGCAGTGGGAGCTGTGACAACGGCGCTGGTGGCGAGCGCGAGTGGAGGCGTAGGCAGTCGCGGTTGCCAGCGGCGGTTCCAGCAACAGCAGAGCAAAGCAGCGGCGACGAGGCTACGCGGGGTTGTGCTGGGCGCGCGAGCGGCTACGGGTCAGCAGGCGGACGGTGGCAGGGATGAGCGGCAGCGGGAGGCGGCTGTTGTGGGGCGAGGCCGGCGAGGAGCATCCGCACGGCGAGGCAAGCTGGGCGGTGGCCAGCAGGGCCGTGTGGGTGGCTGTGGTGCAGCTTCAGTAGTGGAGGCCGGCGGGACAAGTGGGTGAGGGAGCGGGGCCCCGGCGACGCGTCCAGAGGTCGAACGGGGCAGGCGCGGGCGGTTATGGCTACGGGAAGGAGTAAGGGAGAGGTGGAGGGGAAGCTCACCGAGCGGCACACGGTGGCCGGCGGCAGTTTAGTAGCGCAGGGCGGCGGCCGGAGTCGACGGAGAGGACCAGCGATCGAAGCGGAGGGATGGGAAGAAGAAGACGGTGGCCTCGACGTTGATGTACGGGCGGCGAGCTCGAACCGGTGGTCAGGGTCTACGAGGCCGACTACGGAGGGGCTCAGGGCGCGGGGTAGATGGCGTGCGCGAGGTCGACGGCGATCATGGAAAGGACGAACGGCGACGGGCCACGGCGTCGGGCTAGAGGGGATTCCCTGATCCAAATCGAGAAAAAAGGGGGGAAGTGGTTTGGGGTAGCTCGGGTTCGGGGGCGCGAGGGAGAGGCATCGGGGTCGCCTTATAGCCCCGGGGGAGACGGCATATGGCCGCCACGGCGATGGTCGGTGCCATGGCGGGCATCGGTGCGGCCACGCCCTCCCGTGAAGAGGGAAGCGAGGGAGCCAGGGCGAGGTGGGCCAGCCTGGCTCGGCCAGTGAGGCCAGCTGGGCCAAAAGGCCCAGGGGAGGGGGTTTCTTTTATTTGCTTTCATTGTTTCATTTTCCTTTTTAACTGTTTATTTAATTTCCACATTATTTTATTTTATTAAAAATACGAGACCCACACCTAAATTAGTGTCTTAATTCAACCTACTGCCACAAAAAGCTTGACCCTTAAAAAAATTAGTTTGATATTTTATAAATTAGAAAAGGCATCTAATTAATTATTAAAGCCATTGTTTTAATTATTTTAATGCATTTAAACATTTTATAAAAGTGTGGTTCCTACACCAACATTAACTATAAATTAATTGTCACAACTTGCACATTTTAGTTTTGATATTTGAAAACTTTTATTTTTGATGTGATTTTTAAATTTTAATTTGTACCGGTTTGAACGTAAGCGAGATTAGCAATAGTAACAGTGATGACGCGGCATCATTAACTGAGGACCACTGTAGCTTAATTATCCGGGCGTTACACGGAAAAGGAGAGAAGGAAAAATCCAGGCTGTCACAATATCTTTGCAAATGGCTGACAAATCAACTGCCATACCTATCGGTATCTGTGAGGATTTGCCCGTTGTCATTGCTAATGTTACTATTTTGACTGACTTTGTAATACTTGAGATGCCCGAGGACGACAACATGTCCATTATTCTTGAATACTGCAGGGGCTGTTATTGATTGCAATAAAAGCAAGGTCACTTTTCATGTTAATGGTATTGAGCATACGGTGCACTTTCCGAAGAAACAATTCCAAGTGAATGGTATTAATGTTATTGAAAAATCTCCGACAATCACTATTGGAAGTTTTCAAATACCTCTACCTACTGTCAAAAAGAAATATGAAATGTTTATTGTTGGGGACATTCATATCCCCATTGAGGTAACATAGTGATTTACGAGATTTCTTCGGTTTCATGCTAATCGAAAGTGGTTGTTAGTAAGACCTGGTCAACCTTATTAATGAATCATTTTTGAGCGTTATGAAGTTGATCAAGTTCGTAGCACTACTTTCTGTCCCTACTTTTTGTTTTCTGTTTTTACTAGTTAAATAAAATAAAATGCCATGTTTAGTCTATTTTCTGAATTTCCCGTGCAATAAAAAAATGACCCAAAAATAAAAGTTCTCAGAATGCCCTGAAAATTTTATACGATTTTTTTTTGAATATTTCTGAATTTCTGGTGCAAAAAATATCAGAGGGAGGTGCACGAGGTGGGCACAACCCACCTAGGCGCGCCAGGACCCCCAAGCGCGCCCTGGTGGGCTGTGGTCCCCACGTGGGCCCCCTCACTTACCTCTTCATCCCACATCATCACTTACCTCCAGAAAAAAAATCTCCATTGCTCTCTCTCCCGTGTTCTTGCCCTCAAACCCGTGGATTCGATCTCTTTGCTTGAAGCTCCGTTTTCGAAACTGTTTCGGGGGATTGTTGCTTGGTATGTGGCTCCACCGTTTGTCCAATTAGTTTTTGTTTTAGTAGTTTATACTTTGAATAATTAGCTACTCTTTGTGCTGCAGTAGATGAGCTTGCATGTTGGATTCTTAGTAATCTAAGTAGTTTGAATGCTTGCTATGGCCTCTATGTATCCCTATGAGTAGTTGCTATCAATTTTGTGAAGTTTTGTTGAGAAAATTTTGTGGACTAAAAATTCAGTTTTTTGTTCATAGGAAAAATTGTAAGCGGACATGAATATCTTTAGGAAGATTGGCTCTACGAAGAACGCCAAGGGTGTTATTGGGGAGTCATCAGACAGTGATCTCTATCCTCGGAGGCTAGCGGAAGTATGACCGTGTGAATGGCCGCACACCCTGTTCCTGGAAGAGGCTGGAATTCTTCAGGAGTTCATGCAATATATTGCTAATGCCGGCCTCACCGACTTCATCGCAGATGAGTGTGACCAGCACCAAATCCTCACAAACATCTTTCTTCAAAGCTTTACTTTCTTGCCTAGAAATCCTCCTCCTGAAGTGAGCTTTGATTTATATGTTGAAAACCATCACATACCACTTACTGAATTTTGTGACATATGCATAATCCCTTCTGATGGGAGCTTGGCTGATCCTAGGCCGGCTGGGTTTGAGGAATTTTATCGCACTTTGACTGTGGGATATGAGAGAGGAGTGTCAGCTACCACGGCTGTTAGCTTACACTTTCCTGATGTACATTATTTTGCTTTATTTGTTGCTAAGTGTCTGCTTGCAAGAAAGAAAGTAGGTGCGCTCAGCGCACCAGACTTTGCTATTTTACGCCGGGCGCTGGAGGGTGACAACACTTATAGCTTGGGAGCTATTGTGGCTCGTCGCCTGCATCTTAATAAATCTCAGGGGGAAATACATGGTGGGATTTTTGCTACTCGTTTGGCGGCTAGCTTCAATGTTGAGATACGCCTTCATGATTACCCTCTGACCAAGGTTTACCTAGATCGTTCAGCCATGGAGCACCATCACTTTCTTGCACATGATTTTCCTAACATCGCCATTCCCTATAACCTAGTCTTTAGCGTTAAAACTCGTGATGTTATTCCATTGCCTGCACCTGTTTTGTTTGATTCTGCTGCTAGGGGCGGATACCGGATTATGTCTGCAGACATCATCGCCTAACGGAATGCTCAGGCTGCTACGGAGGCAGCACAGGAGGAGCCTCAGCAGTGGGATGAGTGGATACCTGCTCCTCAGGATCTCTACTACCATCCAGGCTACTGATCGATTACCAAGCTAGGCCAAAATCCTAAGCTTGGGGGAGTATGTGTCCTCACCGACATTACATTCATGTTCACACATATCATTCTACTTGTCGGTGTTCACACTTTTCCATAGTATTATCCATGCTTAAATTTATTTTCTTGCTTTCTTCTTGTGTGTTTGAAAAACATTAGAAAAACCAAAAAAATTAGTTGCAGTAATTTACTTTCTATGCATGCTTAGTAGTAGAACTAAAAAGAAAATCCAAAAATATTTCCTTGTTCTTATTTTTCTTGTTGGGAGATTTCCCGTGTAAATAGTTTTTCTCGTTTTTGCTTTTCCCTTTTTTTTGCTTGTTCAAGAAAAGCAAAAACTCCAAAAATATTTCAGTGCATTTCTCTGAATTTCTTTTCTTTTTATTCGAGTCTTACCAAGGAGAAGACCACGATGAAAATGTTGAGTGGCTCTCATATGAATAACTGTTGAACTAATAAGAGCACATTTTACCTTGTCTTCTCCTGTTGAATAAAATGTTTGTAGATTCCAGCTTAGTCCATGGCACTCTTGCACTGTTATTATTTTCACATCATTCGGTCATGCAAGTGAAAGGCAATAATGACGATATTTGATGAATTGGCTGTGGCAAAGAGAAACTGGTATGAACTCGATTTGTTATGTTTGTGTAAATATGTTTAACCAAGTATTCATGATTCAGCCCATTAGGATTAAACATGTTTGCAATGACAATTAGAGATTATAGTTTCTCATGCCATGCATAAGTAGCTGGGAGTTGGTAATGATTTATCTTGGACATCAACACAGTGTTAAAATGATTGTGATGTAGTATGATGATATGGTATCCTCCTCTGAATGTTCGAGTGGCTTGACTTGGCACATGTTCATGCATGTAGTTGAATCAAAACCAACATACCTTCTATGATATATATGTTCATGGTGTTCATATCCTACTCATGCTAGTGTCTAATGTTACTTATGCATAATGCATGGTTATGATCGTTGTTGCTCTCTAGCTGGCTGCTTCTCAATCTAATTTCTAGCCTTCGCCTGTACTAAGTGGGAACTCTGCTTGTACATCAAAAACCTTGAACCCAAAGTTATTCCAGATGAGTCCACCATACCTACCTATATGTGGTATTACCCTGCCGTCCTAAGTAAATTTGCATGTGCCACCTCTAAAAACTTATAAAAATTATCCTTTTGTGTGCCTGGATCATTCATGGAACGACAGGAGGTGGTTGGTATCTTCCATGCTAAGCGGGTTATTCTCAGGTCGAGTGTTTCTTCACTCGCCATCGTACGAGAAAAGGGCGGTAATAGGGATGCCCAGTCCCAAACTGCAAACATGAAAAAGAGTTTGTCTCTCAACTAATCAAACAAAAACTCTCAATGGAGTCAAAACCTTTATTTTTATCGATTGGAACCGCCACTAGCGTGCTTAGCATGGAATATGTTGATAACTGATGGTCATGAAGTGAATAAGAAGGGTGCATGCCTCAAAATATCATTTACCTCTGTTTTAAAAATTGAGCTCTGGCACCTCTGCAAATCACTGCTTCCCTCTGCGAAGGGACTTTCTATTTACTTTTATGTTGTGTCATCACCTTCTAAAACAAGCGCTAGAAACTGAGAGAGCACAGCTATCATGATTTATGAATTGTGTATAGCTAATGTTGGGTGCATCATCACTGGATCTTTTCTACCATGAATTACAATGTTTAGTCGCTGCTTGAACTTTGGAGGTGCTCTGCATTTATGTTTTGCGGTCTCAGAAAGGGCTAGCGACATACCACTGAGGGAGTCCCGGACTAGGGGGTGTCCGGATAGCCGGACTATCGTCACGGCCGGACTCCAAGACTATGAAGATACAAGATTGAAGACTTCGTCCCGTGTCCGAATGGGACTTTCCTTGGCGTGAAAGGCAAGCTTGGCGATACGGATATGTAGATCTCCTACCATTGTAACCGACTACGTGTAACCCTAACCTATCCGGTGTCTATATAAACCGGAGGGTTTTAGTCCGTGGGGCGAACAAAAATCATACCATAGGCTAGCTTCTAGGGTTTAGCCTCCTTGATCTCGTGGTAGATCTACTCTTGTACTACCCATATCATCAATATTAATCAAGCAGGAGTAGGGTATTACCTCCATCGAGAGGGCCCGAACCTGGGTAAAAACATCGTGTCCCTTGTCTCCTGTTACCATCCGCCTAGACGCACAGTTCGGGACCCCCTACCCGAGATCCGCCGGTTTTGACACCGACATTGGTGCTTTCATTGAGAGTTCCTCTGTGTCGTCACCGATAGGCTTGATGGCTCCTTCAATCATCAACAATGACGCGGTCCAGGGTGAGACTTTTCTCCCCGGAAAGATCTTCGTATTCGGCGGCTTTGCACTCCGGGCCAATTCGCTTGGCCATCTGGAGCAGATCGAAAGCTACGCCCCTGGCCATCAGGTCATATTTGGAAGTTTGAACTATACGGCCGATATCCGCGAAGACTTGATCTTTGACGGATTCGAGCCGCACCCAAGCGTGCCGCACTGTCTCGATGGGCATGATCTAGCTCTGTAGCCGAACAGTGCCCTGGAGGCCGCACCAGTATCCGCTCCGACCCTTAATCCGGAGCCGGATTCCCCGATCGAGGACGAATGGTTGGACACCGCCTCGGGGGCTACAATCTCTACGGCGATTGAGCCGAACTCCATCCCTGTCCTTTGCGAAGACCTCGACTCCAGGATGCCGAACTCCTTTCCGGACTCTGAACCCTCCGCGCCCCTGCCAATCGAATCCGATTGGGCGCCGGTCATGGAGTTCACGGCCGCTGGCATCTTTCAACACTCGCCCTTTGGCGACATTCTGAATTCACTAAAGTCTCTCTCTTTATCCGGAGAGCCCCGGCCGGACTACGGTCAGGAAGGTTGGGATGCGGACGACGAAGAAATTCAACGCCCACCCACCACCCACTTTCAGAGCTACCGGCCGAAAAGCTTACACGACGTGCTCGATTTCGACAACGAAGACATCGACGGTATGGACGACGATGTAGGAGACAACAATGAACTAGCACCTATAGGATGCTGGACAACCAACTCATCCCATGATGTATACATGGTGGATACACCTAAAGGAAATGAAGACGAGGAACAACGGGACGCTACGAAGGATAAATCCTCTAAAAGCAGTCAAAACAGCAACGTAAACGCCGAACAAAGTCCCGCCTCAACAAAGACCCAGCCATAGAGCAGGGCGAACCGGTGGACAACGAACAAGCTATCGAGCAATCGTCCGAACAAGACAACTTGGAGAAACAATCTTTCCCCGGCGAAGACAACGATGCGGGCGATCTCACGCGGAAAAACTATTGGAGCAAAATGACCTCCAGAACGGCTCGCCGCCATCGCGCGTAGCCTGAAAAAGCGAAGCGGAAGCTCAAAACAGCGGAAGATGCACTCGGGATAAGATGGAGCAAAGTATTCAGCACCCTTGAACAAGTACGCATGACGATCGCCCGAACAAAGAGTTACCCGAAAAGAAAGCTACTGCCCGAATTCGACGAGGAGGCCTTAGAGCCCCCACAATTAAAAAGTAAGAAGGCCACCCAGTCGGATGGACGACCCCACGACAAAAAGAGAGCAGCGAATGGCACCGCACACAAGCCAATATGCGATCCGCATAAGGATTCACACCAAAAGGATGGCCCAGTTAGGTCCATCTATGGGCCAAGAAAGCAGGCTTGTCAAAGCAATGCAACACGCCTAAATTCCGAAGATCACGGCACACCCAAATATAGGGGCGCCAGACACCCCTATGTTTCAGCGATGAGGTCTTTGGATCATGAATTTCAGTGGTCAAACCCGTAAACATAGAGGCATCTGACGGAACAATGCACCACAGGTATGGATTGAGGATTACATCCTCCACATACACATGGCTAGAGGAGATGATCTCCACGCCATAAAATACTTACCCCTTAAACTCAAAGGGCCAGCTCGGCATTGGCTGAAAAGCCTCCCCGAAAATACCATTGGAAGCTGGGAAGAGCTCGAGGAGGCATTTCGGGAAAATTTTCAGGGGACTTATGTCTGCCCTCCGGATGCAGACGATCTAAGTCACATAACTCAACAGCCCGGTGAGTCAGCCCGGAAATTCTAGAACAGGTTCCTTACTAAAAAGAACCAAATAGTCGACTGTCCGGACGTCGAAGCCTTAGCAGCTTTCAAACACAACGTCCGAGACGAATGGCTCGCCAAACACCTCGGCCAAGAAAAACCAAGAACAATGGCCGCATTAACAAGCCTCATGACCCGCTTTTGTGCGGGAGAGGACAGCTGGCTAGCAAGACGCAGCACCAGCGACCCAAGTACATCCGAAGTCGAGGATGGAAGCGAAACCACGGCGCAACAAGGACCAGCGCCGGATTAAAAGGAACAGTCCAAAGAGTGCGGCAGTCAACGCCGGATTCAAAAGCTCACGACAGAACAACAAAAAACTGCCCCTTCAAGACAATAGCGATGAGCTATCCAACTTCAACAAAATCTTGGACAAGATATGTCAAATCCACAGTACTCCCGGGAAGCCTGCACACCACACCCACAGAAATTGTTGGGTCTTCAAACAGTCCGGCAGACTCAACGCCGAACACAAGGGGCTCGACACACCAAGTGAAGATGATGACGAGCACCACAAGCAGAGCCCCGGAAAACAAACGAATTTCCCACAAAAGGTTAAAACAGTAAACTCACTTCACGTGATCAAAGGGAAAAAAAGAGCGGTGCCCACTAAAAGGCGCGCCGCACACTGGTTGTCAAAACCAATCACCTTCAACCATCAGGACTATTCCGAAAATATCTGGAACGCAGGATGGACTGCCTTGATATTGGATCCTATAATCGACGGATTCCAATTTACACAAGTCCTCATGGATGGCGGCAGTGACATAAACCTGATATATTAGGACACAATCCGCAGGATGGGGATAAACCCAACCAAAATTCGCCATAGCAACACCTCCTTTAAAGGAGTAATGCCAGCCCATATGCCCATTGTACGGGCTCCATACGCTAGAAGTTGTGTTTGGTTCATCCGACAACTTCCGTCGCGAAAGGTTACTCTTCCATGTCGCCCCGTTTAAAAGTAGCCATCAAGCACTATTGGGACGCGAAGCTTTCGCCCGCTTTAACGCAATACCGCATTATGCATCTCTAACACTTAAAATGCCCGGTCCACGCGGTATCATCTCGTTAAAAGGAAGTATTAAGTGTTACTCGAGCACGGAAGAACGGGAGACTGCCTTGACAGCCCCACACCTATCCGGCTCTGCTAGGCAAAGAACCTGAATTGGTCATTCAAACCCCGGACACGACTAGACGAGTCCGGCGCCTACTAGCGGCATACCCCCATACGAGGGGCTGCATGCATGTATAACAAGAGACAATAAAGCTCAATTTTATTCACTTCTTCGAACCGTACTCTACTTATTTAATATTAAGTACATCTTTCGCACGATCCTTTTTCTTTTAAACTAAGTTCCTCTCTTGAACAGATGAACAACGTGCTACACCCGTCCAGGATACGGCACAACGGAGACACAGGCGCAGACGTGCATTAGGGACCCGTTGCAAGGATTCTTTTCAGATTAAGACCCTGCGTAAACCTTTTTTACTATCTCTTGTTGATATACATCCCCCGGCTCCTTACTATAACCGAGGAGGAGGCTGGCGTTTTGGCATTGGCCGCACCAGAATTTTTGCGCGTACCTGGACACCAGGGGCTTAGGGCATTATTCTGCCCATTTTTCATAAAGACCGAATACCTTAGGGAGTATTCGGCATCTCGAGTTAGGCCTTATATGCATCAGCTCCGAATCATGTCTTTGGTCAAATGTTGGGTTGCCCGGCTCCTGTGTTTTGCTGCCTTACGTTCCGCTTTCACGGCTAACGCGGCACTGTGGAGAACTATCGCGATTGTGCCCTTGCTCGCCGGGCGAGCACCTCAGTAGAGAAAGCCAAAAACTGACTATCATGATATAGCGAGAGACTGGTCAACCACTCGATGACTCTCTGGAATGTTTAGGATTCCTCCGCATTAACGAAAGACCGGTTTTCGGTCAGGCACATACGCACCCCGAATTCGGGAGAGTGCGGTGCCCTGTGGGCTATATAGTAGCCCCACCTCGAACTCCTATGGCTAAGTGAAAGTGATAAAGCATTATAGTCCGGTTGCCTGGTTTGCTATGCTATCACCTCCTTAACAGGACCAAGACGTTGGATTAAGTGTGACAAAGCGCTTTTTGCAAACACCCCCGCACTATGTGCGTGGGGGCTGAAGCCAAGGACTGCCATCTTTCAGGTTATATATACATATACATAAACGGCCGCAAAGGGAGTAGTTTACTACTTGAACGCACAAGTATAAAAAGCTCTTATATTATATTGAAAACATTGTTTTCACAAATCATACATGTCATTTAAACATAATATCCTTCGAGCACTGCGTCTCTATTAAACGAGCGCCCGGCAGGACTTCTTCAAAGTAGTGCTCGGCAGGTACTCGGCTTCTGTCCGAATCTTGGGATGCAACGTCGGTGGCCTTCATCTCTGCCCAGTATGTCTTGACACGGGCTAGAGCCATCCGCGCTCCCTCAATACACGCCGATCGCTTCATTGCGTCGATACGCGGTACCGCACCGAGGAATTGCTGCACTAAACCAAAATAGCTCTTCGGCTGGGGTCCGCCCAGCCATAAGCGAGTCAAGACATGCTTCATGGCAAATCTGGACAATTGATTCAGCTCGGCCCATTCGGCCAACCGATCGGTCAGCGGCAAAGGATGCTCCGGACTATGGAATTGCGACCAATATAGCTCTTCCCTTCTGTGCCCCTTCTGGCCCCGGAAGTGCTCAACCGCGTCCGCAACACTCGCCGCTAAGTCCAGATAAGCATCCTCCGAACACCACAACTTATCCAACTGAGCATATTTTGGATCCGTATATTTTCTCCGCAGCAGAAACGGTTTTCCAGCCGCAATTGCCCCGGCCTGACTCAGCTCCTCCTTGGCAGTTCGCAAAGCCGACTGGGCATTCTTGGATTCGGCGGCGGCCTTTTTCAGGCCCTCTTGCTCCGCTTGACGCTCTTTTTCAAGCACCTCGCAGCGATCGGCAGTATCCTTCAACTTTCTGGCCATGTCAGACATTTCTTCCTTGCTTCGGCAGTGAGCAGCCTGTTCAGCTTTTAGCTCTTCGGCCGCCCTTAAAGCGGCCGCATTACTAATTCTGGCTTGCTCTTTCGCTCGGGCGAGTTCCGCCCGCAGCTCTTCCACGACAGTGGCACCATCTGCATTAAGCATACGAATAGTAAGACATGGGCGTCAAGCTCCCTTACCAGGTGTCTGCATAGAAGTCGCATACCTTGTGACTCGTCAAACCGTTTATTGACCAGTAGCGATATGCGCATCCGCCTCGTCAAGTTGCCGCTTTAGTTCAGCATATTCATCAGTCCGGCTGGCCTCCGGACGCCCCGCCACCTGTTTAGGAGCGGAGATATGTTATAACTGAGAATTTGATCCTCGGCACGTTGTCAATTTTGACAACATACCGAGTCTCAGGGGCTACTATCTATACAGAGCGCATTTTATATGCATAATTGTCAGAAGGTACATTATTTTTGCGTACCTCAAACCCCGTCAGTAAGCTTCTGACGGCTTCGTGCAATCCGCTCTCCGCGGATGCATCTTTCAATCACCGTACCCATTAGAGCACGGTGATCTTCTGAGATAGCCGCTCGCCCGAGCAGATCCTTCAGCTCCCGATCAAGACACCACCTGGCGCCGGACCTTCCGGCCCCGCCGGACTTGGGGGAACCCTCCGCGAGGACACCTCCGGGTTGTCCGCTTCACATGAGGGTGCGACAGGTGGAGGCCTTTCGCTCTCCATCATCTCCGGAAGAAGATCCCCCGAAGACGAGCTCTGCTGAGAAGGGCTGAGGTCCGAACTACAAGGTACAATTTCGGTTATCTTCATAAATAAATACAGGGATGTTCCTCATTTACAAGACCCCTTGTTTTTACTTACGGCTCGCTGGAGGGCTGATCCCCTTGGGGAAATAGTGCGGCTGGGTTACTTCCCAGCGCCGGACTCTCCGGCGAAGATCCCCTTCTCCTCTTTGAGGCCTTAACCTCCGGATCTTCTGAAGCAGTCCTCTTCTCTCCTCGAAAGACGGGACTTTTAATCCCTCCTTCCTTGATAGCCTCCTCTGTAGAGGCAGTTGCTTCCCCGCTCCCCCCTTCGCCTTCTTCAAAAGGCGCGACCTTCAACATCTTGGTCAGCATGGGATCCGGCGTGGTCTCCGGGAGGGGAGCCGGACACCTTATTAACTTTGCCTTGGCTATCCACTCCTGTTCAAGAAACGGTTCCTTTAAAGGACATATATATATGATAAATAAATGAATAGCTTGTCCGGTTACAGGACTACTTACTTGAGTATCTGGGCAATTGCAGCTTAGTCCTGCATCCTCAGTCAGGTCCGGACACTTCTCTTGTGATCCGAAGAACAGTTTATACATCTCCACGGGTGTCATGCCCATAAAATTTTGGAGAACTCGTGGACCCTCCGGATTGAATTCCCACAGGCGGAGGGGCGGCGTTCTTGTGGCTGAAGGCGCGGATCACCTTAACCTGCGCCATCGCAGCCAGATTGATCTCTCTTTCTGGAGGTCTCGAATACGGCCCTGCAGCAAGGGAACGTCCTTGGACGGCCCCAGTCGAGCCCCTTTGTTGACCCATGACGCCCGGCCGCTGTGGTGGACCCGAGCGGAAGGCGGGGAGCGCCGCCCATTTGGTGCCCCAGGGAGCGGTGATATAAAACCACTCCCGTTGCCACAAACCAAGCTCCTCTTGAAGAGAGCCCTCGGGCCATGGAGCATCAGCACATTTGCTTATGACTGCCCCTCCACACTCTGCTTGTTGCCCCTCGATCATCATTGGCTCCACCTTGAAGGTCTTGAGCCACAATCCAAAGTGGGGGCTAATATGGAGGAAGGCCTCACATACGACAACGAATGACGAGATATGTAGGATGGACTCCGGATTCAAGTCATGGAAATCAAGCCCATAATAAAACATGAGCCCCCGCACAAAGGGATCTGTCGGGAAGCCTAAACCCCGAAGGAAGTGGGACACGAACACCACGTTCTCGCCGGGCTCAGAGTGGGAATGACCTGCCTGGAGCAGGTAGCCTATGCGAGATCTCGCCGGTCAGATACCTGGCGTCTCGCAGCTTTATCACATCTTCTTCTGTGATGGAGGAAGACATCCATCGGCCGTGCTGGTCGGAGCCGGGCATCGTCGAAAGTCTGAAGCGCCTGAATCTGAAGCTTTGGGTGTTGGAGCTCGAAGCGTGAGGCGAACTCGATGAAGGGTGTAAAAAGAAGAGGGCCTTGGTCTCATTATAAAGAGGTTGAATACCAAGAGCCCACCCCGTGGTCGATTAGGACTCGCCTTTGATAGAGGAGGCGTGCCAACTGTCACGGTTGTGTAACCCACTTCCGTATTTATCATAAAACCGGAATAAGGGGGCACGATCTATGCTTTGATAAGACTTGCCAAGGAAACCGCCTCGCTAAACGCGCTGAGGTGGAACGGTAAAAAATGATTCATATAAAAGGCCTGGCCGTGGTGTGATGTCACACCGCGGGATACGTCAGCAGATCTGTGCAAAGATTATTCTCTCTACGGTGTTATGTGGAACTTGTTTTGTAGAGCCGGACACTATCCTTGTGTTCAAAACCTTCTATGAAGTATTCGGAGGAGGAACCCGCCTTGCAATACCGAAGACAATATGCGCGCCGGACTCGTCGTCATTGAAGCCTGGTTCAGGGGCTACCGAGGGAGTCGGACTAGGGTGTCCGGATAGCGGACTATTGTCACGGCCGGAGTCAAAGACTATGAAGATACAAGATTGAAGACTTCGTCCCGTGTCCGGATGGGAGTTTCATTGGCGTGAAAGGCAAGCTTGGCGATACGGATATGTAGATCTCCTACCATTGTAACCGACTCATGTAACCCTAACCTATCCGGTGTCTATATAAACCAGAGGGTTTTAGTCCGTGGGATGAACAACAATCATACCATAGGCTAGCTTCTAGGGTTTAGCCTCCTTGATCTCGTGGTAGATCTACTCTTGTACTACCCATATCATCAATATTAATCAAGCCGGAGTAGGGTATTACCTCCATCGAGAGGGCCCGAACCTGGGTAAAAACATCGTGTCCCTTGTCTCCTGTTACCATCCGCCTAGACGCACAGTTCGGGACCCCCTACCCGAGATCCGCCGGTTTTGACACCGACAACCACTATTGTCATATTATATCATGGTTGTTTTGACAGCGTGTTGCTGTTTGAGATCTCTTATTATTGCTCGCTAGCTGATTATGTCATTGATACGAGTTAATATAATCTTTAAGAGTTATTGTCGGCATTGTTAGTTATAATGCTGGCTGAAAACCTGGGTGCTGTTTAAGCCTATTTATGCAAACAAGAGCAAAAGAGTTCGTAAAAGTTTTTCTTTCTCACTTTCAGTTTATCAACTGAATTGCTTGAGGACAAGCAAATGTTTAAGCTTGGGGGAGTTGCTACGTCTCCAATGTATCTACTTTTTCCCACGCTTTTCCTCTTGTTTTGGACTCTAATTTGCATGATTTGAATGAAACTAACCCCGCACTGACGCTGTTTTCAGCAGAACTACCATGCTGTTGTTTTTTTGAATCAAAGTTCTTGGAATGAAACGAAACTTTGCGAGGAATTTTTATGTAATAAAAGAGAATTACTGGAGCCAAGACCCACAAGAGAGGGGCCCCTGGGTGGGCACAACCCACCAGAGCGCGCCCCCTCTCCTGGCGCGCCCAGGTGGGTTGTACCCACCTGGTGGCCCCGCAGACGATCCCCTAATACTATAAAATCACATATTTCCAGAAAAAAAAAACAGGGAAAATGAATTATCACGTTCCACGAGATAGAGCCGCCGCCAAGCCATGTTCTTCCTCGGGAGGGCACGTCTGGAGTCCGTTTGGGGCTCCGGATAGGGGGATCTTCGTTCTTTGGTATCACCAACCCATCTCCATCACCAATTCCATGATGCTCCCCACCGGAGTGAGTAATTACTTCATAGGCTCGCTGGTCGGTGAGGAGTTGGATGAGATTCATCATGTAATCGAGTTAGTTTTCTTAGGGCTTGATCCCTAGTATCCACTATGTTCTTAGATTGATGTTACTATGACTTTACTATGCTTAATGCTTGTCACTTTGGGCCCGGGTGCCATGAACTCAGATCTGAACCGTTTATGAATTCATCATTATATCCATGTTTTAGATCCGATCTTGCAAGTTATAGTCACCTACTATGTGTTATGATCCGGCAACCCCGAAGTGACAACAATCGGGCCCACTCCCGGTGATGACCGTAGTTTGAGGAGATCATGTATTCACTATGTGTTAATGCTTTGTTCCAGTTCTCTATTAAAAGAGGCCTTAATATCCCTTAGTTTCCAATATAGACCCCACTGCCATGGGAGGGTAGGGCAAAATATGGCATGCAAGTTCTTTTAATAAAGCACGTATGACTATTTACGGAATACACACTACTGCAGGATGCTGCTAACGCGACACTATGATCAGAGACCCTTCGACGAAACTTTGTGTGATGCCATAATCATAAACGGTGGTGTAAAAAACCATCAAAAAAGGTGCAAAACATTTGCGATGGAGGATGCATCAACACGGTTCAGATTTTAGTTACGTGTGCGATGCAGGGCATACGGTTCAGCTCAATTAACTATTTGCCATGAGGAGGAACAAAAGAAATGGGCAGCCAAATGAAGGTGTGTGCGATGTATAGCATACGATTCACTCAGATGAACAGTTTGTGATTAGGCGACACAAAAGAAACGGTCAGCCAGATCAAAGGTGTGTGCGATATACGGCATGCGGTTCACTCGGATGAACTGTTTGCGTTGAGACATGAGAACATAAAATGTTCAAATGAATAAGATGTGTGTGATACAAGGCAAACAGGTATGTAATTGCAAACGTGTGCGAAGACCGATACCAACATAGACAATTATTGCTAACAAGCCATGTGTGTTGTGAGCAAACGATTGCTGGTATACAATTGTGAGTGATTGATGAAAACATCACCGACGGGTTCCATTGTTTAGTCCGTGTGCGATGTGATTTTCTTTGTCCGCACAACATCTATGCTTTGTGACTCTATCTATAGAGCATCAACATATATACTTAAAAAGACAGCATTGCATAACCAAAGTAAGCATACAATTACACAAGTGACTACACACATAACATTTGCACACACCAAAGTAAGGAATTACATGCATACTAAAGTAGGAGAAATGAAGATCTAATCATTTACTTATTGTTGCGACGACGCTTGCCATTGCTCTGCTTCCGGCTGGATCCCTGACCGTTTTGGGGAAGGAGGCACTTCCTCATGTCAACGATCCGCCTGTAATGTCATAGCTCGTGTACGCCTCCTTGGCCGCGTACACGGCGTGAGCTTTGTCGAGTTTCTCCATCCAGGCCGAGTGCCAGGCACGCTTGTCCTTGTTGCACGAATCCTTCATGTCTCTGTAGTAGGGGTCGATGATGGCCTCGGCGAGGTGAATCAGTGAGTCCTTCTCATGCTCCATGCTGCCCTGCATCTTGTACCGCCCTCGATGTCGACAAGATTACGGCGGCGATGCCCGAACTCTCGGCGCCTTTACATTGTTGGTGATGTCCACCGTAGCGAACATGTAGTGGGGCTATTGACAAACCCGGCGAACGCTTCACAAGGCCTTGTGGCGGTGTAGTAGTGGTAAACGAGGGCGTGGTGGCGACGCACATCCGGGCGACGGCAGCGACCTTGGGACGAGACACACGCACGGCTGGTGTACTCGAGGTCGAACCCGACCACCTTGTACTTCTCCTCGGCAAGCAACAACTCCATGATGTGGATGGAGTGCTCCACCCAGACTGGGTCGTTGGTGTACACCACCGAGAGGTCCATGAACCTTCTGTGGGTGTCCACCACAACATGCATGGTGAGCTATTTGCCGTCTTGGCGGCCGCCGGGAGCGCCATTGGAGCCGCGCAGGGTACCCTCTAAGAATTTCTCGTGGTGGGTGTGCTTCTTGCAATGGTGGGGCGCGGTCAAAAGGTTGAAGAGACACAAGGGTAGGTTAAATGGCCACTGTAATAAATGGGGGCACTACAAAAAAAACACTTCCGTGATGATACGTGTTTGTCCAAGTAGGTCACGTTTTCTGTCATGCATGTACATCCATGACAAATTTATGACAGAATCAAGATTGTCATACCTGTGCTGTCATCGAAGTGTTCCATGACATTACCAAAATTATCATCATGGAAGTGTCCACTTCCATGACGATCAATCACGCGTCATGGAAGTGCTTTCGTCAAGGGTGACCGACACATGGAATCCACCATAACGGGTCGCCGTTAAGCTATCGGGTCCTGTTTTGGATCCGATAACCCGTTAACAGCCCGGACCAATGAGGATTTTCCACGTGTAAAATTGTCATTGGCCAGAGGAAACACGTTTTGGCTCACCGTTGGGACAAATGTCATCCATTCATTGGATAGGAGGCGCCTATGATAGGTCGACACGTGGCACGGCCCAACAGAGGCCCATTCCAGTGAAAAGGCCGGCCCATTTGACTTGGTCAAAAGGTAACGGGCCGGCCCATGGAAAGCATGTTCCTATATAGCCCATTTATGACCCACTAACTCACAGCCCGTTACGGCCTATCGGAATTAAGCCCAGTAGCTTCATCTGGGCCGTCCAATATGATTCCAGCCCGTTGTAACTTCCGCCCCATGTATGGCCCATGATGTCTTTTGGCCCATACGAGGCCATTTGTAACTCTTGGCCCATTAACGGCCCGTAGTGAATCTGGCCCACAATGAACAGTGTATCGCTTCATACCCACTAACGGCCCATTATTCCATTGGCCCGTTTCCAACCCGTGTTATCTTTCAGCCTTCTCAGGGCCCATTTATTCTTGGGCTTATTTCCAGCATTCGGTTAGTTACGACCCATTACTGGGCTTTTCTGCTTGTGGGCCAAATTCAGCCCGTGGTTACAATCGGCCCGTTTGCGGCCCATTAATCTGTTGGGCCATTTTCAGAGTCATCAAATACGGCCGATTAATGACGGCTCGTTATTGTCGGCCCATGAATGGACGGTTCCAAGTCTAGCCCATTTACGGCCCATAATGCGGTCTGTTATTGGCCCATGTTTGGTCGATCGATCATACGGTCCGTATAAGGCCCATTGATGCTACGGCCTGTATAAGGCCCATTGATGCTACGGCCCGTGGAAGGCCCATTGTTTCTACGGCCCTTACAAGGCCCATTGTTTCTATGGCCCGTAGGAGGCCCATGGTAACTACAGTAAATATGTAGCCCATGGTTACTGTGGCCTAGTTTTAAAAAATAGGTTATTGCGGCCAAACCGCGGAAAAGAACTGCACTGACTACAAGACAACAAGGAAATAAATAAGCAAGCAACTTACGCTAGGCTATCACGGCTATTACACATATTAGATCCACTGGGCATCGAAGTTCGCTACCAGTGCAAATATAGGGAACAAAGTAGCATATCATATACACTGGTTGTCAAAGTTGGCGACTAGTGCAAATAAACGCCGCAGCAAAGCAAGTCCAGAACTGAAACCACTTCAGAAGATCTCAAGAAACAATATCCTGGGTACCCATAATGCTGGCAAGATGCTTAGCAAGCTTATTAACTTTCTCTTGTTTGGCGCTTAAATCCTCCAGCGCTTGCTGTTGCACCAGAAAGTATGCATCTGAATTCTGCAGGGACTTCTTCAGTCCTTTGGCTACCTATTGCAGCACATCTGATCGATGTCTTTCAACTTGAAGTTGAGACTCAAGAAGACGAGCTGATTCAGGCAGCGAGTTCAAAGAGCTTGTGCCAGCAGTAGTGGCAAGTAACTCGAACACTACATCAAGACATGACTTTTGGGTTCTCTCACTGTCATCAAGATAGTTTTTATCAGCTTTCTTGGAGACCAACAGAGGTGTCTCACTATCTTGAACCTTATCTGCATTACTTCCTTTACCATTGCATAACGGGGTACTGTTCTCCAATATTTTGTCTGCATTCCAAAAGAGAAACAAGCAGACACATCACAGGTTTACCATGTTGTATATGAAACTCATTTTGGTAAATCAGTTCAGTAGTAAAGTGGACAGGATAACAACATGAAACAAACATGTATCTATCTACCATGGTCACTTTATGGTCTACATCATTCTAGTTTGTGTTGCCAAATCAAGATAGAGACACAGTTCAAATAATATTTGTTTAAGACAAAGCAGAATAGACAGAATATAAGTGTGGGAAACTATAGAGCAATAACAACACTTGTAATGTGCATGACATGAGAACATAACTGTTTATTCAATTGAAACTGAAATCAACATAGAGCAAGTTACAATAGCAAACCAGTTAAAGAAACAGGTTTAAAACATACCTGTTGCGCCATTGGAGTTTCAATTCCATCCTTCAAATTTCAAAATAGTTGGTATGAGGACATACAGTGATGCAAGAGCAAAGGAGTATAAACCATAGCTACAAAACCTGACCTGAGAACAATTCTTCTTCTCCTTTAAGCGTTGCGTTAGGATTCGGAGTGGTGGTCCTCATGCTTTGGGCACTCTGGTTCCCTTACTAACTGATCGTGTTTGGGTGCTCTGTGGTGGAGACGGTGTTGTATCAATTGGAACTGGGTTACTATCTGCTGGGGTTGGGGTTAGAAGGGGAGTAGTTGGTTCTCTGTCCAACTGGGTAGGGGTACAATCTACGGGAGTCTGGGTTATGTGTGGTGGGGCTGGTTCTTGGGCAAGTAAAACTATGGTTCTATCTGCATCAACTGGTAGCACTATCTTTTCTGAAGACCGTGTTGTTACTCCATTAGATACTGCCATCACCCTCTTCAATTCGAATGGCTGATAAACAAGAAAAGTAATTGAATGTACAGACATTGTATGATAAGACAGGTGCAATGGATAGTGGGGAATAAAAGAGGGCATGAAATAATTCACATTTATGTTGTCTAACCAAACAGGATAACATGACACAATTTCACATATATGATGGCTAACTAAACAGGATAGCATGACACAATTTCACATTATGATGGCTAACTAAAAAGATGGAAAGACATAGTTCAAAATATGATGACTATGTCAACAGGATGATATGATATAACTATATAATGTGTTTAGTAAATAGGTTGGCATTCCATAATTCACATACATGCCACCTATGGAAACATGATAGCATGATATAATTCACAAATAGAGTGACATAATTCAAAATATGATGACTTTAAACACTAAACAGGATGAGATGATATAACTAAAAGATGTCTTTATTAAATGGGTTGCCATGCCATAATTCAGATACATGTTGTGTATGTATACATGATGGCATGATTTAATTCAAATATACGATATATATAGTAAGTAAGTAAGCAGATGGCAATCCGTATATGATAAAAAAACTAAGCAATGCAAGACAACATGCATGACATGGGTAATATAACCCAGCCAAGTTTGAGCATAGACCTCAGGGGGAAATAAGACTGGTTATCAGTCTCTGAATCCTCCTCTGAGGAGCTCTCTGTAACCAGCAATATGTCTGCTTCAGCAGGTAGCATTGTCTGCTCTGAATACCTTGTTTTCACCCCAGATACTTCCATCACCAGTTCAAATGGCTGATGCACAGGAAGAGTAGTTGAATATACAAATGTTGTCGACAAATGGAACACGTAATAACAAAATATAATGCCTTTGCAACAAGATAGCATTGCATAATTCACATATATAATGTCTCGCAACAAGATGACAATGCATAATTCACATATATGGTAATTAGACACTAAACATGTGGCATTCACACAAAGCATGTCTAAACTAATCAAATGGCATAGCAATGCAAGACACCATACACACGATATGAGCAACATAACCCTGCCAAGTTAGAGCATACACCCTGGGGGGGATAGGACTGGTCATCTGTCTCTGAATCCTCCTCTAAGGAGCTATCCGTAACCAGCGAGATATGCGCTTCGTCAGATAGCATAGTCCGCTCTGAAGACCTTGTTTTCACTCCAGAATTTTCCATCACCGTGTCAAATGGCTGATGCACACGAAGAGTAGTTGAATGTACTAACATTGTTGACAAATGTAATACGTAACAAAAAAAGGATGCCTGGTATAATCCACATATAAGATGACTGGATAAGCAGGATGGCATTGCAAAATTCACATATATGATGCCTGGCTAAACAAGATGGCGTTGCATTATTCACATAAACGATGAATAAACTAAACAGATGGCATTCACACAAAGCATGTATAAACTAAGGAGATGACATATTTGATGTATAAAGTAAGCAATGCAAGGCACCATATGCATGATATAACCAACATCAGCATGCCAAGTTAGAGCGAAGACCTCAGGGGTGATAGAGGCAAAGGTGTCCCGTCTTTTGATGAGATGATGGATATTGCTTTGGTGGAAATCGACTTTGACGATCCGACTACGAACGTGCGAGGACGTCGCGCCTTAGCAATCGCTAAACCAACTCCGAGAGGTTATCGACCACGCCGGAGCAAGATCAACCTGACCACGAGGGTCTGTTTCCTGCGAGCAAACGAAGAACAAGCAAGAAACTGAGATTGCAATCTGGATATTGCGAATATAATATGAAAGCTTTATTGATCAAGGTGGGGTTTTGTGACGCCTTTGTCTGGTCGTTGAACACAAACGAAGTACGCGAAGTTGTAGCTATGGCGAACTTTTAATCTAAACAAAACCCCCAAAGTCTAAACGGTGCCCTAAGGGCTGTATATATGGAGGAAGAGGGGGGGAATTTCGTGGCCCTTGGGGAAGGGGTCCGAAACCAACACTATCTCTTGTTTCCCCACACATACAGACTCTAAAATAGCCTATACTTATGTATTTCGAAATTACATGGGTCTGGCCCAATAATAAGGTGACGCGGCACCTAGAATAGCCTCTGGACGAAATTTATGAAGTATCATCTTGTATATTTCGTCCAGGGCTTCATTCACTCCTTATGGTGGCTTCAAAGTCCTGAAATCATCAATTGTAACTCCGTTCTTGTTCCCCTTGCGCATGCCATCAACTCCATGCTTGTTCTTGCTCCAATGTTCATCCTTCTCCAAGCTAGGCCCTTCATTTGTAAGCAAAACAAATGTATCCAATTTAGGCGACATCATATTCTCATGAACATTAGAATCATTACCAAGAAAGCGAAAGTACCTGGTAATTTAATTGGCGTGCGCGAGCTCTAGTAATTGGTCCATTATATGTAATAGTAGGGGCTATGGGTGTAACAATGGTATTGATGTCCTCATCATCCTCCCCTTCTTGAAATGAAGTCGTCCTCGACGGAAGCTCATCTTCCTCACCCAAATAAGGCTTCAAATCTGCAATGTTAAAAGTGGGACTAACCCCAAAATCTGCAGGCAGCTCAAGTTTATATGCATTATCATTTATTTTCTCTAACACCTTAAATGGACCATCGACGTGGCATTAGCTTTGATTTGCGCAAATTAGGAAACCTATCCTTACATAAATGTAACCAAACAAGATCTCCGGTGCAAACACAACATGTTTTCTACCCTTATCTCACTCATGTTTATATTTAGCATTCATACGCTCAATGTTTTCCTTAGTTAACTCATGCATTTTTAAAATCAATTCATCACGTTCTTTAGCATCAAAATTAACCTTCTCCGAAGATGGAAGAGGCAACAAATCAATAGGTGCACGAGGGAGGAAACCATACACAATTTCAAAAGGGCACATCTTAGTAGTAGAATGCAATGAACGATTATAAGCAAATTCAATATGAGGCAAGCATTCTTCCCACATTTTCTTATTATTCTTCAAAACAGCCCTAAGCATAGTAGACAATGTTCTATTGACTACTTCAGTTTATCCATCAGTTTGGGGGTGACAAGTAGTACTAAAAAGTAGTTTAGTCCCCAACTTAGCCCATAAACATCTCCAAAAGTGGCTAAGAAATTTAGTATCACGATCTGAAACAATAGTATTGGGCACACCATGCAAGCGAATAATTTCACGAAAGAACAAATCAGCAACATTAACGGCATCATCGCTTTTTTTGACATGGTATAAAGTGTGCCATTTTTGAGAACCTATCCACGACAACAAATATGCTATCCCTCCCTTCTTTGTTCGAGGTAAACCTAAAACAAAGTCCATAGATATATCCTCCCAAGGAACACTAGAGTACAGGCAAAGGCATATATAAACCATGAGGATTGAGTCGTGACTTAGCTTTTTGACATGTAGTGCAGCGAGCAATAAAACGCTCAACATCCGTCTCATCTTTGGCCAAAAGAAATGTGTAGCAAATCGTCCTCCGTCTTCTTCACGCCAAAGTGTCCCATTAATCCCCCTCCATGCGCCTCCTGCAACACCAAAAGACGAATAGAGCTAGCTGGAATGCATAGCTTGTTAGCACGAAACACAAATCCATCATTAACGCATTTAACTTGTTCCTTGTTCTCCCTTCTTTACAATTCTGCAATGCACCATTAAAATCAGCATCATGCACATATTGATCTTTGATGGTCTCCAAACCAAATATTTTGAAGTCAAGTTGTGAAAGCATAGTATAGCGACGAGACAATGCATCAGCAATAACATTTTCTTTACCTTTCTTGTGTTTAATAACATAAGGGAAAGTCTCAATGAATTCAACCCATTTAGCATGTCTACGATTCAGTTTAGCTTGACTTTTAATATGTTTCAAAGATTCATGATCAGAATGTATAACAAATTCTTTGGGCCATAAATAATGCTGCCATGTCTCTAAAGTCTGAACAAGAGCATATAATTCTTCATCATAAGTAGAATAATTCAGACTAGGCCCACTCAATTTTTCAGAAAAGTATGCAACAGGTTTGCCATCTTGTAATAACACACCTCCTAATCCAATTCCACTAGCATCACATTCAAGCTCAAAAGTCTTATTAAAATCAGGAAGTTGGAGTAAAGGAGCATGTGTCAACTTATCTTTCAATACCGTGAAGGCTTCTTCACATGCAAGTACCCCAAACAAAAGGCACATCCTTCTTTGTAAGCTCATTGAGAGGTGCAGCAATGGTGCTGAAATCTCTCACAAAACGCCTATAGAATCCAGCAAGGCCAAGAAAACTCCTCACTTGTGTGACCGTTTTGGGCTGCGACCAACTCTCAATAGCTTCAATCTTGGCTTTATCAACTTCAATTCCCTATGGAGTAACAACATAGCCAAGAAAAGACACTCGGTCGGTGCAAAAGGTGCACTTCCCAAGGTTACCAAACAAACGTGCATCACGTAGAGCAATAAAAACAAAACGTAAATGTTCCAAATGTTCCTCCAAAGATCTGCTATAAATCAATATGTCATCAAAGTAAACTACCACAAATCGTCCAATGAAAGCACGTAAAACTTCGTTCATTAATCTCATGAAAGTACTAGGTGCATTAGTTAACCCAAAAGGCATGACTAACCACTCATATAATCCAAACTTAGTTTTAAATGTTGTTTTCCATTCATCCCCCAATTTCATACGAATTTGATGGTATCCACTCATAAATCAACTTTGGAGAAAATTGTAGAGCCACTCTATTCATCAAGCATATCATCTAGCCTAGGAATAGGATGACGATAAGGAATAGTAATATTATTAATGCTCTACAATCAACACACATACGAGATGTACCATCCTTTTTCGGCACTAGAATAATAGGAACAACACAAGGACTAAGGGATTCGCGTATATAACCTTTGTCGAGAAGCTCTTGTACTTGACGCATAATCTCCTTCGTCTCCTCTGGATTGGTACGGTATGGTGCACGGTTGGGTAGCGATGCACCGAATTAAATCAATTTGATGCTCAATCCCTCAAATAGGTGGTAATCCGGTGGCGCGTCTTGTGGGAAGACGTCGGCGAACTCTGCAAAATGTTAGTGACAGCAGGGGCAAAGAGGAAGGCACGTCCTCGAATCAAAATAATGCCTCTTTGCACACAAAAGCATAGCAAACAGATTTGCTAAAATCTAGCTCATCAATATCAGATTTGGTGGCAAGTAAACATGCACTTTTCAATTTAATTTCAGAAGCAACAGTAGATGGTTTATTATTAGGCTTCATTTGTTGCTCAAATTCTTTTGCCACAATCTGATTTCCACTCTTATTTGTCTCCTGTTTTGCTTTATTAGTTCTATTAATATCATCTTTCAAAATGGAATCAGGAGTCATAGGAAGCAAAGTAATATTTTTATCCTTATGAACAAGAGTATACTGATTGTTTCTAACATGGTGTACATAATTTTTATCAAATTGCCATGGTCTACCAAGTAATAAGGAACATGCTTGCATAGGTACCACATCACAATCAACATAATCAGCATATGTAGAGATACTAAAGTGCACACGAACAGTACATGTTACCTTAACCTTGCCACTGTTGTTGAACCATTGGATGTAGTAAGGATGTGGATGTGGTCTTGTGGTGAGAGATAGCTTCTCCACCATCTCCATGCTAGCCAAGTTGTTGCAGATCCCTCCATCTATGATGACGTGAATAGAATGTTCCTTCACAACTCCCTTTGTATGGAACAAATTATGCCTCTGATTTTGCTCAGCTTGTGTAACCTACACACTCAAAACACGTTGAGTAACTAAACATTCATACCTGTCAGCATCTTCATCAGCCATGTATTGCGTCTCATGATCAGAATCATCTCCACCGTGTTCTTCATGTGTAATAAGAGCCAAAGTCTCCTCATCATAGTCACTAGCGGACTCATACCCACCATCCTCAGTAGCAATCATCACACGCTGAGATTTGCATTCTCTCAAAATGTCCTCTTCCCTTACAACGACGACAAATAATATCACTTGTGTGCCTGTTGACGCCATGGAAGAAGAAGAGCTGTGCAGGCCGGCAGGTGTGCTCTTGGCAGATAGTGGTGGTTGTGTCTGCTTTCTTGTATCACGGTTGGAGGTGGCACCTGAAGGAGGTGATGGTGCAGTGGAAGTAGATGATGCACGTGGTGTCCATGATGAAGGTCTACCTGCAGAAAACTTAGTTTGCGCCAATGCCTGTCGATCCTGCACTTCACGTTCAGCTTTACAAGCAAGATGGAATAAACGAGTGATATTATTATAATCCGTATAGTCTAGAATGGTCTGAATCTCTTTATTTAATCCACCCGAGCGTGCAAGCATAGCTTCATTCTCCTCAACAATACCACATCTAATCAAGCCAGTTTGTAATTCTGATAATATTCTTCTACCGAATTTTTCCTTGTCTTAAGCGCTGCAATTTTTGAAGTAATTCACGTTGATAATATGGTGGAACCGAACGAGCACGCATAGCAGTTTTCAAAGCAGGCCAAGTAGCTGGAACAGGATATAATCTACAATGTTCGGACCACCAAACACACGCATAAAGCTAGTGAAAGCACAAACAATGGCGAGAACACGTCTCTCCTCGGGATATTGTAAACATGTAAATTGTTGTTCAGTTTCTAACTCCCAAGTAAGATATATATCGAGAACATATCTACCCTCAAATGGTGGAATATTCAATTTCAGTTTAGGGAGATGGTCATGATCTCGTACTGAGGGAGCCCTAACATTGCCATTATTTGCATGTGGATGACACGGTGGTTGTGGTCTTTGGTGGTTGCACGTAGTTCTGATTTTGATCAACTTCATCCTCGTAATCTCCCACATAATCATCCTCCTCCGCATCAGCAGCAGGAGCCAAAGAAGTATCAACAGCAGCACCAACAGTTTGGCCAAGCGCAAGAGGGACACGGCTCGCTCAGCGGAGGGCTGTTTCGCGACGTGGAGGTAGTAGTAGTAGTTGTTGTTGTTGTTGTAGAGGTGCGTTAGGTGCAGACGGTGGTGGTGGTGGAAGACGCGCGAGCAATTCATTAAACTTGTTATTGAGCTTTGTTTCGAACGTCTTCTCCATGCCATCTATCTTCTCCATGGCCTCTTCAAATCTGTTTAGGACATCTTGCACCTGTCCACTCATCATTTGCTGAAATTTATCATGCAACTCCTTATTCGTCATGTTCTCCCAGTCAGTCTCGTCGGCTTGTGATCCTAGCATGGTTAGCAGCAATAGAAACACACAAGAATATGATCCTACAGACTACTAACAAGAGGTGGTGGTGGGTGTCACAAAACCGTCAAGAAAATCTCAAATTCTTACCAGTTCTTACCCAGCCGCAGGCGGTGATCGGCAACCGTTGTAGTCAAAACTCTCAAAGCTTGGATAGAGCGATTACGAGACGATCAAGCATACAGCGTAGATGTATGTGGAGCTGGGAAGGCTTATAATATGGTAGCAAAAGGGTCAGCAATAATCAATTCAGAGATGCAAAGTTGAATAAACACTCAACAGACAGTCTTGTCTTTGGTCCTAGGCTAGACCGTACTAGAGACGCGAGCCTAGAACACCAACAAAATCACGGCGCTGCTGCGTAAACAAGGGAGGAGCACACTCTGATTTTTTTCTTTTTTCACTTTTTTGCACTTTTTCCTCTTTTTTTGCTCATAACAATTTTTTGAAAAAAGTCTACAAATGGCCTAAAAACTGCCTAGCCAGAATTTTCCAGACTTAGTTTTTTTTTGAAACTGGAACAATTTTTCTACTGCGGGTAGCACGGAAGTTGGGGAGTCCTTCTCTGCCACGACTTGGAGTATGGTGTGATCTGGAAAACCAAAACAGAGTAACAAAATACTGGTCTCGGAATAGGACTGGTGGCGGAGATGAAACTAGTGGAACTCGGACTGATGGCGGAGATGAATTTGGTGGAACTCGGACTGGTGGCGGATATATGTTGGCGTATATGGACTCAGATTGGCGGTGAATATGTGGTGGTGGTATATGGCAGCGGTGACGAAGTTGGCGCGGTGGTGGTATATGGCAGCAGCGATGATGATCTTGGTGGTGATATATGGCAGCGGCGACGTGACAACCTGTGAACAGAACTCAAAACTCTAAAGGACTAGACGCTAAGACCAGCAACTTGACACGACGATGCAACCGCAAATTCAACAAAGCAAATACAGAAAAGATTATGCAGAGGCTCAGATTGGTTCGGATGGGATGAACTAACCCTAATTTTTTTTTACTTTTTCATGGACTATAGGTATGAAGAACAGACTCGATCTAAACTATGAAAAACTGTAAAATCTCACCGAGCAACCTGGAAATCTGATACCACTTGATAGAGGCAAAGGTGTCCCGTCTTTCGATGAGATGATGGATATCGCTTTGGTGGAAATCGACTTTGACGATCCGACTACGAACGTGCGAGGACGTCGCGCCTTAGCAATCGCTAAACCAACTCTGAGAGGTTATCGACCACGCCGGAGCACGATCAACCTGACCACGAGGGTCTGTTTCCTGCGAGCAAACGAAGAACAAGCAAGAAACTGAGATTGCAATCTGGATATTGCAAATATATGATGAAAGCTTTATTGATCAAGGTGGGGTTTTGTGACGCCTTTGTCTGGTCGTTGAACACAAATGAAGTACGCGAAGTTGCAGCTATGGCAAACTTTTAATCTAAACAAAACCCCCAAAGTCTAAACGGTGCCCTAAGGGCTGTATATATGGAGGAAGAGGGGGGAATTTCGTGGCCCTTGGGGAAGGGGTCCGAAACCAACCCTATCTCTTGTTTCCCCACACATACGGACTCTAAAAACAGCCTATACTTATGTATTTCGAAATTACATGGGCCTGGCCCAATAATAAGGTGATTGGCACCTAGAATAGCCTCTGGACGAAATTTATGAAGTGGCATCTTGTATATTTCGTCCAAGGCTTCATTCACTCCTTATGGTGGCTTCAAAGTCCTGAAATCATCACTTGTAACTCCGTTCTTGTTCCCCTTAGCATGCCATCATCTCCATGCTTGTTCTTGCTCCAATGTTCATCCTTCTCCAAGCTAGGCCCTTCATTTTTAAGCAAAACAAATGTATCCAATTTAGGCAGCATCATATTCTCATGAACATTAGAATCATTACCAAGAAATGAAAGTACCTGGTAATTTAATTGGCGTGCGTGAGCTCTAGTAATTGGTCCATTATATGTAATAGTAGGGGCTTTGGGTGTAACAATGGTATTGACGTCCTCATAGAGGGGGTTAATAGGAGTGGTATTCTCCTTCTGAATCCCCCTCAGAACAGATATCTTCCTCTCGATTACAATCCGAAATGGGTGGAGGGGGCTGCCTTTGCGCCTACCATGGAGCGACATCCGCATGAAATTCTATTGCCACGCAAGGCTCGTCTCTTTTGCTCTACATGTTCAGTTCCATTGTGTACAATAACTGACATGCATAGGAATAAAACATAGTGAGATTATGTAAGGAGTGCATGCAGAAATCCAGAGTGATGGTAGCAACCTGTGGATAGACCCAAAACCAATGATAGCATGCAGATAATGGCTTCAGTTAAAAAATACAGATAATGGATTCTTTAGTGTTTGTTACCCACCCAACATGAAACTCATAGTAGACACCAGAGATTAACCAGATAGTAGATAGATACTATTGATTGCGTCCCCGATATGTACCCCACAACCATTTAAAAACTCAAGTTTGACCATTAGTTTGGAGCTGACTCAGAGTCTAGTCGGTGAACAGGACGATAAAATAGCATGTAATATTAAGCGATGCATAACGTATGTAGACACGAAAGAGTGCGACCTCTCTTGAAGACCCGTGTAGTCCTCGAGGTCATCTGCTTGGTTGATGATGGTAACGAAGTTGTCATGGCTGCCAGCGGCAGTGAAGAAGATCTGAGGCGGTGAAAGACAGTCTGGAGGTCGGATCCATGCTGTGCTGGTCCCATCCGTCGTTGGAGCAGCGGTGAAATTTGGGGTGGACGGCGCAGCGAGGCGGGACAAACCACACAAGGTTTTCTTTGACAACTATCTGTAAGAGAAGTAATTCTGTAAGGGCTCATTTGAATTGGAGGATTCTAACAACGCGAGGATAGGAAATACACAGTAATAGGATAGGAATGCACGTGCAAAGCAGAGAGAATTTAAAAGCAGGATTTACGCCAATCTGGGTGTTTGGTTCACAAGAATTGGAAGATCACAGGATGCAAAGAAACATGTTGAGATTAAGTCAAACCACAAGAAAATGTACGGTTATAATGCTTTTATGCTACTATGAATAGGAATTTGAAAAGGAGGACAAGTGGATATTAAAATTCCTACGGTTTTTCTTTCAAGGAGACACTAAAGGAACAAATCCTACAGTTTTCCTTTGCTCCATTCCATTGAATCAAATGCATGAATAGTAGTACCATAGGAAACTTTCCAATTCCTATGTTTTTCCTTCAATTTTCCTTTCAAGCACTTGCGATTCTAGCAGGTAGGCTTGAGCAAGGAAAATCCTACACTAAAAAATGATTTTGTGCTACTTCTACTACTTTGGACCCAGGCCACTGCCCTACTAGCTCAACTCCCAGGCCAATGGACAAATGCACAGCTCAAACGCGCAGAGATAAATAATGATGGCGTTCAAGAGAGTCCATCAGGGATAGCTAAGTTGCCTGGTACCTCACTAACTGTCATATACTAGGAGAAACTAATCGTATTTCACGTTACTGCGTGTGCTCAGTGGACAATATATGTAACATGTAGAGCAAAAAAGAGATGCAACAAGTGTACAACCTCTTTCGCGAAGCCATGTCGATCTCAGCGTGATTGGGTTGGTCGGTGAGGATGATCCGTCTGACTTGGCTGTCGGAGGAGGGGAAGAAGATCTTAGGCATCTTGAGATGGAGCCCGAGTCTTTATTCGGTTTGATGGAGGGTTTAAATCGTTGGAGCAGCTCCGGTGAGTTGTATGACGCCGAGGCTGAAGCAGGACAGGAGAGACAACGTTAACCTGAGTGGAATTCTAATAGCATCTCCAATAGATGACGTAAAATACATAACCAAAAAATGCCAGATGTAAAATATATCATCCGCTCATCTTTGAACTTAACTGTCGAAATTGAATTTAACTAACAAAACTGAACTTAACTGTCGAAACTGAATTTTGCTGTCAAAACTAAACGCACTAGTAGCAGAAAAGCAGTAGCAGCAATAGCAGTAGCGCGTGCGAGAGCCGGGGCAGCTGGTCGTGTAGCAGCATCAGGTGAGGCTACACGTCAGTTGACTGACTTTTTCATATCTGGTTAGTCGATTTTCCAGCCGTTGGATACGAAATCAAGGGCCTGCAGTTCATCTTCAACCTCCACCCCCCTGAGCCGCCAGCCACCACCGGCCAAACAGCCGCCCTGCCACCCGCGGCCGGCGGTGCACCGCCCCGCCCGCCCTGAAACCACTCCCCACCGCCGGTCTTCTGCCGCCCCTTCCATCCCTCTAGGTCCCCCGTGCCGAGCTTTTTCTCCGGCGATCCCCACGCCATTGCCCCACCACCACTGACGACCACCGCCCCCACCCTGAACCCTAAGATAGATAGTGGGGTACCCTCCGGCGAGCCCCCCTCCCCACTGCGGCTGGTTCTTCCTTAACTCCGGCGATCCCCCCAACCCCTGAAAATTGACTGACCCAAAAGTCGATTCAGTCAACTGAAGTGTAGCTAAATCAGAGCGGCATCGCAAGCAAGAGCAAGAGCGAGAGCAACAACGCAAGAAAGAGAAATAGCAAGAGTAGACCAAATAGGGGACCGAGAGCAAGAGCAGAGCAGCAGCGTGAGCGAGAGCTAAAGCAGTAGTAGCTCCTACTGATGTGGACGTCGCCGTCGAGGGAGCGACGCCATGGAGGAAGTGGCCGGCGACGCCGCCGTGGATGGAGCCACGCCGTGTCGGCTCGGGACCGAGCACCGGCAGCAGCGTGAGATCGAATCAAGAAGAAAATGCGGCGATTGTGTACAACCTCTTTGGTGGCGCCGATTAGGCCTGAGCTTCATCCGAGGAAATGGTGATGGTGATGCTCTTCCAATCGTGCAGGTGAAGATGGCGGTGTGGGAACGGAGGTGGCGCGAAAGACGAGGGGAACGTCGGGGCAGCTCCTTGGAGGTGGAGGACGGGGTGGCTGAACCAGAGGGACGACGAGATCGACAACAGATCCTCATCCGGTACGGTGGATGAGGGACGTCGAGGTGTTGCTGTGGACGACGTCATCGGGGAAGAGGCTCCGGCTGGGTGGCGAACGGAGGAGGGTGTGGGGCTTCATGGGTCTTCGCGGGCCTCGGTGTACGAATTGGTGGGTGGATGGGATAGGAGTGGGGAACCATGGCTTAGGGACGCACTTGTCCGAAATGTGGGGAAGTTACGAAAGTACCCCCACCGATTTGACCTAGAAAGTACTTTCGGTTCACGGGTACACTACAAAAAAAAAGACACATCCGTGACATTGCGGGCCGAACGAATTTTTTTTGTCATACTTATGACACTTTGATGACGATAATTGTGAAAAAACCCGGTATCATCATAGATGTGGTGGGCTCCTACTTCTATGACAAAAAATCATGACAGATAATGGGCTTTTCGTCCTGGGCGGGCCGGAGATGCAGCTGCATGACATTCTTTGGGCCGTCCATGATGGAAAAAACCGTGGTAGAAGCGAGGGCGAGGAAAATATCAGGGTGTTCCCGGTTACGGTGGGTGGTCGGGGCCGACCGATGCGCATTTCTCTCGTACACGCACGCTCGTGGGTGCGAGGCGTTGGGCTCTAACTAAACTCGAGCGAGGCGTTGGGCTCTAACTGAACCCGAGCAATTGCACTGCAGGCTATGCGTTACTGAACCCGAGCGATCGATCGATGGCTGTTAACTGAACCCGATCGAGCGATTCCTTCGCTACTGCTGCTAACTGAAGCCGATCAATGCTGCCTCTGGATGAACAGTGAGTGTTGCTGGAGGGGTTTGGATGAACGGTTCCCGCTGGGGGTGGATGAACAGGACCCCGTGGTGTTGCCTCTGGATGAAAAGGACCCCGTTCGATCGAGTCGGTTGGGGCTGGATGAACATGACGCTGTGGAGGGCTAGATGAACAGGACCACCCCGTGGAGGGATGGATGAACAGTAGATGGTGGAGGGCTGGATGAACAGTAGCCCGTGGAGGGGTGGTTGAATAGGAGCCCGTGGAGAGGGCTAGTTGAATAGTAGCCGGTGGAGTAGCGCACGGTGGAGGCTGGATGAACAGTCACAGGTGGAGGCTGGAGGAGGTCGACGGTGGATGAACAGTAGCCCATGGAGGCTGGAGGGGTCGACGGTGGAGATGAACAATATCCAGTGGAGTCTCGTTTTGCGGTACGCCACACCCCTCCCGATGAACAGGACCCCCGTTTTGACCGTAGCGCTCCAACACAAGTCTGTTTCCTCCATTTTGCGGTACGCCACACCCCTCCCGATGAACAGGACACCCGTTTCGACCATAGCGCTCCAACACAAGTCCGTTTCCTCCATTTTGCGGTACGCCACACCCCTCCCGATGAACAGGACACCCGTTTCGACCGTAGGAGGTCCATTTCCTCCGTTTTGCGGTACGCCAGACCCCTCCCGATGAACAGGATCTTGTTTCGACCGTGGTTGGTCGAACACAAGGCCATTTGCTTAGTTCTGCGGTACGCCAAGCCTCGTTTCCATCGGTTGTTCCGTCAAAGCCGGTTGGCTCCCACGCGTTCCATTGCCTCCCGATGAACACGACGTATTCCGTTGCCTCCCCATGAACACGATGACGACGCAGTTTCTCCGTTCCGACCCAGCCATGTACACGAGCCCTAGCCATACGTATGCGCGAGTAGGCGTTCGAGACCCTGCCCGTATGTACGTACGTGGCCGTATTTTCTTTCTTGCACACTGGTCGTTGTACGTACGTGTACATGCTACATGTGCGCCTCTACTACGACACGTGTGCGCTCTACATCGACCAGTATGTACATACACGTTCGCGACCAAAATGACAACGCTACGTACGCTTCGACCAGGTGGGTCCCGACTGTTAGGCACTTCCTTGTGTGCGAAGATATAACTGGTCGGTCCCAGCAGTCAGTGGGGCGAATCGTTTTTTTTGCCCAGACACACTTCCTTGCGTGCGAAGATGTAGCTGGTGGGTCCCAGTAGTCAGGGGGGAAATGTTTTTTTGCGAAATACGGTGGCCCGTCCAGTGGGTCCCCGCTGTCAGGTGCAGGTATAATTATTTTGCACGTAATAAGGAGGCACTTCCTTGCGGCTGTCGTGGACCCAGCTGTCAGCCTCTCCACGTATAGTACTCTTCCGATGGAAGTCGGTCGTTGACCACATTGACCACGCCGCACCGAGAGGACCAAGGCGGTCGACGACAGCGAGGCCTAGGAAGGGGACAACGCGGAGCCAGGGAAGACGTGACAGTGGATGCCCACACGGAGAGGAGTACGAGGGTTCACTGGTTCGGCTGCAGTGTGAGGCTGCCGTCGCCGCATAATAACAGGGGGTGTGGGTGAGTAGAGGGATGGCCTGGCCAGCGGCGGGAGTAGTAGGGGGTGGTGAGGCCTCCGCGGCATCGCAGCCGGCTATGGGAGGCAGGAGCACAAGGCACGACCGGCGCTGGTTTGGGCGGCTGGAGCAAGAAGACCAGAGGTTGAAGAAGCACACGGTCGTTGGATGGACATCGTACGGTCACTGGAGCTAGAATCATGCATATTGACTAAGTTGACAAAGCCCTCCGTCCCCGTCAACTTAGTTGGCCCACAAGTCAGCCTCCCACTATACCAGGTCCCAGCTAGCAGGGGGAGTATTCATTTTTTGTACGTAATAAGGAGGCACTTCCTTGCGTGCGAAGATATAGCTGGTGGGTCTGAGCTGTCAGCGGCGGTAACATTTTTTCGTGAAATACAGAGGCCCTTTCGGTGGGTCCCAGATGTTAGGTGGAGGAACCATTATTTTGCGCGTAATAAGGAGGCATTTCCTTGCGTGCGGCCGTGGACCCAGCTGTCATCCTCTCCACGTACAGTCCACTTCAGATGCATGTCGGTCATTGACCATGTTACCAAGGCCGCGCCGAGAGCACCAGGGCGGTGGACGACGGCGAGGCCTAGGAAGGGAACGTCACGGAGCCAGGGAAGACTCGACAGTTGTTTCCCACATGGAGGGGAGTATGACTGTACGAGGGTTTACTGCTTCATCTATCGTCGCCGAAGAATAACAGCAGGTGCGGGTGAGTAGAGGGATGGCTAGGCCAGCGATGGGAGTACGATGGGGCGGTGAGGACTGCTTGCGGCAAAGACAGCCGTCATGGGAGGAGGAAGCGAGCAGTCCCTTGGCGCTTGTTTGTAATTTGGAGCAGGAAGAGCAGAGATTGAAGAAGCATGACGGTCGTTGGATGGACATCCAACAGTCACTGCTTGTGCGTCAACCTTTTTTTAGGAAAGCCTCAAATATGTGGAAAACAGCATACAACCCATCTACCATTATTTCTAACAATGTACAGCCCATTTGTTAATTCTTAAGGTTTTTTGGGAGCCCATATTCTTTTTGTTAGCATTACAGCCCATACTGTGGCCACGGTTAAAAAATTATACGCAATTTTGCATATTTCGGTGCGGTCCGAACTGTTTTTAATCTCGAAATTTCGAGTCACATTCAAACTAATTTTAAAAATAAATGTATATCAATAAAAATCCAACAAATTGTACATGCATAAAAATAAAGGCAATTTAAAATTCTTGAAATGAAAAAAAGAAATTTGAAACTAATTGCCGGTTTAATGTGTTTAAAAAATGTACAACCCATTTCTCATTACTGATAGGCCATTTTCTCGGCCAGCCGAATGAAGCTCTCCTCGTCATGAAAGATTTGCAGCCCAAAAGGCCTGACAAAGCGACTTACTTGGCAAATCACAAAAACCGGGGTTGTGGCCCTGGACCCAGCTGCGGCCGTGCTCCCAGCTGTCCGCCTCTCCACGTACAGTACTATTCCGATGGAAGTTAGTCGTTGACCACATTGACCACGCCGCGCTGAGAGCACCAAGGCGGTGGACGACGGCGAGGCCTAGGAAGGGGACGATGCGGAGCCGGGGAAGACGCGGTAGTGGATGCCCACATGGAGAGGAGTACGAGGGTTCACTGGTTCGGCTGTGGTGTGAGGCTGCTGTCGCCGCAGGGCCTAGCTAGCGGTGGGAGTAGTAGGGGCTGTGAGGCCTCAACGGCAGCATAGCCGGCCACTGTAGGCAGGAGCAGGCGGTCTCGCCGGCACTGGTTTGGGCGGCTGGTGCAAGAAGAGCAGCGATTGAGGAAGCAGCAGGACCGTTCGATTCAAATACACCAGTTACTGTTGCTACAATCGTTTGTTGACTAAGTTGACAAGCCATGCGTACGCGTCAACTTAGTAGGCCCACAGGTCAGCTTCCCAACCGGTGCGCCCCAGATGTCAGTGGGAGGAATCATTTTTTTCGCGTAATAAGGAGGCAGTTGATTGCCTGCGGCCAGGCCAGCGGAGGGAGTAGGGTGGGCCGGGAAGCCTGCGCGACATCACAACTGGCCACAAGAGGAGGGACCAGGCAGTCCCGTCGGCGCTAGTTTAGGCGGCTGGAGCAGGAAGATCAGAGATCGAAGAAGCACGTCAACCATTGGATGGACATCAAACAGTCACTGCTGCTAGAATCGTGTGTTGACTGACAAAGCCTTGCGTAAACAAGTCAGCCTCGAAATCTGTGGCGTGTACAGCCCATTTGCTATTATTTTTTTAATTTTTACTCATTTTCTAATTCATATGGAATTTATTGCAGCCCGTTTTCCATTTTTAGAATTGCTGCCCATTTTCTGGTCAGTGCCAGGGTTAAAAAATTAACTAAATATGTGGGAAATTTTGAAAATTCGCAAATTTTTGCTGGGGAACAAAATATTCTTAATCCAAAAATTAGTAGCCATACTAAAACAAATTTAAAAATAAATTAGTACTATGTCATGTTAAATCCAATGAAATACTCCCTCCGTCCCAAAATTCTTGTCTTAGATTTGTCTAAATATGGATGTATCAAGTCACGTTTTGGTATTAGATACATCCGTATCTAGACTAATCTAAGACAAGAATTTTGGGACGGAGGGAGTATAAGATATCAGTGAAGAACAAAAACAAAAAAAGAAACTAATATCCCATTTGCTATAATTTTTTTTGGAATTTTCAACCCCTTTTGATATTACTTTTAACAGACACTGACCATACTCTCTGGCCAGGCCGAAATGCATCCCTCCTCGTCTTGAAAGATTTGCAGCTCAGTAAGTCGGAGAAAACAAATAGGTCTAGCTTGGGTATTCTTAAGAAAGAAATACTGGGCTACCTATTTTCCCAAAGAAAAACTGCTGGGCTGGTCATGTTGTTAGACAGGCCACAGAGACCGCACAACCCAGTTTATAGCCTGCTCCTCTGAATTACTACTAAAAAAAGTTGTGCAATTCTGTCATTGATTGACTATATGTTGAAAATGATGTGGGTCCTAGATATCAGCAGGGTGGATTAGAGTAAAAAACGAGGGGTTCATCTGAGTAGTAAAAGAGGCGCTTGCTTGTGTTTGGGAGTGGTCCTGGTGGGTCCGTACTGTCATACTCACAACTACAATCCTCTCCCGATTCACTATGTTGACAGGGACCGTTTTGGAAAAAAACTATGTTGACAGGGCCGGAAGGCGGCGCCGCGGCGAGCGCACCAAGGCGGAAGATAAAGTGTTGTCGACAATGTGCTGGCTGGGTTGGACATTCTTATTGAAAAATAAAAATGGATCGGAACTACTTATGACGTCGACTACGATTTGCACGGGTCCGCTGGTTGCAGGAAGAAAATGCTGGGAGAAAGAAGACTGGTCGCTATCTTTGCCTAAGAACAATATCGACTGAATGTAACGACACTATCATAGTAAATAATATACTCCTGTTAAATCATGAATTTAAAGAACTGGTGCATGAGCATTTAGCTTTATTTATTTATTTACTTATTTATGTTTAGGGGGCCATTAGCATGTACCTGGGCCGGATTCATGTGAGAGCCTCCCTTCCAGTTAATTATGGGATTCTCTATTGGGCCTTCATCAGTGGGCTGCATGTTATCAACAAGTGGAAAATGTGTTCCGTACGAAAAATAGTATGCGCTACGTACGGTACGGGGCACTAAAGGATCGAACCGTGCAACGACTTCCAAAACATTGTGTTTGTTGTTCTAACAACACATTTATTCAACCAACAGACGAAATATACTACTGATTGTACATTGAAAACAGCAGCAGCAGCTACCAGGGATGGGGTGCAACAGAAGCAGTAAGCAGGCCAGAAGAGTGAAGACGCAGCTCTCTCTTCCAAACCAAACATCAGCCATCATTACAAAAGGGCTACCAAAAAATAACAAGTGTATGCATCAAAATAAATAAAGATCCTACTACACGAAGTGTACACATCTAACTAACTGGCTCAGTTAGACGTTACTATTTATTAAGCTGTGGAGATTGGCTGACGGCTTGAAGCAGATGGGTGCCTGACGGGGGAAACTCCGGCCAGCAGGTCGAAGTCTGATACTTGCGACCCTCTCTCCTACTTTGGGCTGCAGAGCGTGGCGACACATATCAGGGTATGGTGCATGCAGAGACGCAAGGTACACTGTGTACACGCAGTTTTGCCTGATGAACGAAACCGCGCCGCCATCATGATCCTTGTCGTCGGTTATCTCCTGGTTAATCGGATAATTCAGTCCGATAAACAGAGAGCGTGTACCAAGGCTACTTACCAACCTCCATTCAAAAATTCTTGAAGGCCCAGAGAAGCTAGGATCCTGCTCAAAGACCTTGCAGTGACTGTGATTGTATTCCGCGAAACAACACGTCCGGTAGGTGCGAACGATCATCAATCGTTCACTGTCGTCTGATCGAGCCAGGAACCACCTACAACTGCCATGCCTCTTTTCTTTGAAAGGTTCTGGGATTAGGAAGGGTAGGGACACCACGCGGCCTACAACATCATATCAAGTTGGAGTTAAATAACTATAAAAAAAGTTGGAGCCAAATAAAAAAGGGCTCTTGATGTAGTCAATCTTAAGAACAACATGTTATGAGCATGAATATTTTTTCAGTAAATGTTGACAGTAATATAAGCAAGCCATCATGATATCATAGCAAAGTAACATACTGCTGTAACAGCCGTTTGTAGCGATGACTGGAGTAGGCCAGCAATACGTCTAGCCATAGAAGGAGTCGACAACGTAAATGAAGCCCTTGTGTTCAATGGCATCATAGAACCATGGAGGATGTATGATCCTGTGATGGACGTGCAGATTTATCCACTTACCGCAGTGACCTGTTAGATAGGCGAGACCGCGGTTGAAGAACGCAATTAGCTTGAAGTCTTTATAATTGGCAGATCTAGTGGGCACTTGGCAGATTACAACCTTGAGCAAATCAAACTTGGTATCATGTTGGCTACTGTAAGATTCCGAGTATTCTGGGCCACGGTGCCAAAGCAGTGTAGTGTTAATAGAAGGAAGGGGGATCAATCGCCGGGTGTAGACCTCCACGAGCATCCTACTGCCGTGACCGTCGACGAGCACCATCCAAGACATGTTCATGCCGACCCAGTACATACCGTTAATCTAGTTGAGGGTGACAGGGATCAAATCACAGTCAAGGGGGTTGATGCTCGCCACCCTACGATCGTTATGCTGCGTGACACGCCGTTTCTGCAGACCAGGCGGCATCAGCAAGCAAGGAGCTGGCTTAAAAAGCTCCGGCCTGAGGGCTTTGAGTAAACGCTACAGCCCCGACGAGCACGTAGCGAGCGGCATGGTACTGAGATTGTCCACACGTGAAACAATGAGCTTGATTACCTCTGTGGGGAGCGAATTCCAGCCACTCTTTTGGTGGACGCTGCTCGGTTTTGCCATTGTTACTGCTTGGGTTTCGGACAACGGGGGGAGGCGCCTTAGCGGGGATGGAAGATTGGATGAGGGGGAGGCGCCTTAGCGGGGATGGAAGAGCGGACAAAGATGGAGAAGCGAATATGTGCTGCGGGAAGTGGACAGGTGATGTGACTACAACACGTTGCTTGACTTACGAGATGCATACCAGCAGCGTAGGGTCATATCGAAGTCAGACAACTTGCTTGAGTGATCACAGTACTGGTACTCCCTACAGTACCTACTACTATGCCCTAACTTGCTTGAGTAGAGTAGTAGTGGAGTAGGACTCTGCTCTACTACTAGCACCGGAGGAGTAGTATATTCTAATCTAAAATAGTTACAAACTTCAATGCCCGAGCGTGGAACAACTACGAACCACAATCGGTGCTAACTCCAATCCCCAGCAAACGTTCGCTGGGAGACATGGCAGCTGCAAACGCCCGCGACGCAGTTACAGTATGTGTGTAAGGGTGGCTGTTTTATCAAACACTATGGCTTAAAAAGAGGCCACCGTCGGATGGAAATCTGACGGTTACGTGAGATTCGCCAGGATTGAGCTCGTGCCGAACAATCGCCAAATATCATTACTAAAAAAAGGCTAAAACACCAGGGGCTATAACTTGCACCGGCTGACCACTAACAATGATACTAACATAGTTGTAAAATGGTCAAAGACCGTGTCTACATGGTGTTTGGAATTATATGCAAAAAAAATTAGCAAGATGCCTGTGCATTGCATGGAACATCAAGATGCATTTTTTTTACAAAACACCTATTGTGATTGACCCATGCAGGAGTAATCCCATGTGTAAAAACTAATGATATCTTGAGAATTTTATCGGAAAATAGTATGTCAACCATTTCATCGAAAAAATGATATGTCGAGAAAGATGATAGAGGTGTGGAGGAGTGGGGCGTGGTGTGACTGGTGGTCGGACTGGGCAGAGGCATGGGGATGGAGTGGCCGGTAGCCACCATGCCAGATTGTTCCAGAGACTTCCTTTTGTAATTGCTAAGCAATGAGGTTGTGGGAGATAAGGATGAACGAGGCAAGGCCTTAACTGTAAATGTGGATAGAGGTGCGGGTATCTTTTGTAAAATTGTCATAGTTTGCTTTCTATCCGTCAGATATAGATCAGACAGTCTTTATTTTAAGATGGCAGGCACACCATCATCACCAACCCAGTTTTTTCTCTACTCCTACTCCTATAAAAGACTCAGTTGGTGATGATGGTGTGTCTGCCAACCACCATTTCTTACCATTAGATCTACATCTAACAGCTGTGATGTAAGTTGTGGCCTTTTGCAACAATTCCCACTTCTCTGCTCCAGTTTACACAAAACCCCTTAGTATCTTGAAACCAACCACATTCCTCCCTTACTTCATCAAAACAGCCCAAAGAATATATTTGGAGTGAAACATAAGATATTTATAGTGATATGTATATCAAAAGTAAACTATTTTCTTTCAAATTTTGAATATGTATTATTCTACTTTGGATCCGTTGCAACGGACGGGCTCATTGTTATAAAGGTTTATCTCATGCATTCTCTGCAACCAACACCTAGTGTACTGGTCCGGGCTGGATGCTCACAGCGCGATGACCTGAGTTCGAATTCTGTCCTAAACTTTAGCTTTTATATTTTTTTGATATATACTTCTTTCGCTACTGTACTGGCAATGGAACCCACAGAGTACTTAGAATACAAGATTAAGGATGGATTTGTTTCTTTTTAACTTTCTATATGAATCTGTAGCCAGCCTGCAAGTCATGTACACTGTACTGACAGTGGAACCCACAGAGTACTTAGAATACAAGATTAAGGATGCAATTAACTTTTTATAGAGGGAGAATCATACACACAATTAACTCAAATGGATTGGACGTGACTCTATTATTCTCCAACATAGAATCGAAAATTTCCTCCATGGGCGGAGTAGGTTTCTTGGTTTGCATGCGGATTTAACGGAGGGGTTTGATGGAGGCGAGGAGGCGTGTTCAGCCGGGCGTGCAGTGGACGATGCAATACTATTCGATTTGACAACTACAACTAGTATATTATAAAAAACAAAGAAGAGTAGTAGAGATAGAGATAAGAATAGAGACTAGGGAGGAGCACCATCTACTGCTTCGTGGGCTACTCCCGCGCTCAGATTCGGCTGACATAGCGTCCCCTTGACCACTCCCTCCTGCGCTCCATTCGGTAGGCGTTGTTGAAATTTGGGAGTGCACTCATGTTGCTAGCAACGACGACTTCACCGACGATGACTTCTTCCCCGACCTCAGCAACCTGTTCCTCAACGACATGGGCGACAACCTCAACACCAATGGTGCTGCTCCCGTTGCACCGTATGTGTTTCGGTCCTTCCTGTTCGAAATCGTGGTAGAATTCATGTTTCTATTTTGTGTCCTAGATGTTGGAAATATGCCCTAGAGGCAATAATAAATTAGTTATTATTATTATATTTCCTTGTTCATGATAATCGTTTATTATCCATGCTATAATTGTATTGATAGGAAACTCAGATACATGTGTGGGTACATAGACAACACCATGTCCCTAGTAAGCCTCTAGTTGACTAGCTCGTTGATCAATAGATGGTTATAGTTTCCTGACCATGGACATTGGATGTCGTTGATAACGGGATCACATCATTAGGAGAAAGATGTGATGGACAAGACCCAATCCTAAGCCTAGCACAAAGATCGTGTAGTTCGTATGCTAAAGCTTTTCTAATGTTAAGTATCATTTCCTTAGACCATGAGATTGTGCAACTCCAGGATACCGTAGGAATGCTTTGGGTGTACCAAACGTCACAACGTAACTGGGTGGCTATAAAGGTGCACTACGGGTATCTCCGAAAGCGTCTGTTGGGTTGGCACGAATCGAGACTGGGATTTGTCACTCCGTGTGACGGAGAGGTATCTCTGGGCCCACTCGGTAGGACATCATCATAATGTGCACAATGTGACCAAGGGGTTGATCACGGGATGATGTGTTACGAGTAAAGAGACTTGCCGGTAACGAGATTGAACAAGGTATCGACATACCGACGATCGAATCTCGGGCAAGTACAATACCGCTAGACAAATTGAATTGCATACGGGATTGCTTGAATCCTTGACATCGTGGTCCATCTGATGAGATCATCATGGAACATGTGGGAGCCAACATTGGTATCCAGATCCCGCTGTTGGTTATTGACTGGAGAATGTCTCGGTCATGTCTGCATGGTTCCCGAACCCGTAGGGTCTACACACTTAAGGTTCGGTGACATTAGAGTTGTTATGGGAAATAGTATGTGGTTTCCAAAGGTTGTTCGGAGTCCCGGATGAGATCCCGGACATGACGAGGAGCTCCAAAATGGTCCGGAGGTGAAGATTGGTATATTGGACGAAGGGTATTGGAGTCCGGAATTGTTCCGGGGGTACCAGGTGATGACCAGCGTGTCCGAAAGGGGTTTCGGAGGCCCTGACAAGCTTTGGGGGGCCTTATGGGCCAAGGGGATAGGGCACATCAGCCCACTAAGGGGCTGAGCGCCCCTCCCACCCCATCTCACGTAACCTGGAGAGGTGGGGGCGCCACCCCTAGGGCAGCCACCCCTCCCGGCTTGGGGGGCAAGTTTCCTAGGGTGTGGGGGCGCCAAAACCCATCTAGGGTTTCCCCTATAGCCGCCGCCCCTCCCCTAGGGAATCCTAGGGCGCCTCCCTCTCCTCCCTTCCCCCTATATATAGTGAGAGAGAGAGAGAGAGTGCAGCCGCACCCTTCCCCTGGCGCAGCCCTCTCCCTCCTCCAACACCTCCTCCTCCTCCGTAGTGCTTGGCAAAGCCCTGCCGGAGAACCACGAGCTCCATCACCACCATGCCATCGTGCTGTCGGAGTTCTCCCTCAACTTCTCCTCTCCCCTTGCTGGATCAATAAGGAGGAGACGTCCCCGGGCTTTACGTGTGTTGAACGCGAGGGCACCATTGTTCGGTGCTTAGATCGGAATCAACCGCGATCTGAATCGCTGCGAGTACGACTCCTTCATCCGCGTTCTTGTAACGCTTCCGCTTAGCAATCTTCAAGTGTATGAAGATGCTCATCCTCTCCCTCTCTTGTTGCTAGAATCTCCATATATTGATCTTGGTGATGCGTAGAAAATTTTGAATTTCTACTACGTTCCCCAACAATGGTATCAGAGCTAGGTCTATTGCGTAGATTCTATGCACGAGTAGAACACAAGTTGTTGTGGGCGTTGATTTTGTTCAATATGCTTACCGTTACTAGTCCAATCTTGCTTCGACGGTATTGTGGGATGAAGCGGCCGGACCGACCTTACACGTACACTTTCGTGAGACAGGTTCCACCGACTGACATGCACTTGTTGCATAAGGTGGCTAGCGGGTGTCAGTTTCTCCCACTTTAGTCAGATCGGATTCGATGAAAAGGGTCCTTATGAAGGGTAAATAGCAATTGACATATCACGTTGTGGTTTTGCGTAGGTAAGAAACGTTCTTGCTATAAACCCATAGCAGCCACGTAAAACATGCAAACAACAATTAGAGGACGTCTAACTTGTTTTTGCAGGGCATGCTATGTGATGTGATATGGCCAAAAAGAATGTGATGAATGATATGTGATGTATGAGATTGATCATGTTCTTATAATAGGAATCACGACTTGCATGTCGATGAGTATGACAACCGGCAGGAGCCATAGGAGTTGTCTTTATTTATTGTATGACCTGCGTGTCACTGAATAATGCCATGTAATTACTTTACTTCATTGCTAAACCGTTAGCCATAGTAGTAGAAGTAATAGTTGGCGAGACAACTTCATGGAGACACGATGATGGAGATCATGATGATGGAGATCATGGTGTCATGCCGGTGACGATGATGATCATGGAGCCCCGAAGATGGAGATCAAAAGGAGCAAAATGATATTGGCCATATCATGTCACTTTTTGATTGCATGTGATGTTTATCATGTTTATGCATCCTATTTTCTTAGAACGACGGTAGTAAATAAGATGATCCCTCATTAAAATTTCAAGAAAGTGTTCCCCCTAACTGTGGACCGTTGCGAAAGTTCGTTGTTTCGAAGCACCACGTGATGACCGGGTGTGATAGATTCTAACGTTCACATACAACGGGTGTAAGACGGATTTACACACGCGAAACACTTAGGTTGACTTGACGAGCCTAGCATGTACAGACATGGCCTCGGAACACAAGAGACCGAAAGGTCGAGCATGAGTCGTATGGTAGATACGATCAACATGAAGATGTTCACCGATGATGACTAGTCCGTCTCACGTGATGATCAGACACGGCCTAGTTGACTCGGATCATGTAATCACTTAGATGACTAAGAGGGATGTCTATCTGAGTGGGAGTTCATAAGATGAACTTAGTTATCCTGAACATAGTCAAAAGGTCTTTGCTTATTATGTCGTAAGCTCGCGCTTTAGTCCTACTGTTTAGATATGTTCCTAGAGAAAATTCAGTTGAAAGATGATAGTAGCGATTATGCGGACTAAGTCCAGAACCGAGGATTGTCCTCGTTGCTTGGAAGAAGGCTTATGTCCTTAATGCACCGCTCAGTGTACTGAACCTCGAACTTCGTCTGTGGATGTTGCGAACATCTGACATACATGTTTTGATAACTACGTGATAGTTCAGTAATGTTAAATGGTTTAGAGTTAAGGCACCGAAGATGATTTCGAAACGTCGCGAAACATCTGAGATGTTTCGAGGGCTGAAATTGGGATTTCAGGCTCGTGCCCACGTCAAGAGGTATAAGACCTCCGACGAGCTTCTTGGCCTACAAACTAAGGGAGAAAAGCTCAATCGTTGAGCTTGTACTCAGATTGTCCGGGTACAACAATCACTTGAATCGAGTGGGAGTTAATCTTCCGGATGAGATAGTGATGTTTCTCCAAAGTCATTGCCACCAAGCTACTAGAGCTTCGTGATGAACTATAACATATCGAGGATAGATATGATGATCCTTGAAGTATTCGCGATGTTTGACGCCGCGAAAGTAGAAGTCAAGTAGGGGCATCAATTGTTGATGGTTAGTAAAACCACTAGTTTCAAGAAGGGCAAGGGCAAGAAGGGATACTTCATGAAACGGCAAAACAGTTGCTGCTCCAGTGAAAACCCAATGTTGAACCCAAACCTGAGACTAAGTGCTTCTGTAATGAGAGGAACGGACACTAAAGCAGAACCACCCTAGATACTTGGTAGATAAGAAGGCAGGCAAGGTCGATGGAAGTATATTGGATATACATTATGTTAATGTGTACTTTACTAGTACTCCTAGTAGCACCGAGGTATTAGATACCGGTTCGGTTGCTAAGTGCTAGTAACTCGAAATAAAAGCTACGGAATAAAAGGAGACTAGCTAAAGGTGAGCTGACGTTATGTGTTGGAAGTGTTTCCAAGGTTGATATGATCAAGCATCGCATGCTCCCTCTACCTTAGAGATTGGTGTTAAACCTAAATAATTGTTATTTGGTGTTTGCGTTGAGCATAGACATGATTGGATTATGTCTATCGCAATATGGTTATTCATTTAAGGAGAATAATGGTTACTCTGTTTATTTGAATAATACCTTCAATGGTCTTGTACCTAAAATGAATGGTTTATTAAATCTCGATCATAGTGATACACATGTTCATGCCAAAAGATATAAGATAGTAATGATAGCACCACCTACTTGTGGCACTGCCATGTAAGTCATATTGGTATAAAACGTATGAAGAAGCTCCATGTTGATGGATCTTTGGAATCACTCGTATTTGAAAAGTTTGAGACATGCGAACCATGTCTATTGGTGTATATGCATGAAGAAACTCCATGCAGATGGACCGTTTGGACTCACTTGATTTTGAATCACTTGAGACATGAAAATCATACCATATGGGCAAGATGACTGAAAGCCTCGTTTTCAGTGAAATGGAACAAGAAAGCAACTTGTTGGAAGTAATACATTTTGATGTGTGCAGTCCAATGAGTGCTGAGGCACACAGTGGATATCGTTATGTTCTTACTTCACAGATGATTTGAGTAGATACTTAATACATTTACTTGATGAAACACAAGTCTGAATTATTGAATGGTTCAAGTAATTTCAGAGTGAAGTTGAAGATCTTCATGAACAGAGGATAAATTGTCTATGATATGATCATAGAGATGAATATCTGAGTTACGAGTTTTGGCACGCAACTAAGACATTGTGGAAATTGTTTCACAATTAATACCGCCTGGAACACCATAGTGTGATGGTGTGTCCGAACATCATAGTTGCACCCTATTAGATATGGTGCGTACCATGATGTCTCTTATCGAATTACCACTATCGTTCATGGGTTGGGCATTAGAGACAACCACACTCACTTTAAATAGGGCACCACGTCATTCCGTTGAGATGACACCGTATGAACTATGGTTTGGAGAAACCCTAGGCATCGTTTCTTGAAAGCTTGGGGATGCGACGCTTATGTGAAAAAGTTTCAGGTTGATAAGCTCGAACCCAAAGCGGATAAATGCATCTATATAGGACACCCAAAAACAGTTGGGTATACCTCCTATTTCAGACCCGGAAGCAAAAGTGGTTGTTTCTAGAAACTAGTCCTTTCTCGAGAAAAAGTTTCTCTCGAAAGAATTGAGTGGGAGGGTGGTGGAGACTTGATAAGGTTATTGAACCATCACTTCAACCAGTATGTAGCAGGGCACAGGAAGTTATTCCTGTGGCAACCTACATCAATTGAAGTGGAAGTTGATGATGGTGTTCATGAAACTTCGGATCAAGTCACTACCGAACCTCATAGGGTGACAAGGATGCGTACTACTTCAGAGTGGTACAGTAATCATGTCTTGAAGGTCATGTTGCTAGACAACAATGAACCTACGAGCTATGGAGAAGCGATGGTGGGCCCGGATTCCGACAAATGGCTCGAGGCCATAAAATCCGAGAGAGGATCCATGTATGAAAACAAAGTGTAGACTTTGGAAGAACTGCTTGATGGTCGTAAGGCTATTGGAGTGCAGATGGATTTTAAAAGGAAGACATACAATGATGGTAAGTATCACCATTAAGAACGCTCGACTTGTCGTTAAGATGTTTTCCGACAAGATTCAAGGAGTTGACTACGGTGAGGCTTTCTCACTCATAGCGATGCTAAGAGTCTGTTGGTATTGGATTTGCATTTTCTGCATTATTTATGAAATCTTGCAGATAGGATGTCAAAACATTGTTTCCTCGACAATTTTCTTGAGGAAAGGTTGTATGTGATACAACGGAAAAGTTTTGACAATCACGAAAGATGCTAACAAGTATGCAAAGCTCCAGCAATCCTTCTAAGGACTGGAGTAAGCATCTCGGAGTTGGAATGTATGCTTTGATGAGATGATCAAAGATTTTGGGTTTATACAAAGTTTATGAGAAACTTGTATTTCCAAAGAAGTGAGTGGGAGCACTATAGAATTTCTGATGAGTATATGTTGTTGACATATTGTTGATAAGAAATGATGTAGAATTTCTGGAAAGCATATAGGGTTATTGGAAAAGTGTTTTTCAATAGAAAACCTGGATTAAGCTGCTTGAACATTGAGCATCAAGATCTATGAGGATAGATCGAAAACCGCTAAATGGTACTTTCAAATGAGCACATACCTTGACATGATCTTGAAGGTGTTCAAGATGGATCGATCAAAGAAGGAGTTCTTGCACGAGTTGTAAGGTATGAAGTTAAGAGTTAAAGCTTCGACCACGGCAGAAGAGAGAGAAAGGACGAAGGTCGTCCCCTATGCTTCAGACGTAGGCTCTATAGTATGCTATCTTTGTGTACCGCACCGGAAGTGTGCCTTGCCATGAGTCGGTAAAGGGGTACAAGAATGATCCAGGAATGGATCATTGGACAACGGTCAAAATTGTCCTTGGAGTAAATAAGGACATGTTTCTCGATTATGGAGGTGATAAAGAGTTCGACGTAAAGGGTTACGTCGATGCAAGCTTTAACACCTATCCGAGTGACTCTGAGTAGCAAACCGGATACGTATAGTGGAGCAACCATTTGGAATAGCTTCAAGTGGAGCGTGGAAGCAGCATTTACAATATGACCTAGAGATTTGCAAAGTGCATACGGATCTGAATGTTGTAGACCCGTTGAGTAAAACCTCTCTCACAAGCAAAACATGATCAAACCCCAGAACTCATTGAGTCTTAATCACATGATGATGTGAACTAGTTTAGTGACACTAGTAAACTCTTTGGATGTTGATCACATGGCAATGTGACCTGTGAGTTTTAATCACATGGCGATGTCAACTAGATTATTGACTCTAGTGCAAGTGGGAGACTGTTGGAAATATGCCCTAGAGGCAATAATAAATTAGTTATTATTATTATATTTCCTTGTTCATGATAATCGTTTATTATCCATGCTATAATTGTATTGATAGGAAACTCAGATACATGTGTGGGTACATAGACAACACCACGTCCCAAGTAAGCCTCTAGTTGACTAGCTCGTTGATCAATAGATGGTTACGGTTTCCTGACCATGGACATTGGATGTCTTTGATAACGGGATCACATCATTAGGAGAATGATGTGATGGACAAGACCCAATCCTAAGCCTAGCACAAAGATCGTGTAGTTCGTATGCTAAAGCTTTTCTAATGTTAAGTATCATTTCCTTAGACCATGAGATTGTGCAACTTCCGGATACCGTAGGAATGCTTTGGGTGTACCAAACGTCACTACGTAATCGGGTGGCTATAAAGGTGCACTCGGTATCTTCGAAAGTGTACATTGGGTTGTACGAATCGAGACTGGGATTTGTCACTCCGTGTGACGGAGAGGTATCTCTGGGCCCACTCGGTAGGACATCATCATAATGTACACAATGTGACCAAGGGGTTGATCACGGGATGATGTGTTACGGAACGAGTAAAGAGACTTGCCGGGAACGAGATTGAACAAGGTATCGGCATACCGACGATCGAATCTCGGGCAAGTACAATACCGCTAGACAAATGGAATTGCATACGGGATTGCTTGAATCCTTGACATCGTGGTTCATCCGATGAGATCATAGTGCAACATATGGGAGCCAACATGGGTATCCAGATCCCGATGTTGGTTATTGACCGGAGAACGTCTCGGTCATGTCTGCATGGTTCCCGAACCCGTAGGGTCTACACACTTAAGGTTCGGTGACATTAGAGTTGTTATGGGAAATAGTATGTGGTTACCGAAGGTTGTTCGAAGTCCCGGATGAGATCCCGGACATGACGAGTAGCTCCGGAATGGTCCAGAGGTGATGATCGGTATATTGAATGAAGGGTATTGGAGCACGGAATTGTTCCGGGGTACCGGTGATGACTAAGCGTGTCCGAAAGGGGTTTGGAGGCCCGGCAAGCTTTGGGGGCCTTATGGGCCAAGGGGAGAGGGCACATCAGCCCACTAAGGGGCTGAGCGCCCCTCCCACCCCATCTCACGTAACCTGGAGAGGTGGGGGCGCCACCCCTCCCGGCTTGGGGGGCAAGTTTCCTAGGGGGTGGGGGCGCCAAAACCCATCTAGGGTTTCCCCTATGGCCGCCGCCCCTCCCCTAGGGAACCCTAGGGCGCCTCCCCCCTCCCTTCCTCCTATATATAGTGAGAGAGAGAGAGGGCAGCCGCACCCTTCCCCTGGCGCAGCCCTCTCCCTCCTCCAACACCTCCTCCTCCTCCGTAGTGCTTGGCGAAGCCCTGCCGGAGAACCACGAGCTCCATCATCACCATGCCGTCGTGCTGTCGGAGTTCTCCCTCAACTTCTCCTCTCCCCTTGCTGGATCAAGAAGGAGGAGACGTCCCCGGGCTGTACATGTGTTGAACGGGGAGGCACCGTTGTTCGTTGCTTAGATCGGAATCAACCGCGATCTGAATCGCTTGCAATCTGACTCCTTCATCCGCGTTCTTGTAACGCTTCCGCTTAGCGATCTTCAAGGGTATGAAGATGCTCATCCTCTCCCTATCTTGTTGCTAGAATCTCCATAGATTGATCTTGGTGATGCGTAGAAAATTTTGAATTTCTTCTACGTTCCCCAACACTAGATTCGATATGTTCATCTACTATGCTAGTCCGCATGATTAGTTTAATATCTGTTATAGCCGTCATGATTTAGTAACTTGCTCATATATTCAACTGGTGGAACGTCCCCTACAGCCACTCCCGTTTCATGGATGGCCTGGTCGATGCCTCTAAGGAGCCCTTCGTCTACTGCTATGAGTGCCAGATGCTGTTTTGGGGCTCGCCGGCGGACATCGTGCATCACCTCATGCAGGCGTGCGGCAATCACTACTCGCCCTTGGCGAAGGAAATCAAGTACGAGACGTGCTACCTGTTCACCGTGCCGGAGTTGCTGGAGGATCACCGCCGCTTGCTAGTCTTGAAGGAGGACGGCAGCGTCTTCCTCTTGATCGTCGGCACCGGCGAAGCCCGCGCAGGCCGTCGCCCTGTCTCTGAAGTATGCGTCAGGGGCGACGCCGCTGACGCTGACACCGACACGAGGCCGATGTACGGGTGCGTGCTCACTATTACTACCCCTCGGAGGTACGTGGGCGGCGACACTGGCTACATCAAGCTGACTTAGACTTTGCCGAGCTGGGACCTTCCCGCCGATGTGGACATGGAAGACGCATGGTATTATTTGACCCCCAACAATGTGCACGGGGACTCCAAGGAGGTTCACCTAGACATTTGCATTACCAAGTTAAATGTTGATCACATTAGTCTTCGCTCAATGTAATCCGCTATCTTACCATGTGGAGACTTCCATGCATGATCTTGCCCTATTGGAGTATTGCGCATGAATAAAATTGTATCCATTTATGGTTTAGTCTAGAATCTTCCATGTATGAATTTTTACTACAGTATTGGTGAAAGACTTATGATGAACCATTTCTTACATATCCTCTGCCCCCTTCCAAGTCATCCTGATTTAATCCCTCCGTCTAGGTGTATATGGTTAATACTTAAATAGTATAGCCAATTGTTGACTATAAGAAAGTGTCATGTCATCTATAGCCAACATGTATAACAATGGATACTCAAAAACTAATTCTTGAAGATCATTTCTTGCAAAGCACAATAGGAGTTATTTCTTCACAAGTTCTGGATGCAGGTTGAACAGTTGAACGCTTTTGTTTGCAAAAGATACTTTTTTATCTAATTCACCCGAATGTTTGTGAGCTCTAGAGATGAAATAATATTCGAAGAAACCTATAGATACCCGTTACAATGAGATGACCCCCACATCCTTTGTCAAATTAAACAACTCCCCGATCAATGCATTTCACTCTTCCGTGCAACGCACGGGCACCTTACTATAGATTAGTACGACCAAAATTTGAACTAACATTATATATAGTACGATAAATGATGATGCATGTCACCTAAATTATATCATTGAAAACTATGTTCAAATACGAATCCAACGATATTGTTTTTGTTGACATGCACTAACATTTTGTCAGTTAAATCTTCAGTCAAATTCAATGGGGGATAAACCACGACCGATGTAGTACTAGTGTAGAGGGCGGCGCTGCACGGGAGTCTCACCCCGCTCGTGGCGCGGCAGTAAAGCCGTCATATCACAAAACCCAACCACTCCCAGTAATAAGTGGCCTGGTAAAATAAACGGACAAGCAACCATCACATCCCTTCGTCTTTTTTGCATTTCATCTCTCTGCATTTACTTTCTCCGGTTCATCTACACTTTTCGATCCCTAGCTACTACTCCTAGGGCCAGTTCTTTTGGCGGCTTCCCCAGCTTTTCCCATAAGACTAGTCACAGTGGAGAGTAAAATTAAGGCGCCTCACTCATTTATTTGGGCTTCTAAACTACTACTAGTACCTCCATCCTGGTTTATTCGTCACCATTGTAATTTGTGCTAAATTTTGACCAAAGATTTAACTGATAAAATGTTAGTGCATGTGACATGCATTAACATTTCATTAGTTAAATTTATGATAAAATTTGACACAGCTTACAATGGGGACCAAAAAACCAGGACGGAGGTTGTAGTTATGGGATTACTAATCTAGAAGCCTAAAAGAACTGGCCCCTGGTACTCCTACTAGTAGTAGTACTCAAGTTGGAATTCCAATTGCACGGCACAACTTGTTAGGCAAAAAATTCGATACAGGGTGTAGGAAGCGGTTTGGGAATTTGCATGCCTTTCCAACCAGTGAGACTCCGTACAAAGTACGACAGATAAATAACCATAGAGAAGGAAGCTAAAAGTAGACAATAAAACAAGCATTTTTACATTTGTTTTGCATTGAATTGTTTCACAAGCTTGATTAGTGTTGTTTTTCTATTTTTACAAAAACCGCATCGTAATGTTAAAACGTGCATTTGCACGTACATCAGTAATAGTAGTACTCCCTCCGTCTAGGTGTATAAGTCTTCCCTCCTTCTTGGTCATGGTGCACAACTAAAGATGACTTATTGACTTGGATGGAGTGAGTAGCACAGTCTGCAAGCATATATAGAGAGAGACGTGTAGTGCGATAGTATATAGTAAAGTTTGTGCTATATGCACGTACTTACAAAATGCGTACGAATACACAATGTTTCCAAACTTTCCCTTTTACATACTTAATTAAGGACTCTAATAATTACTGAACGTTCGGGATTTATCATTTGCGTCCCAAAACTAATGAGATCGCCTTACGAAACAAAATTATACTCCTACTAGAAGCCACGGCGCTCGCAGGAGCGCTTGCGGCGCGCCATGAGTGCCCTGGTGCACGGCCGTTTCCCAGCGCGCCGACACAACGCCTCTTCCTCAGCCTTGCAACTCGCGAGGTGCTGATTGGCGGCTTGCCGGCGGGTGAGCACGATCTCACCGGTGTGGTGATCCGGCGCCAACAGGTACTCCTCCTCACTGGAAGCATGTACCCGGTCCACGTACCGCCAAGCGTAGAAGAGGCGCTTGGGCCTGACTGCACTCAAGGCTTTGGCACGGGCGTCCTCCGCCACCCTCACGGCCCTTGCACGAGCCTTCTGCCAAAGAGCCAATTGCCTGACTCTCTCAGACGCGACATAGACCTGCCAGGCAGCTTGCCCCGTGGCGCGCTTCTCTTCCTCGGCCATCTTCTCTGCCTCTATTTTGGCTTTCTCTGCCGGCGGCAAAGCCTCCCACATGGCGACATCCATTTATTTCCAAAGCTCCTCAAGGCTGGGGGGCTCGGCGGGCGGCGCGGCGTTCTCCTCATAGTGGTGAGCCGACGCGAACTCCGACACGTGTGCTGGCAAGATTGGGAACGCCGACGCGTTCACCTCGATGCGTCACGGCAAGGAGTGGAACGCCGGTGCGTCCTCCTCGACTAGTGGCGGCGAGGAACGGAACAGCGACGCGTGACTGTCCAGGCGGTGCAGCAAGGGGCGCCTAGGGCTTGGGAGGGGCGATGCCATGGTGGTCGATGTGAGAGGGAGGGGGGAGATAGCGATGAACGTGAGCGTTCTTCCGAATGCCGTGGGAGGCGTAGTATTTATAGTGAGCAATGGCACACCTACGTAAGATATGGACTGAGCTGCACTAACTTAACTACAGGTCCAGTTGCGTCACTGACATGTGGGCCAGACCCCTGTTGGGCCCATATGTCAGTGACCCAATGCACCTGCAGTTAAGTAACTGAAGCAGCATCCCGGAAGATATGTTGTGTGATTAACGTAACAACTACGTGGGCATATTTGTTGGAGTAAATTATGGGGGAGGAAAGGGGTGGAAATATTGCTGGTCACAAAGGATTGGATGACCGCGGGGGGAGGAGAGTCATGCATGCAGATTTTTTCCACATGGGGTGGAGTGGTGGGACCGCCTGAGGGAGAAGGAGAGACTGGCAGGCATATTGTTTCCACACATGGAGAGGAAAAGATTTGGAGACGAACGGGCTTCCTGCAGGTATGGGGAACGGTGCATAATAAGGCTCATCTTGCATGACGGGCTAGGTATAGTCTCAAGTCATTAAAAACATACACGCCCCACACATGTTCATATTTCAAGGTGCACTAAATTATTGCATGCAATGATTAAGGCTGGCCATAATGGTGGTATCTTAGCTGGTATCATGCACACGGGAATAGCAAACATGCTGATGTGGCAAAGAATTAAAGAAGAGACGTGGTTCAGAGTAACTAGTGTTCATGCATGCATTGGTAAACACATTTTTTTGTGAAGAACGACATCATTAGTTGAGTACTTTTGCAGACTACAAAAACTATTCCACCGCCTCTATCTTGCTAAGAGTAGGTGAAATTTTTGAATCGAGCCCTTTAAACTAGAAGGGAGGTAGTAGTACTCTAATAGCTAACCTTGTTGTGATGACAAGATAGGACATGGCACACACCTAGACAGAGGAACTAGTCTGCATTGTGCATTTAAGTTTTGTCTGAAGTTAATGTATCTCTACTTTGACTAAACTTATAGAAAAATATATCAACATTCACAATGTCAAATCAATATTTCTATACTCATTATAAAACGTAGTTCTTATACTCATTATAATCAGTATTGTAGATATTGATATTTTTAGTATAAATTTGGTCAAACACTTTGCAAATGGTTGACGAAAGTAAAAAGGACCAGAAGGAGTATCATGCATGCGGAGTAGGCAAAAAAATTGCTCATTTATAGTCAGTCGAAGTCTCAAAGGGCGCGACCGCGCGAGGGAGGAGCAGGTCGTGGGAGGCGCGACGGTTGAGGGAATTAAGTGAAGTTACATCCATGCCCGGCATGGCGTGCGAACAGGCAGATGCTATACCGCCAGGCCTACGATATGGGTCTAGTAGACATGACATCTAGTGGGTCCCGCATAGTAGTTGAGAACTCTTTGGGGGCATGCAACCGTTTATCCATCGGGCAAGCCAACAACCCCACGCCGTTCGCACGCCCTACTCGTCCGGTCATCCTCGTCTTCTACCTTACAACAGTTTGCTCCCAGTCGTCCCGTCCTTTCACATTACACCAGTTCAACTTCTCCTAACCCGCCTCCAAAATCCATGGCCTCCCAAATCTCCATGATTGGCGGTGAGTACAAGGTTAGAGCCATCACCAGCGATGAGTTCATCGTCATCTACACCCGTAGATCCGCGACAGTGGAAGCATGCCTTGCTTGCTTCCTAGGCATGTTCAACAGTTCAAAGGATGAGTGGGTCGCTGGGCTAGATGTTGAGTACACCACAGTCCTGGAAAGCGAGAAGATTCTAAAGGAGGCAGAGAAGAAGAAGCACGGCGTGATCCAGTTTTGCGTACATAACATGTGCTTGGTTTACCACATATGCCATGCCGACGTTGAGTGCCATGATTTTAAGTACTTCCTCAAGGACGAAAGAGTGAAATTCGTTCTTTGTAGACTTTAGGAGCAGCAGGGGGATGTCCTGGTCGGATAGGCCTCGTTGTAGGCCAGCCCTTCGATCTCCAGAAGGCAGGCCTAGTGTCCTCCTCTCAGCCTTCAATGCTGACCCTGGCAGAAACCATGATTGATCCTTCGTACGCTAAACTGAAGAAACCTCACCACGAGTTTCATCATGCATGGGATTCGAAGACATTAGATGAAGATCACATCCTTTATGCAGCAATGGATGCCTACCTTTGTTTAAATATCTGCAAGGGTTGGATGAAGAAGCAGAGCCCAGTGTCTGGTTCAAGCAAAGAAGCGTGGCAGCCGTGGCAGGCAGTTAAGCGCGTGGCGGGCTGAGAAGATGAACCGTGCATCAATTTCGGAGGTTGAGGAAGCCCTTCTAGCCATCCATGTTGCATCAAACGGCTCACAAGAGTTGACTGACCCAAATTTCTCCTTCAGATTGCAGGATCCACGTGGCATTCAAGGTCTCAAAGGTAGATTTCGCGTCCGCACCCGGTTTGCGGGCTTGACGCACGCGCGACCGGCTTCCGCCGCGACAGCCACCGTGTGCGCCTCCTCTGCGCGGGTGGAGACGACAATGACACGCTAGTTACTCCTCTCCGGTGTGCTAGAGCACGCGCTCGTCCTCCTCTTCACACACTGCGTGCATAGACATGGCTCCACCAGCTGCTCGCATGCTTGGCAGCATGGCGGCATCGCGAGGAGGGACTGCAGACAACGTGAGCTGGCGAGCCTTCGGCTTCATGGCACAGGGATGGCGGCGACACGGCGGTGATGGGTGAGAAATTGTTGGCCGGAGCAGGCGGGCGCCGGCATGCACAACGGTGGCGGTGGCATATTTATGACTGCGCGTATGGGAGCTTAGTTTAGTTTTATATAGGGTTGGTCAAACTTAAAAGAAAACTGTACTAGTACACGTAAACATTAGACTTAGGCAGCGCTTTTATCAGTTACCACAGCCACAATACGGAATCTTGTGCAAGCGCATGAACCGCGGCCGCGCGGTCGATCGAACGGTGCGTCACCATGTCGCGCTCGAAGGACATCCACCGAACCTTTTTGTGTGTGTGAAAACAATCCCCGAATATTACTCAACTTTTTTTCCTGGGAAAGTTCTTGACCCTGCAATATTTCCATATATTTGAATTTAGCTCCAGTTTGTGTTTATTTGGATTTGGACGTTTTAGGTGCGCCCTAGTTTTTTAATACTGATTTTGTGTGTGTGACAGAGAGAGAACGTGTGTATGTGTCCATATGTGTGTTGTGGCGGAAGGGCAATGTGGAGATGGTGTGCGTGCGATAGAGACATAGAGAGGTGTGAATGTGCAAATGATCATGCATGAGTGAGACATAGACAGATGCCGATACGTTGTCTATACATGAGAGAACGGTCTTCTATTTTACTTGTGTGTGTGTGTGTGTGAGAGAGAGAGAGAGAGAGAGAGAGAGAGAGAGAGAGAGAGGAGCATCAGTAACACAACAACCATCTCTCTCGATTCGTCCGCCCCTCGCATGATCGCATGTAACACATGCATCAACGCGCACATTTTGACACCCTCACCTGACCCCTGCCCACCTCAAGGCCCGCACATCGCTCTCTATCTCGCACACACAATCTCTTCATGGATACCCTGTTTAGCATGTAGCTTTCCGTCACATACACACACATTTCTCTCCTTAGGTTTGTTTTCTCTCAATATCTGACACACACACACACACACACAGCACACAACACACACACACACCCCCTCCCCTGAGCACACAATTCATCCCCATCCAAGGTTATATGGCAACCACTCTCGCTTGTGCTTCTCTGCACGCCAGCATGCACAACACCTCAATCTTCAAAGAGGGCATCGAGGAGATCGAAGACAGCGACCACACTGCGCTAGAGAATGTGGGGCCATTTGGAAGCAGGATGATGTGACGACTGCTGACAGACTCCTCCCCCCACCCTATCTCTCTTGCACAAAATTACCAATCCCTCTCTCCCCCGCACAAATTTATCAATCCCTCAACCCACGATATCATTCCCCTCTTGTCCATGTTTTTTCCAGCTCTCTCATCAAACCTGTTGTCTCTTCTCCTTCCACGTGTACAGAATCCGGATGCACACGCATCTCACGTATATTACATGTCTCTTTCTCTCTCTATCTCTCTCTCTGTTTCGTTAGGTTTTTCTCCTACTCTCTCGTCCACATACACACGTTCTTTCCCACCCTATCTGCTCCATCTTCGCAAGCTCTCTCTGCACGTTTCATTCACACATTGGGATATGTTCAAAATGTTGCTTTTATAATGGCTGATGTAGAGTTATTGTTGGTTTTGTTGCATCCTACAAAGTAATGACTATGAAATGCATTTTGATTGTCATTTCACTGGGATTATGTGAGCTTGAGCATGTTGTGAAGTACTATAGACCTCGTATACATCTTGGAATTCGACAGTGATTGTAACTATTGAATTGTATAGACCATTACATTCGAAGTCAGTAGCCTAATATATTTATTTCACAATTTCAACAAATGATTAATTCACTACACACTAAGAAAACAAATGTGTACACCCTCCGTTTTTATTTAAGTCCGCATATTAGCATTGGTCAAAGTCAAGTTTTGTAAACTCTCAAAAAGTTTATAACAAACAATATTAACATATACAATAACAAATAAATACCATTAGATTCATTATTGAATGTACTTTCACATCATACATATCTGTTATGGTAAATGTTTATATTTTTCTATAAACTTGGTCAAACTTTAGGAAGTTTGACATTGGTCAAACCTAATATGCAGAGTTTACTAGTACTACTCACTAGTTGCTCAGCCGAATCACCCAACACGCCACACAGGGAGTTCAGTGTCACAAAATTTTGAGGTTGGCGGGAAAATCTCCCGCGACCCTGATTCGAGCAGTGGGAAGTTACCATCATAGCTTTCGAAACAGACCTACGGATGACGGTTGGTAGGGGACTGTTTTCGTAACTTCAGGTTCACCCTACCCGGCCAAAGCTACCCGGCACCCAGAGTAGTACACCTGAATACTCCCCATTTTCTATCCCCACCGCAAAATAGACTTCTCCACAGCACCACAGCCTTTGTGCTCCTCCCCTTCTACATCGGCGCACTCGTCCACCGCAGCGCATCTGCCTCATCGACGACCTCGTACGCCGCACTGGAGCCGGTCCACCGTCGTCGTCGTACACGGAGCCTCTTCCCCGGCACCGTCTTCCACGGTCTCGGATCTGCTTCCCGGAAGCCGACGCCAAGCGCAGAAGCACCACCGTCGTGGACAATGAACTGACTCCCGTTGCCGACCATGACTCACAGAGGCCACCGCGACCATCGTTCTCCTCCTCAATTGGTAATGTGTGTATTGAATCACTTAGCAGTACATGTGCAGTTCCAATTTTGTTCATACCTATCCTTCAAATTTCATGGGTGCTATTGTGCCCGTAAAAGTCATTGGTTATAGCCTCCATTGTCCAACAGAATATCAGCTTGTAATTGTGTGTTGCTCCTGTATCGCGCTGTGCTTGGGTAGGTTTTTCATCTGCAACCAGTAGTGTGGCAAATGATGGAAAGTTTTTTAGAACTAGCAAGATGCCCATGCATTGCACGCGTCAAGATGCATTTGTATGAGTAGTTTATCTTGTGGGAGAAAAGGATGAACGAGCGAAGGTCTTATTTGCAAATTTGGAGAGGGGTGTGGGTATCTTTTTGCAAAATTGCCATTGTTTCCTTCCTATCTGTCAGATATAAATCGGACGGCCTATATTGCAGGATGGCAGGCACACCATCATCACCAACTCTGTTTTTTATAAGAAAAAAAGTAGAGAAAAAAGTAGAGAGTAGAGAAGTAGAGATAAATATTAAATATTAAATAAATATAACAGTAGAGAAGAGTAGAGATAAGCAGAGGCGTCGGGGAAAGGATTGCAGCGTCTTGAGAAAAAGCGGCCGGGCGTGCATTAGTTTTCGCGCGTGGCGCCGGTGCGCTTTATAAAATCCAACGCCCTCCCACCGCTCTCTGCCTTGCTACCGCTCTCTCCCCGCTCTGTGCCTCGCCACCGCTCTCTCCCCGCTCTTTCTCGCCTCGCCGCCACCGCACCACCATGCCGCCGCGTCGCCGGGAAACTTGGGGATACAGCGGCATCCGCGCGCGCCCCTCCGGCGGCTTCTCCGCCGAGATCTGGTTCCGTGGGATGTACCTCGGCCTCGGCAATTTCAACACCGCCAACGAGGCCGCTCGCGCGTACAACGCGGCAGTGTGGCACCTCCGATGGCCTCATAGAACATTGAACTTCCCCAACGTGCCAACGCGGGAGCGGGCATAGGAGCTCGCGCCTCTGCCGCGGCTTATCACCGACGAGGATCGTCGCGACAACTGGAGGCGGGAGCACCGTCTCGGCATCGCCGAGATGGACGAGGAAGCCATGGCGCTGTGGCGCCAACGCTTCCCGCAGGACATCATCAACGAGCGCGAGTTCTACACACAAAGGAGGGCGGAGAGGGATGAGAGGAGGGCAGAGCGAGCCGCCTATCGCGAGGACAAACGTAGGCGAAAAGCGGATGCTCAATTCAACATGATGCTAGGAGCAACGTCGCCCTGGGAATCCGATGACGATCGGTATCTTCACGCCTACAGTCAGACGTCGGAAGAGGACATCACCGAGGAGGAGTCAGACAATGAGGAGTAGTTGAATAATCTATTTTTTTTATCTATCTATGCTGAGAACTATCATCTACTCTCTAGTCTCTACTCTGTATCTCTACTTCTCGATCTCAACACTGTAAACGCATTTTTAAAGCGCAGCGCGATGCGATTCTGTTGGAGATGCTCTAACATGGCAGACGAGTACTTTAATGTTGCCCACAAGATTTGCGAGTATAACTAGTAGTATATTTTTCTTGCCATGTTGAGATTTTAAAACCACGAGTGCGAACATGCAGAGGAGCAATGAAGACCAAACACGGCATATTGGGGACATCTTCAAGGAGCGTGGCAAGTTAAAGAGGAGCTGCACCGAACCTGTAAAATGAGCTTTGATAAGTAACACCCTTTCAATTACTTTCGTTTAGCCTCGTGTTCTTCGATGTGTATATGTTGTAGTTTCGCATTTCTCTTAAGCCTCGTGTTCTTCAATGTGTAATAAGAAGAGTCTTAATCGTCCTAATGCTTTCGTTTTTAGCTTGATGTAGGAAGTGGGTGCTCTCACCTTGTAGTCTGTTTTTATATTTTTTTCCTTTTGAATTCACTTCTCCCAGTTCTGTTTATCTGGCTTCTACTAAATAGATCTGTGTTGCTCTGAGTATTGATCTAAAAAAGAAGTAACTTCATGTCAGGATGCAGTTCCTGCGAGGAGAGAAGTATGGTCAACCTCGAGATCATGTTTCCAAAATGAGACTGGATTACACACAAGGTGCCAGTTCCCTAATGATGCTGGATTAGACACAAGGTGCAAATTCCCAGATGATGCTGGATTACACACAAGCCAGGTTGAGTCGTCAGATGTTCGTGTCCTCGTGGCTCTAGTAAAGGCTGAAAGAAAGCGTCGGCAGCCCTTGAGAATGTAGCTGAGTTCTGAAGAAGCAAAAGAGCAATCAGATGCTCTCTTCACCCATGCCAAAGAAGAGATGGCAGAAGCCAGAAATAAGCTAGCAGAGGCAGAGCAGGCTAGGCGTCTCCTGCTATCTAAAACTGTTGTCAATACAAAATTTACTTCATAGTAGCTAGGTTCAAATGTTTATCCAGTCAGCATGCCTGTTGTGATGTCTGTGCATCTATTGATGTGGCACAAAATATATTTTTTCGGGTCATGTAATAACAGTAATTACTTTCCAAACAATAACAGATGAAGCATTGGACATGGTATAGTTCACGCGCAAGCCCGACATTCCAAGTTCAACTTCCACATCAAACTCATGTTCACAGATATCTGCACATTCATACATAATGTCCACAACCATGATTCACTTCAAAGCCAAAAAAAATTGAGGAGAGTTATGAATAAAGAAAAACCTCTATTTCCTGCTACCAGTGCGAGCACAACAAGTCAAAACCATGCGTAATTAATTATATTTTGGTTATTTTTTGTGTTCTAAAATGCCGGTCGGCTCGCGGAAGGACATGTTGCTGGCACACGCGTGGATTCAATGAAGGCAGGCGGTTGCATGCGGTGAGGAGGCGTGTTCAGCCGGGCCTGCAGCGAGTGGGGACCTCTTAGCCGGCGCGCCGGTTCAATGCCTGCGCTATGAGAGGTCGCGTTCGTGTCAGAGCAATCACTCCCTCCAGTCCTTTTTTGTTTGGGTACAACAAAATCTCGTTTTCCATTCACATTTTACAAGTAAAATTCATGGAAAAACTTTGACCCAAAATACGATGGGGACTAGTAAACCAGAACAGAGGTAGTAGTTCTTTTTAATCAAGAAGGGTTTCCCCCTTCCGATTTTCATTACTGAAAACCAACATCTAAATCTAAACCATAGTATTTGCCCTAGAACTACCAGGTTCAACATCTCGCAACATAAACCCATACAACCATACGCCAAGGAGGTACGTAGTACTATGAATTCCATTGTCGCTCCATACCAATCGTTCTAAAAATTACTTAGTACTTATAACGCGCCATTGAAAATCGAAACTCTTAACCCCGCTAAAAATGATATTTTAAACGTGTCTACTCGTTCTATGGCAACTGGCGAGCCACCACCTCCAAGTCGTTCACCTGTGGTCCCGACCATCAACTCCTACGGATCAAATTATCACGCGAGCTGAAAATTCCTACAAAGATGCGCTCCACCACATACCCGGTACCCGCGAATGCAGCAATCGTGCACCTAGGATTTTAGGGTTTATTTGTTAACGTTGCCCTTACGCAACACTCATGTGTGCGAGATAGCGAGAGACCGACTGCGTTCGTGCGCCTCTTCTCTTCGTATATGTACTCCACCATTTGTCTGGTGTCCAAAAAAATATAATAACTACTAGCAATGTGCCAATGTGTTGCCACACAATCAGAGTAGATTAATACATATTCACCAATTTGATAGAAAAAAAGGCTAGTTTTGAAATACGTATATCACTAAAAATATATTATGTTTCACTCAAAATATATTCCTTTGGCGGTTTTGATGAGATAAGGGAGGAATGTTGTTGGTTTCAAGATTCGAGAAGTGGTATATGTCTAATTTCTACTCTTACTAGCAAGATGCCCGTGCATTGCACGGAACATCAAGATCTTTTGGGAGAAAAGGATGAACGAGGGAAGGCCTTGTCTGCAAATGTGGAGAGGAGTGCGGGTAAATTGCCATAGTTTCCTTCCTATCCATCAGATATAAATCGGACAACCTATATTGCAGGATGGCAGGCCCACCATCATCACCAACTCTGTTTTTTATACCTATTCTTATAAAAATCATAGTCGGTGATGATCGTGTGCCTACCATCCTGCAATATAGGCCGTCCGATCTATATCTGACGGATAGGAAGGAAACTATGGCAATTTTGCAAAAAGATACCCACACCCCTCTCCACACTTGCAAATAAGGCCTTCCCTTGTTCATCCTTTTCTCCCACAGGATAAACTACTCATACAAATGCATCTTGATGTTCCGTGCAACGCATGGGCATCTTGCTAGTTGTTGCAAAAATCCCATGTGAGAGAGAGAGAGAGGGAGAGAGGAGGAGGACGGAGTGCATGTGTGACAAAGACACAAAGAGTGTGTGTGCGAGAGGTATCAGCTTAAAATGAGGCGATGGTGTGTGTGTGCACGATCGAGAGGGCATGTCTTAAGAAGGGAAGCAAATTCTACATAGATACAAGGAGCGGGAGAGAGACGAGTGTGCGGGTGTATAAACCTATCTAGAGGCTAGTCGATAAATGTTTGTGAGAGAAATACGAGTCGGGGGTGCGAAAGCGAGAGTTTTGTGAGAGAGAGAGAGAGACGGTAGTCGGGAAGGGGAGTGGAAGCAGGAGTTGTGTGTGTGTGAGAGAGAGAGGGGGGAGTTTGTCTGATCGGTAAACAAATGAATAATTTTAGTCTGGGATGGAGACGAAAAGGAGACCGCAACAAATGTTGTGTCTACGGGAGAGAGAGAGAGATAGAGAGAGTAATTTTAGTGGTATGATTCATATCTAGAGACATATAGGGTGTGTGAGAGAATCCCATAGAGAGAAAGACAAAGTGAAAGACGAGTGGAGACTGTGTGTGTGGCGGTGAAAAAGAAAGCTTAGGTACCTAGTGATACAAGATAACGGTAGAGACGTGAGAGATAATGAAAACCGTGTAATGTATAATGATAGGGAGAGTGTGACCCTTCTCAAGGGAGATGTCAAGAGACCATGTTTGCGAGGATAGGAGAAACATGAAGTGAGCGTGCGGGTGAGCTGGAGAAAACAGAGTGATAGCTACATGAAGGAGCATGCATGCGAGAGAGATGGGCGTGAAAGGAGTGAACATAAAAGGGATTCAAATATTTGAATTATAGATGATGATACATGTAATCCATATTCAAACCAAAATTGATCTATCAAACATGCATACTACTATGAATTCACGTGCATCTATGTTATTTAATATGTAGATATTACTGATCCATACATTTTAGTAGAACATAATTTGGTTTAATTTTTTGAATTCAACCTTATGATTTTGAGATCATTGTATTTGTAAATCATATTATACATATAATGGAGCCGAATTCTTTGTTGTGATTTTGAAAGTATATATAAAAAATGACGTATATAGAATTTTATTCCAATCTAAAATGGATCCCACCCGAAAAAAATAGAATACAAACGGGGTTCGAATTGAGTTGGCACGGTAAACGTGCACTCTGCAAAATTTGAACAAAGCAGGGAAAGTCGCAGTAACCGCCCGAAACCAAAATCTATGAGATGGAAATTACTACTGCCTATCCCTGCCACACAAAGCCTATCTGCTCGATTTCTATAGGTTTTGATAGGTGTAGGTTTGTAATTTCACTCAAACGTGAGATAACCGCCTCTCACCCGGATTCATACACGGTGGGCGCCAAAACACAGTGTGTCCTCGGCCGAATTCGACTCCCTCCCCGATTCAAACACGGTGGGCGCCAAAAACAAACTCTCGTCGGCAAATATTCGGTGTATGCGAGATTACCGTCCTATCCCCAACCGACTAATATTGCTATGATGTAGGAAATTTGGAACGGGGGCTAAGTTTGTAAATTTCCTAGCATTTGAGATAAGCGCACCCTGAAGACATGGTTCCCCCTTCTTCTCTACCTCCATTTCCCCATTCGTACTCTGTGGGCGCCAAAACACCCTCTCCACTCCAGCCTCCTCCGTCCGCCACCCCATCCACCGCCGTCCTCCTCCACCATGCCAGAGCTGATATCCCGACGCCGCCGTCCATTAGAAGAGATCGACCACTCTCATCCACGGCTTCGGACCGGGATCCTTGCATCCCGTCCTCTCACTTCATCCCCGCCGTCGTCCACCTTGCCGGCGCCGCTCCTACAACCGTCTCGTCCACCACGCCCCGCCTCCACCGTCTACCCTCCTAGATCTGCTTCCACACCGCCGACAGCCATCGCTACCGTAGCACCATCAAATTATCAGCAGATGCATACACGGCGCCGCACCAGAGGCGGTACTCTTTTTTATCTGCTGAACTTATTTATCGCAGCAAGAAAATAGATCGCCACTGCTTTACTCTGATTTCTAGTCCATCACTTACTTGTTAGTTGAAAGCAAACATTGGTTGCGAAGTTGCCTTTGTCTGGTTTGCACCTTCAGATCCGGCATGGCACGCTCAACACTATACTCCCAATGCTGATGGTTTTCCCCTTTTATATTCCACACTAGTTAAATCACGGTAAACTCAATTTCAAAATTGGGTCAGTCGATTTTTGAGCTTCGCCGGAGTTCGGTGTAACGAAGGGGCTCGGGTGGGGACGGTGGTTGTGGGGGGCGGGCGATGGTGGGGCCTCGCCGAACGAAGAAAACTCGACGCGGGTGGGGGAGGGGTGGGATGGGGGTGGCAGAGGAACATTGGCGGTGGGGGCCGGTGGTCCGGTTGGCGGCCCGTGCGGTGTTCTGTATGGGAAGAATCAGAGACGAGGAAGAAGAAGGGTTAGGAGACATAAGATCTTCATCCAACCGCCTGAAATGGTCAACTGACCCAAATGACAAAAGTCACACGACTTGCATGCAGACATGCCTTTATATTCAGTACCATCATCGTACCTGCTTAGCACTACTCCTGAATCCATCAAACTAAACAATGTGCCACTCATAATTCCAAACTTGTTGCTCAAGTACGAATCTGATATGATGCTGATATTACTAAAACAGAAAACACTTAATTGGTCAGCTAATGTTCCTACTTTACTTTTGAAAAAGCACGTGCACCACATATAGAGAGACAACAGGGAGTTGCTTTCTTAATGCGCTCTGGTTCATCATGTGTGGGCACTGCACAACGAACATTTTATTATCCAAAATCTGCTTGCTCTTCTTTAGCATGTTCCTCTTCCGTTCTTCTTTAATAAGTACTCTCTCCGTTCCTAAATACAAGTCTTTGTATAGATTCCACAATGGACTACATATAGAGAGACAACAGGGAGTTGCTTTATTAATGCGCACTTTGATTCGTAGGATTTTGTAAACATGGAAATAGGATTTGTAGTGGCCTGCCCACTTGAATCCTATAAGAATAGCAAGGAAATGCGGGGAGTTGTGTCGCCTTTGAGAGTTACACTGATATTAACGATGATACCGCACCTTCAGTTGAAGAGAGCTGGTATCCAAAGCCTTTCTAGCCGTACCGGCAATACTAGCACATATATTCCAGCAAGTTCCACTTTGCTGATTTTACTATGATGCTTACGGTTTTCCCGTTATATCTACACTATGATGTCTGTAGCTACTTTGTGTCGCACTAGCAGCAGTCCACTCTTGAAGCTAAACACCACAATGGCTTGCAAAATTGGTACCAAGGTATTGAGTGCCATTCTGGATGCAATGAAACTCATACGCTCCCCACCTGTTGATTCTTGTTCAGAATATGATCCTAATGACTATTCTAACCTTGAGGAGTCAAAGGCAGATGGCCTGTCCTGTTCACCCATCAAGGTGCCTATTCTAATTTGGCAAGGTTTTATTGTTTGCGCGTATCTTGCATATATTGTCTTGCATTTCTTCTACTTTGTTGCACCGCCATCTGCTTAGTTTACTCATCATATATGTCGAGATGCCATGCCCATCCATTATCAATACATATTACATCTGTCATCGTACCATGTTTTTCCACTCAAATGTTGTTCTTGTGCATCAGACATCAAAAAGGAAGAGGGTGATTGCCGAACACGAAGGAGCACCAAAGAAAGTCCTTCAAAAACATGGTGGTGCCAGAGAAATCGGACACCCACTTATATTGGCTGTACAACCATGATACAAAAAGTAGGACCGACTCAGACTTTGTACCCATACTTCACCGGCCACACCACTAGCCCCACCAGACATGACCTGCACTCCAGCAAAAGGTATACCGATTTAGGTTGCCATAGCACCGGTAGTACCACGTAAAAAATCCCACTCCAAAGAAAAAAATTACATCAAGTCCACCGTCAAGACCTATCCCAAGCTGCAGAGATGGCCAATTCCTCTGATTGGAACCCCATTCGATTATTCCCAGTTTAAAAGACAATGCTTTCAATGTTGTTAGGGACTACGTGCATATATTCCCATCATGGGAAGATTATAGTGAAGACAAACACCATTTTCACATCTTCTGTCCAACTTACGTGTAAGTGCTATTATTCATGGTTATTATTTTCCTGTTTTACGCTTATTGAACACATCAATGATTTACATTACATTGTTGTTGTAAGTGGGCGAGGGTCAATCTGGATAGTCATGATGAGCAAAGCTTGCTTGTGCTTTTCAAGGAAGCTTGCAGCAGATCGGTGTTACCTGAGGAAATCACACTTTGATGGCAAGTCTATAAACGAATTTCCGGTGAAGTCTCCTGTGCTACATTTATAAGACATTGAATGGAAAAACTATGTTATGCACTGGCCTCGTTCCCAGGATGATGTATTGTCCATGGTTTGAACTTCTACTTTTCCGCATGTGCCTTACGGATATTTTCTGCAGGAAATCTGCTCGAAGAAGAATTCCGGTTTGAAAAGAATGACAGGATATCGCAAATATGATGCCCGCTACTTTGCTCTTGTTAGTACCTGTTGTCCTGTATCACTGTACTTGCATACATACCTGGTTCATTATGTGAGCAGCAGTATGCATGATAGCTTGCTTATCAATTGTTCGCTCCAAATTATCTGATCTATATAAATGGTTACATTAGTGTAGAATATATCCAATGCCAATGAGTTTTTTTAGCTCTGCATTGTTCTTGTAAGTACTTGTTGTCCTTTATCAGTGTACTTATATTTCCAGGTAGTTGTTCATGTACCATCACCCTGTAGCTTATTTTCCTTTTCCCTCCATTTTCTACACATCAGATCTATATTTACTCTTACGATAAGGTTGGATAACACCGATGGTACCGAGGAAGTTTAGCTTTGCATTGCTCTTGGCTGTACCTTTTGCCTGTATCGTTGTACTTACATTTATAGCTACTTGGTTATGTAGCATCACTCTTCATCTTATCTTAAATATTCTCCATTTTTTCTTATATTATCACATCTATATTTACTCTTAACAAAATGTAGAATAAAGGCAATGCTTATGAACAAGAATATCTGGTAAACTTCTTGAATTGCCCCCCCCCCATCAGCATGGACAAGAGATTTATAGAGCCTGTCTTCAACAATAATGTAAGTTTGTCCTTCTCAAGCCTTCAAACTTTGTTGTGTATATTTGGTTAGGCATGACTGCAACAGCTATTTATTTTTGGTGTTTGCATCAAATTGCATGTTTAAAGTTTATTGTGTAGTTCATAAACAAAAGTTTGTCCTTCTCAATTTAAGTTTTCAGTCGTACAACCAAGTTCCTTCTTCATACCATGTAAATTAAATTATACATAGCAAGTGATCTTCTTTTGCACTACATGTATGCTTCTGTTCTTGATCCGTAATCCAGTGGTGTGGTGAACCTACCCACTACATCACAATGTCATATTCTGCAATGTCTTAACTATGAACAATGTCATATCATTCTACTATTATTTAAACCGTCTCTTTATTTGCCAATATGAAATGGGATAAATTGATAGCACACTAACCATTGATACTTATGAGTTCTTGATATGTAATTGAGTGGTGTCCTGAAGCTGCCAACTCCTTCACAATGTCATTTCCTGCCATGTCTTGACCTGAACAATACCATATTGTGTTAATGCAATTTTAAACTATGTCACTTTATTCGTCAGTAAGAAATGTGATGAATTGTCAAGATTGATACTTTTATGTGCAAAACACATCATCATGCCTTGTTTATCTTTGAGTGAGGAGGATATAAGTGTTAAACAAGCCTTGATCTCATCGACTTTCATTTGCTTCTTGCTGACTCCCAGCAAATGAGGCTAACCTTTCTTGAACTCTATTGTAGTGTTGTCGGTTTTGTATATCATTTTGTTGGCATGTTTAGTTGCACTGGTTGCGATTTTGATGCCCAGTACACATAATATGATGTCTGCTTGTGCTTTATTATCATAGTGGCGAACTTTGATGCCCAGTGGATGTAATATGCCATAATTTATTTATTGTATAGTCTAGGTTTTTTCTTATTCACGATGCTGCAGTTATTTTACTATATATATATATATATATATATATATATATATATATATATATATCCTGTCTTCGCAGTAAACCGGCCAAACCGTAAAATTATGGTACATAATTGGGCCGTCATGCAATCACGATGTATGATCCGCATCACGGGCCCCGTCATCTTGGTCCGTTAAAAGGCCTAAATGTAAACCGGCCCACTAGTAGATTCAGGCCTTTAATAGGCCAAGTAAACCGCCGTCCCTCTTTTCGCAAGAAAACTCAATGGGCTTTTAGGAGGCTGAGAAGTAGGTTGGGCCTGAAACGTGCCGAACAGCTCACGGGCCGACAACAGCCCGAAATGGACCCCGGCCCATGATTGTGCCAATCAAATCATGGGATTTTAACAGGCCAAAATTGTCTCGGTCCTTGTTTGGCCCAATCAGATTATCGGCTGCGAGCAGGCCGGATGCAAACCAGGCTGTAGTTAGGCCCAACTATATGACGGGCTTTTAACACGCCGAAATTAATATAGGGCCGAATTGTTAAACGGGCCCTTAACAAGCCGAAACTAATATCAGGCTGAATTACTAAATGGGCCTTTAGCAAGTGGGCCCAAAAGCATAGCTTCCAGTTGACGGGCCGAATCTGATATGGGCCATAATTTAGCCCAAAGCCTCTTAAATGGCCGGACCTGATCTGGGCCGTAATTTGGCCCAGAACATGGTAGGCTTTTAATGGGTCGGATCTCATATGGGCCATTGTTAGGCCCGGAACGTGGCAGGACATTAATGGACCGGATCAAAGATGGGCCGGCATTTGGCCCAAAACATGGTAGCCAGTTAATGGGCCGGCCTACTAGGGTCCTCAAAATCTTGTGGGCCTACAGCTGGGCCGACCCATTAATGTCGACGAAATCTCGTGGGCCTTTAGCTGGGCCGGCCCATTATGGTCCACAAAAATCTTGTGGGCCTTCACCTGGGCCAGCCCATTATGGCCCGCAAAAATCTTGTGGGACTTTACCTGGGCCGACCCATTATGGCCCGCAAAATCTTGTGGGCCTTTAGCAGGGCCAGCCCATTATGGTCTGCAAAATCTCGTGGGCCTTTAGCTGGGCCGGCCCATTATGGTCCGCAAGATCTTGTGGGCCTTTAGTTCGGCCGGCCCATTTAAACTTTATGGGCCACTTTTGGGCCGGTCCACGTGTCAACATATCATAGGCGCATCTCGCCCATTGGATGAGTGACACCTGTGCCAACGCGGAGCTGACATGTGTTTCCTCCAGCCAATTATGATTTTACACGTGGAAAATCTCCATTGGTGTGGGCTGTTAACGGGTTATCGGATCCAAAACCGGACCCGATAGCTTAATGGCGTTCCGTTACGGTGGATGCCACGTGTCGGTCACCGTTGACGAAAGCACTTCTGTGACGCGCGATTTATCATCATGGAAGTGGACACTTCCGTGATGATAATTTTGGTAATGTCATGGAACACTTCTATGACAGCGCAGGTATGACTATCTTGATTCTGTCATAAAATTGTCATGGATGTACATGCATGACAAAAAACGCGACCTACTGTGAAAAACACGTATCATCATGGAAGTGTATTTTTTGTAGTGGTATCACGGGCATTTCATGTGTCGGGATTTCACAGGAGGTGGGAGTTTTCGCGCATGTTGTAATTTCGGAATAGCAAGGCGCGGGTTGAGATGGAGGGAGTTGTCAGAGCACAACGAGACAAAGATATATCTTAAATATTTCGGGGTAACAAGGCACGGGTTGAAATTTCCAGACAAGCTTAACATGTATTGTACCAAATCAATTCGTACTTCCGTCGACGAAAAAACAAAAAGAAATCAATACACAGCACACAAGAGAGTCTAGTCCCGTGTACTGTACCAAATCAATTCGCACTACAGATGTCATCCAAAACTTTGAATTCATGTTATGTTCAATTAAAATATTTCGCTACGTGTATAATGCATGCAACCTGCTACTCAAATGAACGTTTTAGTGCATTCCGAACGTATATACTACCGCTTCAATATGAACTAAATTTTAATTCGTTTATCTATTTGAATAAGATCTACAATAATGATTGTTGTGAATTCAAACCATTTGAATTCGTTTCTCTATTTAATAAGATCTACAATCGTCATTATTGTCAAGTTAAACCATCGTTTGTGTATTATCTTCACAGCACACCACATGATTACTCTCGAGTTAGATATGAACTATGTGTACTATATGAACTTGAACTTGATTTTTTGAATCCACTTTATGTTGTTTTCAAATCACAGTACATTTCAAGCTCTAGCTAGATCTTCATAATCTAAACCATGTCTCATATGTATAATGTGTTTATCACATAATGTATGGTGCCCCGCCCCCTACGCCTACAAGTATTTAGATGTGAGTTGCAAACACCACACATTACCACAAATTCAAATAAAATGTGAGATTTTTCGATATATAGTATTGTTTAGATTGTTCGATATTTAGTTGTAAGCTGCAAACGCCACACATTATCACAAATTCAAATAAAATGTAAGATTGTTCGATGTATAGTATGGTTTAGATTGTTCAACATTTAGCTGTGAGTTGCAAACGCCATGCATTATCACATTATGGTATAACATGTGCAAAACCACAACACGCGTATCACCGTTATATTCATGCATGCATATATTTATAACACTATGATCTCCTATTCAAATATATGATTCCACTTTCATATCCAATTATGATCTTTGTAGTCTCTTACACCCACAGAATCCTCTAACCTTTGTAGCTATCACTAACTTTCTCTCGTGCATGCACACCGGCACACGCCCTCCTCGCCCTCCCTCTCCCTCGGCATTCTATCCATCGCGCTCATTCATTTTTTTCTTTAGTTCGTTCTCCCACAGTCTCCACAACTCCTTTCCGACACACACTGATTGATAAACCTCTCCAGCGATGCTTGCCTACAACATACACATGCACCTTCCATCTCCTCCTTTCTGTGTCCATGCCTCGTGTCTCTCATACGGTCCCACACACGTGTAAACTCTCTCCCCTTTTTTCATCGATCTCACAACCGCACACTCCTCCCCTATCTAGCTAGTAGCTCGGCCTCTCGCACCACCTCCTAGCTCCATTCTCTCTGTCTATCCGTCTCGCTGGGCCTTATTTGCCTCTAACAAATGGATGTACACCAACCGATCTCCCACTATACATATAGCTAGCTAGGTCCTTATAACTCATTTTCCCCACGCGTCGATCGATCTACCTCATTAGTTATGTCTCTCCCTTCCTACGACAAACAACAATTGATCTACCGATCTAGTTAGGTTTGCTTACCAAACACATGGTTCCCATTCATCATCCATGCATGCGTCCCGACAGATCTATCACGCACAGGCACACACAGAAACACATCGCCACTCTTATTGATAATATTGTAGTTCTACCCTCAGTTTTTCTAGTAGGCCTATCCCACCATCTTCGAGAAGCAACTCCATCACCCATCCAGCACTCTACCCCTCTCCCTCCCTCTCTCTCTCTCTCTCTCTCTCTCTATCTCTCTCTCTCTCTCTGTCTCTCTGTCCCAACCTATTTCCCGTCCTTCAGTTATGTATGGATGTCGACCGCTCTCCCTCAAGACATAGTTGGGTCTCTCCTTCTCAACACATATACGAGTCATTCTACCTCTCTAGTTAGGCCTCAGCCTCCCCCCTCCCCCCCCCACACACACACCGATACATCAAGTGCTTTGGTCATGTCTCCCTGCCACACACAAACTTTCCTTGTGCCACCTGACATTCCGGTTGGTCAGTCACCCTATATCTTTGACTTGCACACACACAATTTCGATGGCTCTCTTCATCGATCTCGCACCCACCCACTTGATCCTCTCTTCGACTCTATCTATATCTATGATCCCTCCCTCTCTTCTCGCGGATCTCCCCCTCTATATATGATATGGATAGACCTCTATTTCACACACATTGCATGCAAAATTTTGTTTGAGATGTCATCGACACATATTCCCATAGATACATTCATGAAATCACCCCCCAAACAGAAAACATCCACGAACGCACACGCCATCTGTCTAAGTTTTTATTTCTCTCTCTCACACACACACACGTAGGTGGGGGACATGCACGTAGAGAAGACGTGCACGCACGACGCACGTACTCCCGTCTCTTTCCCAACCACACCGCGCGGGTACACTGTGGAGCTTATTTCTGTATGAAAGGGCAGCCCACGTGGTAATTTGACACGTGTACTGGTTGTCCACTTGATGGAGGATCATCTACCACGGGTGGACAAACAAATTGCGACTTGACGTGTTACTTTAAAAAAGAGGCAAACCATGTGGGCCCTACCTTAGAGGCAAGGTTCTATACACTCAAGATGCTCCATACGTATTACTTTTGATGTGTCCCGTCAACTCGCAGAACGAGGAGAAGCTTGCTTACTACACCGTCTCCCCCCCCACGGGCGCGGTGGCTCGCAGGACGAGATGAATCTTGCTTACTACTACTCATTGTACTATATTGGTTTATTGGTCCCCATTGTATATTGTGTCAAATTTTGACTATAGATTGAACTATCAAAACGTTCGTGCATGTTACCAAAAATTATATCATTGAAAACTATGTTGAAATACGAATCCAACGATATAATTTTTGTTGACATGCATTAACATTTTGTTAGCTAAATATTTGGTAAAAATTTGGCACGAACTACAAAGGTGACCTATAAACCAGGACGGGGGTAGTAGTACTACGCCTTACGCCCGCTTCCTCGCCCATGCGTGCGATGGCTCACAGGACGAGGAGAAAATTTTACTACTCCCTCTGTTTACTCCTCGTCCCTACCTTGGTTAGAGAGATTATCATATTGTTTGGAATATATGTCCTTTAGTCGATTTCAATATGAACTACTAGTACATACTCGAAACACTGATGTATATAGACGTATTTTAGAGTGTAGATTCACTCATTTTGCTCCGTATGTAGTCCATATTGAAACGGACGTAATAGTACGCACTCTCCCTCACCCCGCGACCCTCGCACACGTGGTGGACGTGCACCAATTCATTCGGTCTCATATAGACAGAACGATATATACTGCAGTACTATTATTGCTCGACTTTCCGAAGAGGCGAAGAGCCAATCGCAAGGTTAATATTTTGGAGATGCCAAGTGCAAGATTTATAGGAGAACGAGTAGTAGGTGCCGCGTCATTTATAAATAAAGCTTTTTTTCTTCAGTGGCACGTATGCAATATAAATAGGTTCATATGGAGAGAAAAGGAAACCGCTCCACTATATACATAGGCAGGATGAGCCTACACGGTTGCTTGCTGGGGTTGCTCTTTTCACACTCTCTCGCACAAAACGACTGTGGCCACATCTCTAACATCCCGGCGGATCACATCCGCCGGGGGAAGGGGTGGATGCTTAGTGTAGATGCGGTCGCCGTCGACGACGGCGAAAACCCACTATCGGCACGTCCCGATCAGGGGTCCCCGCCATTCTCTCTCACAAAGCCGGTGAGGTTGCCTTCGTCCCTTTCTCACTGCCGCGACATGGGCAGTTGCCGCCTCCCGCCGCCCTCCTCTAGGTTGAGCTACGTCCCGACATCCCTCAGGTACAACTCCCTTTACAACCGGCTTGCACCACTGCTCTAGCTGCCCACATCACTCCATGTGGATATTTCTCTACTTCTTTGCCCCGCACATACCTTTGCTGGCTTCTACGTACTGTATTTGTGATGAGTTTATATCTCATGAACTAGTCCCAGTAATCTTATTCTAATCACGCTTCTTCAATTTCTTTGCCATAGGGATGCTCATCTCGATTTTGGTGAAACGGCACAAAATGATCCGATGGTCAAAGGGTTGCAAACTTCATTTCTTCGGAAGCTCCAACGTTGCCAGCAAATTAAAGCCTGGTTAGGGTTTACGGTTCAAGGGCTAGGGACTGCATGGATTGTTTTCTTATTTAGCTGTCTTTGTTCCAAAATAAGTGTCAACTTTATTAGTAGTACAACTTTGTACTAAAGTTTGCATAAAGTTGAGACACTTATTCTGGAACGGAGGGAGTACATATTGGCTATGATCTGTCAATCATTGAGATGCAATAGCATGCATGTTAGTCTCCTTTGTATTTGATGAAATGTTGCAACGGGCAACCTTGGACGCAAGATACTTGAAACAGAAGCTGGAAGCTTCATAGCATTGTACAAATTTATCTAGCTGATAAATTATAGTACGTACTATACTAGTAGTACTATGTAAAGAGTTAGGTGTCGCACGATGTCCAGAAAATATGGTGATAATGTGAGGTGGGCCATGTAATCACTGAGCCTGCGTGTTTTCACTGCCCTCGCACTCCTCCGCTGTAAGAATGGAGAAAATTGTAAACCTCCTTTCGCCGAAAGCGTGGGACATCCAGCAGTCCTACCACGTCGGTAATAATGACCAATGAGCCATCAAATCACATAGACCCAACAGCAAGTTGAATGGACGAAGCAACCATCACTCTTGAACCCGCTTCTCTCTTCAACGCAGGCGCCAGTGAGAGGTCGCGTCCGCTCTGCCCGGGCATGAATGCGGCACCGATTCTTTGGAGCAGCGATGACCGTTTCGGGCGGGAAGCACGCGCGAATGATGGAGGGGCTTTGGGTGGGCCAGGGTGGTCAGGAGCGGGTGTGGCAGCGGTCCACCAGTCCAGACCGGACGCCCGGAAGAGGATGCACCGACTCTCGCGACTAAATCATACACTACACACCATCTCTCTGTGGGAGTAGGTCGATGTGTCGCTCTCTCTAACAGACACATGTTGTTAAACACACATGCACACGCACACACAGGTTCATAGAATATGAATATCGTGCAAGTTACTTACACTAGTAGAAAAAGGGCCTGTTGTCCCGGTTGGTGAACCGGGACTAAAGGGTCGGTACTAATACCTCCCCCCTTTAGTCCTGGTTCAATCCAGGCAGGACTAAAGGTCATGCCACGTGGGGCTCCACCTTTAGTCGGTTGGTAACACCAACCGACTAATGGAAATTTTATGATTTGAATTTTTTTTTGAAATTTTTTTGAATAATTTTTTATTTTCAAATTTCTGAATTATTTTAATCCCTAATCTCTAATCAGAACCCCTCATCACTGCTCAATTTATCCTCTTCTCTAATCACCCTCATAATTCCAAAACACCTAACTTCCCGAACGGTCACCAATCCACCCACTCCCCGGCCTAAGCACGCTTAACTTACGGGTTCTATTCTCCCTCGCTTTCCAAATGCGCACTTGTTGTTTTCCGACAATAGTAAGATGTCAATCCTATTAACCCTCGTGAATTTTGCTTGAGCATGAATTGACACATTTCACTGTTTGAGTTTCAAACTATTGTTTTCAAAAACAATAATTCTTTAGAAAACAATAGTTATTTTAAATAATTAGTTTGACCATAGTTTGACCATAGTTTGACCACAGTTTGACCAGATTTGACCAAAATTCAAAATAACTGAACAAATTATTTAGTAACACCAATATTCTAGAATAATTAGTTTGACCATGGTTTGACCATGTTTTGAACATAGTTTGACCATAGTTTGACCACAGGTTGACCAGATTTGACCAAAATTCAAAATAACTGAATAAATTATTTAGTAACACTAATATTCTAGAATAATCAGTTTGACCATGGTTTGACCAATGTTTGACCACAGTTTGAAATTTTTTCGATTTTTTCCACTCTAGATATTAAAAGCCCCGTAACTTTTTTTTCTGTTAGGTTTTGAGGATTTTGAAAATGTTTAACGGAGGTTCCCGTTAAATTTGGATGTAACTTTTCGAGTAGATGATTTTTCATATAAAAACTTTTTCATCCGAGTTAGTATGCAAAAGTTAAGCCCATATTTACAACTTTCAGAGAGATTTTGCAAATAAAGTCGAAATTCACATTTGCAAATTTTCCCAACAACTAGACCACATATCACATGGGAAACTTATTTTCTTTTATTTTTTTGACATTTCCGTCATTTTCTTTTATTTTTTTAAAATTGAAAAGGCGATCCACAGGGGGTGGAGAGTTTGAAAATGGGACCTTTAGTACCGGTTCGTGGCACGAACCTAACTAAAGGTCTCAACATTAGTCCCGGCTCGTGCCTCAAACCGGGACTAAAGGTTCACTCTTTAGTCCCGGTTTGAGCCATGAACCGGGACTAATGGTATCAAGATTTTTAGTCCCAGCTTTGAGGCACAAACCGGGACTAAAGGGCACAGTGAACCGGGACTAATGTCTTAGCCGCACGAACCGGGATAAATGCTCACATTAGTCCCGGTTCTGGATTGAACCGGGACTAATGGGCTAAACCGGGGTGGACGAAAGCCCTCTTTTCTACTAGTGTTAGGGAGCGTTTGGATCCTTAGCAAAAACAGTTTATAGCCTAGCCGGGCAAGGTTAGGCGTTTGGAACTGTTAGGCTACCCACAGTGGAAGTAACATAGGTGGTAGCATCACACTTATCTAAGAAAAATAGATGACGTGGCATGTAATTAATGAAGAAAGAGAGGGATGTGGTAACATAGCTAGTTACTATAACATCACACACAGGAGTATCAAGAAAAGATGAGTCTACAACCTAATAAATGAAGTGATGCATCACACAACACATAGACTATACCTAAGTTACTCCCCATTGTGACTAGTCTTAAAATATGTTAGCTTTTGTGTGCCAGCTAGCTTGGGTGGGCTAGAAAAACCTTACTAGCTCAGGAGAGCCAGATCGGCTTGCTTCCGACGGAAACTTCGCATACTAGTAGTAACATAGACTAGTAACATATGCATGTTACTAGTCCAAGTTACTCACCACTATGACCAGCCTAAGAAATGTAACCAAACACTTACTCTGCCTTGTTATCTCCCTCGGAAACCCAATGCGTGGAGCGCAACTACGCGTTGATCAGTCAAGAAATCAAAGTCGGCTTGCATGCGAGTTAATACGTGGCCCTGCATGGTAGCTAAAATGACATCTCTTAGTTGTTGGGATTAATTGTTGCGTTTAGAGACAGAAATCAGTGCTTTATTGGAGGAAGGACCAGTCAAGTTTCTCCTTATCCTCCAATTTGCTTGCACCTTGGTCCCGCTGCACCTTCTAACGTGACTGATTACACCTAGACGGAGGGAGTAGTACGAGATATGGTGGCACACTGAATTAGGTCGAATACAAGTGCCAAAAATTGTGTGCATGTTATAATAAGGATTCACTTAAAATAGCATGTGAGCGAACAGAGGGATCAATTGGACAGTGTTCACGAGTAGTAGCGAGATGTGTGAGGTAAGATACACCAGTGGCGCTTTTAATTTTTCTTATTAATTTGTTTGTTTCACCCTCTGACTAGTGGGACCCAGTGTACTACGTGGAGAGAGGTAAGGTGACTAAGGCTGCATTATTTCTGTACTACCAACACTGCTTTAAATCCCAAAAGACCTTACCACCAAAGCCACATGACACAATTATGATCTAAATCCCAAAGACTCGCACACAAAAAAACACGGCATGCTTGTCACACGAATGCAGGAATGTATAAAAGGTTATTTTCCTCTCGTTGAACATAACGGGAGGGTGGTGTAGCTGGTTAGCCTGTTCGCTCATCAAACTTGAGGTCTCGGGTTGGATAACTACACTTGAGAATAATTTTGTTTTTGTTCGACTTCTTTCTTCCACCCAATGACAGGTAGGCCCCGCATGACAGAGAGAGAAAGTGATCTGGGGCGGTGCCAGGAGGATTCTTTGACTGGTCAAAATGGATGGATACGGAGCTATACGATCTCGTAGTGACCGTATAATCACCTCATCATGTATACGCTGCAGCCTCGGTGCTTGTTTTCTAGGGTTTGCACTCTTCACACACTCTCTCTCCAGTATATATATACACGCTGGAGCCTCAACGCTTGTAGTTGCTCTCATCACACTCTCTCACCCTCTCCAGATCTAAACAAGACTTCGTTGGCCTCTCTCTCTCCCGTCACTGCTAGTCAAAGAGCCGACAGAATCCGTCGGCCGGGAAGGGAAGGAGGCTTAACGTTGTCGCCGTCGGCCTGGAGGGAATCCACCACCAAAGACAAATGTTCTTTTCACCCAATGGCATGAGGAGACCTCCGACCCCTTCTTCCTCGCCGCCATACGTAGTTTGGGCCGAACGGCCTCCAGTCACCCATCGAACCACACCCCAAGAACCTTACGGTATAAGTTACTTATTCCACATGCATTGCTCTAGCTGCATGTGGGCTTTTTCCGCTTCTGCACTTGAATCTAGGTGTTGGATCAAATAGGAAAGTAGTGGGGAAAGTTGTATAGCATGAATCTAGGACATGGTTCAAATAGGAAAGGAATGGGGGAAAGTAGTGGGGAAAGTTTTATAGCATGAATCGAGGACGTGGTTCAAAAAGGAAAGGAAGGGGGAAAGTTGTATAGCATGAATCTAAGACGTGGTTCAAAGAGGAAAGGAATGGGGGATCATAGTGGGGAAAGTTGTATAGCATGAATCTAGGACATGGTTCAAAGAGGAAAGTAAGGGGGGAAGTACTAGTACAGACTGGCTATCCAGCACCTACGTTGGTCGAAAAGGGAAAACAATGACAAACGCAATACGCACATCCGTAACAAACTGATCTTTTTGTTTTGCGGGACAAGGCTGTAGAGTTTGAGCATGACTAGATTTGCTGTGCTCACATAGGGAAAGGTGTCTAAAGATAACAAAACTGGGACCAACACAAATATGCTCCTTGGTTGTTTGTTCTTTGTTTCAACAGACTGTGCATCACCCCTTCATACATCGGTAGATGCACATGGTGCTGGTGCATCCACTGTCCCGTGCAACTCTTTAGCTGTTGTTATTCTAAGGCCCTGTTTGGTTAAAAAGTCCCTAGTCCCTACCTGCTTGGTTCCAGGGACTAAACATGGACTAGAGGTTATTAAATAACATGCTAAAACACCATGTTACCCGTAATAATGAACAAATAGAGACAAGGTGCGATGCGAGGCAGGGGAAACTGTTGGAAAAAGTTCCAAAAGGACTCTCCCTCGGGGTCTTCTTTCTTTAGTCCCAAATTCCCACTTTTAGTCCCTAAAACTCCCTCCTGTTTGGTTTAGATGGGACTGACAAGGACTTTTTTTAGTCCCTACACCAAAAAGTCCCTGTAAACAAACACCCTCTAATAATGCCGGTGGAAAATTGATGCAATGCCATAGTTAAAAGCAAATTACATGTTTAATGAATTTTATTGCTAATATAATCTCTCTGTTAATATTAATCAATGCCACCGTTTGAGAAATGCTACTGTTTTGCTTTCTTTCCCATTTAGATACTCCCACCGTTTCTTTTTAGTCTGCATATAAGGTTTGGTCAAAGTCAAGCTTTTTTAAAGTTTGACTAACTTTATATTAAAAATATAAACATTGACAATATGAAATCACCATTATCATATGCACCACAAAATGTATTTTCATATTATTTAGTTTTGATATTGTAGGTGTTCATATTTTTTATATAAATTTGGTCAAACTTTTCGTAGTTTGACTTTGACCAAATCTTATATGCGGAGTAAAAATAAACGGAGGGAGTACGTTAGATGCTTCTTTTTGTTGGCTTCTGTGTCATCCACCGTTATTGACCACTAGTTGTTTCCTTTGCACCTCTGTGTAAACAGGGTTATCTACTTCACCTTGTTGCTATTGTGACCTTTTGTTGCACTGCACAAAACACTTTTGTTTTAAGAGTGTTTTGTGTAGTTTAACCAAAATGTCAGACCGACAACGTTGATTGATTTCTTGATCTTAGTGGAACTGCACCAGAGGAGATCTTACTTCCTATCCATGTTGGCAAATTTGATTAAGATCTTTTTCTTGTGAGTTGTTTGAGTTCCGCGTCATGAGAGGTCAGTATTAGCTTTCTTTCTCATGATTGTGTATTGTGCTTTCATATGTTGTGCTACTTGTAAGGTAATGTTGCTTGATTTTAGTGAACTGCACAAATGGAGACAAGACTTCCAATCTGTATGTGCACCGTAATATCCCACTGAGGTAAGATAAGGATATTTCACAACTGTTGGCATGTATTTTGCCACTTTCATCAGAAAATTAATGTCGTTGTTTAGTGATATACTTGTGTTCCCTAATTGACATGACAAATCTTACATTGAAGGTGAAGCTTGTTTGTTATTGAACCAAGTGATGTAGGGGAAGAACAAGTGGAAGAAAAACAAAAATCAACTCCCGGTGTTGTAATGAAGCACTGGAACTATGATGACACAAGTAATGATATAGTTTTGCATCTTAATTTATTGCTATGGCTGGAACGAGCAATTGTTTTGCCACTGATTTGATGCCACTCTTAATGTAATATGTAATTATCTCTACTTGTGCAAACAGGGATCTTCTTTGAAGATACCATCTATTTTGGTGGAACTGCACAAGAAGATGTTGGAAACATTAAACTAATCGAGGAGTATATAGTAAGCATGGCAACCACAGTAGATAACAACAGATGGTTCCGAAGAAGTGCTTGATGTGTATGCTCTACACAATAAGCCTCCTAACAAATGTTGGTACTCGCCCGTGGATTTCATCCATATGATTGAGCTTTGTCTTCTCTATTGGTGTTGTGCTACTGTTTAGATACTGTCATGAGAAAGTGGTATTGTCCTTGAGAAGTGCTTCATCTATGCTGTTTTAAATATTTCCTTTCCTTTTTCCCGAGCAAACAGAGATGCTAGCATTTAGTTGTCCTCTTGTCTTTGCACAACAGGATCATCCTCCTCTGAAGAAGAATATGGAATACGTGAAGTGACTAGTACCGATTATGCCAGGATGAAGAAGCCCTGTCTATCTTCTCATCAGAAGGAGCAGTTGAAGGATGGTTACATTACTCCCCACAAGACCAAACTAACTTCAAATTTCGGAAGGATGACATATCTCCATCTTTTCTGTGATGCGCAAGTACAATGTTGTTCTAGGATTCTTTCCGATGAGTTCCATTTTTTAAAGTGTGCTCTACATGGACCATGTAGGTGCCTGTTTAAACTGTCAATTCATAGTACAATTTGCTTTATACTAATTACTTTTTTGTATTTGTGCACACAGGGGTGCTTAGCTTGATTTCAACGGGAACTGCACAAAATGTTTATGAATACATCAAATCATTCATTTCCACCACAAGAAAGGAGGTGCCCATATGTTCAAGGCGTTGCAACATATAAGGGCGAAATCATACAAGCTACGTGCGAATTTGGTTGATTTCTGTGGAACTGCACAAAAAGAACAACTGGTTTATTTAGCACGAGGTGCCATGTCAATGTCCGAACTGATGGCAAACCCTGCCCATTTCACAATCGTAGGCTTTTGATATTTTGGAATGGCAAAAACTTTGTCAAAGTTTGCTCATTGATGTATGCAAAACAACAAGCATTTGATTTGGAATGGGAAAACCTTGTCAAAGTTTGCTCATTGATGTACGCAAAACAACAAGCATTTGACATTTTGGAATGGGACAACCTTGTCAAATTTTGCTCATAGATGTTAGCAAGAAGACATGCGTTTGATATTTTTGAATGGGAAGCCCTTTCTTTGTCGGCCAGCGTCGATCTATTTTTCTTTATTCTTTAGTTGTGAAGTAAATATTGGCTCTGACATGTGAATCACTGAGATGCATAATCATCGATTGTTTTGAATGTTCTCCATGAATTGCCAGGCCTGTGTGTTTGATTACAATGTACAGGAACGCTAAAAAGCTGCTCAAACTCTTTATACTCCGGTTAAAGTAGAGATACTTTGACTGCAGATAAAACTTGTATGCAGACTAAAAAGTACCAGAGGGAGTACATGTGAAACTGCTGCAAACGAGGTGATCACCCTGGGAATAATGCTAGTACGTTTTGTTTTGCATGTTCATCCAATGCCAGTGCTACAAGAATTCGAACTAATCAAACTAAATTCATTCATGCACGGTCGGATTTCATATAAACATGCCGGATTTCATTACATTTCATACATTCTTCAACTAAAAAGGGGTGCGCTGGAGGTATAATTAATTAACCGAAGCTACTCACCTGTGTCCGGCTGAGCCGAACAGAAGCTTCTTCTCCAGCGGACTGAGATTCAGTGACTTAACTGCAGGTGCAGTTGTGTAACTGACATGTGGCCCAGATGCTTGTTGGGCCCACGTGTCAGTGAGCCAACTGCACTAGCAGTTAAGTAGAAGCAGCGTCCTTCTCCAACATAGCTCTCCGACTCCACGTCGCCGCCAAGAAGCTAATCGACCGTCAATGGTCAACCCGCCTAGCTTGGCTTCAATTGGAGGGTAGCAGCGGTGGCCTTACCTGGATCCGAGCGGCGGTGGCCTATCGTGTTCTACTGTTTCCTCATTTTCTGTGTGGCACGGCCTCGTTGGCAGTGGGGCGGGGCCTCGACGGAGTCGGCGATGTCCTCTATTTCGTTGCCGGCGAGGCGGTGCCTCGGCCGAGCGGGGGAAATCCTCCCCCTCGTTGCCGGCAGGGTGGGGCCATGGCTGAGCCGGCGATATCCTCTGACTCGTTGTTGGCGGGGCAGGGCCTCGGCGGAGTAGGGCCTCCGCCTCGGTGCCGGCGGGGCGGGGCCTCGACGGAGATGACGGTGTCCTCTGCCTCGTTGTTGGCGCCGCGGGGCCTCAGCGGAGCAGGGCCTCGTCGACGCCAGCGGAGCGAGAACTCGTCAGAGCTTTCATTGTCCTCTGCCTCATCCTTGGTCTCGCAAAAAAGAGCCTCGACCGCTTCATCGCCCTCTTTGTAGGTGGCCGCAGCCTCCACCACCCGCATGCGGTACCGCCAGTGCTCCTGCGCCTCCCGGAACTGCTCCTCACGCTTCTGCCTCACTGTGTCCATGTATTGGGCACGGGGCTCACCGATGGTCATTGTGCAATGAACCAGCGAGGATGGCATGGAGGGGGTTGGCACCGGGATCGTCGACTACCATGTTCTCCATTGGGACGTCGTCGTCCTCCGGCTGCTAGCTGGCCAGGCAGGCGGCAGCAATGGTTGCCATCTCCTTGTGGTCCGTCGTCCGCCCGTCCCAAAGAGTGCTGGAGCGCGAGGAATCCATGGTGGGAAGTAGTGGTGTGGACAGGAGAAAGGGAACGGAGGCAGATGACTGCGGCTATGGCCGACGCAACAGTTTATATAGCAATGGTGGGCGGCAGAGGGATGGACGTGTGGCGCCGGAGTAGCCGCCTCTACAACCTCGTATCATTAATGTGGGCGGCAGACGGACGGACGGAAGGCACTTGTTCGTTTGAAGGCGAAGCAATCGCCTGCACCGGGAAGCGGGATGGGCGGCGCTGACCGTTTTGGGGGGAAAGCGCGCGCATGCGAGGGAGGCGGTTTGGGTGGGCCAGGGCAGTCAGACTCGTGCTTGGCAGCAGGTCGGTCCAGCAGCCGGACATGCTAGCTCTCTAGCGAGCTCGCCGAGCTGAGCGACGACAATCAGACGATGGATGTAGCTTCCGACCAGGAGCCGACACCGCTGTCTAAGCCAGTTCATGTCGTGTTCACCATAGAGCAGGTGCGGCCGCACTTCGACGCCCTAATGGCGGAAGAGCTACCAGCACAGGAGGGCCTGTGTTGCAACCTCTGTCTCGCCAACGAGCACCGGTGAACAAGCGAACGTCAATGTCGTTGCGGACATGTGGCTCTATGATCCTGGCTTCCCGGATGAGCAGCGGCATGTCGAGACCATCCGTAGGGGCATGAGGCCCTCTCCGTCGTCCTTCGAGTTGTTGCGCTCGCCGTGGTGCCGCCGTCTTACGTTGTCGACATGGTCAACAGACATGAGGACTGAGGAGATGACTATACTTGGAGAGGATGACAGTGGGGACCCACCAGGGCCATAGCCGCATGTACGCAAGTGCCTCCTTATTATATACTACAACTGTAAAAAAATTGCTTCCTCCTAGTTTCCTGACATCACGGTTCCACACCATTGTAAACCTATGTAGTCAATAAATGAGAGAAGCGCAAGGAGCGGCCGACAGCTGGGACCAAGCAGCTCGAGCAGTATTTGTGTTTTTGAGGTGTGAGCACTGCAGAGTCTTTCTTGAGCAATGTTTTCGTTTTTTTAGACAAGAGCGATGTTTTCGTTTTTTTGAGACAAGAGCGATGTTTTCGTTGTTGTTCAGAGGAGAGCAGGGTATTAACTGGGCGGGCTGTGGCCCATCTAGCCCAGGCCAGATATCCAGCCCAGATATTAATTTTTTCAAGCTAAAAATGGCTAGCCCAGCTATACTTTTTTTGAGGAATACCCAGGCAAGGTCAACTTGTTATTCTCCGCCCCACTCGGTTGAAAATCTTTCCTAGGAGGGATGCATTAGGCTTAACAATAAAATGGGCTTTAAGAAATAATAAATGGGATGTAATTATAAAAACTGGGCTGTAACTAAAAAATGCACTAAACACGTATTTAGTTTATAAATTATTATTTTTGGATATTGAAAATTTTAATTTCATTAATTGTTGCGCGTGCAATGTTTTGTTGGATTGTTACGTAAGACAAATTTATATTGAAATCGTATTTAATCTGACTAGAAATTTTGGGATAAAATATTCCGGATCCCATCAAAATGTGGGAAATTTTATTGAATTCTATTTTGAACGGTTGGTTGAAATTATTAATCATTGTCCTAGCTAGAAAATGGGTTGTACTTTTAACAAACTGTAAATGGGCTGTAGTAAATTCCATTAGAATTCAAAAATGGGCTGTACATTCTTACAAATCTCAAATGGGCTATAAGTTCTCTGCCATGCGCTTGTGGGCCTACTAAGTTGACGCGTCCCCTTAAAAGAAATAAGTTGACGCATATGCAAGGCTTTATCAACTTATAGGCAACACACGGTTCTAGCAACAGTGGCCGTTGGATGTCCATCCAATGGATGTCGTTCTTCTTCTTCAATCTCGGAATTCTAGCTTCACCCGCCCAAAAAATGATTCCTCCCCCTGACATCTGGGGCGCACCATTTCATAGGCTGACCTGTGGGCCTACTAAGTTGACGCGTACCAAGGGCTTTGTAAACTTAGTCCATATAAACGATTTGAGCTGCAGTGACCGTACGATGTCCATCCAACGGCCGTCATGCTTCTTCAACCTCTGGTCTTCTTGCTCCTGCCGCCCAAAGCAGCGCCGGTTGTGCCGCCTGCTCCTACCTCCCGTGGCCGGCTGTGCTGCCGCGTAGGCCTCACAGCCCCCTACTACTCCCACCGCTGGCCAGGCCCTGCGCCGACGGCAGCCTCACACCACAGCCGAACCAGTGAACCCTCGTACTCCTCTCCGCGTGGGCATCCACTGCCGTGTCTTCCCTGGCTCCGCGTCGTTCCCTTCCTAGGCGTTGCTGTCGTCCACCGCCTTGGTGCTCTCGGCGCGGCGTGGTCAACATGGTCAACGAATGACTTCCATCGAAAGAGTACTGTACATGGAGAGGCTGACAACTGGGTCCATGGCCGCAGCAAGGAAGTGCCTCCTTATTATGCGGAAAATAATGATTCCTCCACCATACTGCAGGGACCCACCGGACGGGCCACCGTATTTCATGAAAAAAAATGTCCCCCCTGACTGCTGGACCCACCAGCTACATCTTCGCACACAAGGAAGTGCGTCCATATTACGGGCAAAAAAATGATTCGCCCCCCTGACTGATGGGACTCACCAGCTACATCTTCGCACGCAAGGAAGTGCCTGACAGTCGGGACCCACCCGGCCGAAGCGTATGTAGCGTTGTCATTCTGGTCGCGAACGTGTATGCATACATCTTGGTCGATGTAGATGCGCACACGTTGTGGTAGTAAAAGCGCGCCGCGATGTCGTAGTAGAGGCGCCGCACGTAGCATGTACACGCACGCATAGCGTCTGTGGTGTAAGAAAGTAAATACGGCCACGTACGTACATGCGGGTAGGGTCTCGAACGCCTACTCGTGCATACGTACGGCCAGGGCTCGTGTACATGGTTGTGGCTGGGTCGCAACGGAGAAACTGCGTCGTCGTTGTCTTCATCAGGAGGCAACAGAACGCGTGCTGTTCATCGGGAGCCATCCGGCTTGGACAGAACATCCGATGGAAACAAGGCCTGGCGTACCATAGAACGGAGGAAATGGCCTTGTGTTCGACAGGCCACGGTCGAAACGGGATCCTTTTCATTGGGAGGGGTATGGCGTACCACAACACGGAGGAAACGGACCTCCTACGGTCGAAACAGGGTCTTGTTGATCGGGAGGGGTGTGGCATACCGCAAATTGGAGGAAACGGACTTGTGTTGGAGTGCTACGGTTGAAACGGGGGTCCTGTTCATCTGGAGCGGTGTGGCGTACCGCAAAACGGGTTCCATGGGATACTGTTCATCTCCACCGTCGACCTCCTCCAGCCTCCATGGGCTATTGTTCATCCACCGTCGACCTCCTCCAGCCTCCACCTGCGACTGTTCATCCACGGGCTCCTGTTCATCCAGCCTCCACTGTGCGCTCCTCCACCGGCTACTGTTCAACCAGCCCCCTCCACGGGGTCCTGTTCAACTACCCTTCCACGGGATACTGTTCATCCAACCCTCCACCGGCTACTGTTCAACCAGCCCTTCAATGGCTACTGTTCAACCAGCTCTCCACGGGGTCCTGTTCATCCAGCCCTCCACGGGGTCCTGTTCATCCACCGGCTTGGTCGATCGGGGTCCTGTTCATCCAGCGGCAACGGCCTCTACTACCACGGGGTCCAGTTCATCCAACCCCCACCAGGAACTGTTCATCCAACCCCCACCAGGAACTGTTCATACAAACCCCCAAACAACACTCACTGTTCATCAAGAGGCAGCATTGATCGGCTTCAGTTAGCAGCAGTAGCGAAGGAATCACTCGGGCTCAGTTAACAGCAAGGGATCGATCGATCGCTCGGGTTCAGTAACGCGTAGCCTGCAGTGCAATCACTCGGGTTCAGTTAGAGCCCAATGCTTCGCACCCACGCGTCGTGTACAAGAGAAACACGCATCGCTCGGCCCTCGACCACCCACCATAACCGGGAACTCCCCGATATTTTCCTTGCCCTCGCTTCTACCACAGTTTTCTCCGTCATGGACGGCCCAAAGAATGTCATGCAGCTGCGTCCCCGGCCCGCCCAAGACGAAAAGCCCATTTTCTGTCATGATTTTTTGTCATAGAAGTAGGAGCCCACCACATCTATGATGATACCGGGTTTTGTCACAATTATCGTCATAAAAGTGTCATAAGCATGACAGAAAAAAATTCGTTCGGCCCAAAATGTCACGGATGTGTCTTTTTTTGTAGTGGGGCCGGCCGGCCTATAATCATCACATCTTGTCACGGTGTTCATAGCGGAGGATTCTAGAATGCAGTGCACACTTGACAACACCGCAGCGTGGGCTCGAAGAGGCACCAATTGTATCGTCGGTGAGCATGTTCCTGCGCTATTTACCGTGCAAGCTTCCCGCCCGGCTAGTTTGGCCACGCGTCGGCTAGAAGAGGGACAAATCATGGGCGTTTATTGGCAAAACGCTTTGTAAAAACGAAGTGTGTGGAATGACTTCGATCATAAGTTTACCCTTGGGTGATGAGGTCAAAGTTACACAGAAGGGTGATGATGGACACTCGAGTGCGATAATAAATTCTTCGCTCTACAGTGCACACGGTGGAAGAAACCAACTGTGTGCAATAATGTCGAAGATCACAATCGAGTTAGCTATACAGATTGTGTGCTGTGAGATTGACAAGGTAAACTAATTCGAGAATGGTTAATAAAATCTAAGACCATTGCATATTAAGGTCAAAATAGTGCTAGCAATATACGAGTCTCATACGATGCCATTTCAACGATTGTACCACAAAAGCTTGATATGTTACAAGGTTCAAATTCCAGAGTTATATGGCTCAAATTCAAAGATTACAAGGTTCAAACTGATATTAGAAATGAAATTCAGCTCATCAGCTGCAAAAGCTCGCGCTGATCCGCTGAACATGGATACCAGAGAGTTTCAAACTAATATCACCGCTTCTAAGTTTGGTTTCGAAACCTCACAATTTCTGCAAAGGGGTTAGCCACTGAGAAGTCATGTATGGGGTTGACACAATGACTTCCGATTACTCTATCATATGAAGTTCCAAAATGAAATTCAGCATTTTTGGAGCCTACTCCATTCTGCCACAGGCGCCGGTGCTGATCAACAAACCATTCATTTTTCTGAAATAAATGTAGGGCAAACCTCATTTCCTTCAACACCCTTGCTCTGAGAACAAAGAACCTGGCGAATATAATCACCGGTAAGGTCCCTCGGTAGTTCTTCAAAGTAATTTATGAGAGATGCAGATCTAGGCATTCGACGTGATTGTTATATTATATCACATTATCCACCACTGGGCCTAATCTTATCTGCAAAAGAAGAGAAAGTGTTAGTGCCTACATGCAGTTTTGAACATTATGACAGGCCTATTTGGTTTCCAGGATTTGTAAAATGCACTAACATGCCATCTTCAATCTGACATGATTAACATGGGCATTTGATTACATTCTAGAAAAATGCAGCCTTCTTCACAAGAGGTTGGAGTGGATGGAAAGTTCCCTAAGAAAACTAGTACAGATGAATCCAAAGGAGAAATGCTTATTGATTGTAACCATATGGATCAAGCAACCAATAGGGGGGACATGTATGTACTGAAATCCTCCAAAAGAACCTTCAGCATAGTACATTGTCATTGTAAACTTGGAAAAGGGTGTCACAAATTGAACTCCCTTATGGTGAACATTTAACAGGAAAGGAACATCACCTCGATATATAGCTTCTCCAGGCACGGAAAGCATCTCAGGAAACTGACAACTTGCTCCAGGTCGGGGTTGATAGATTCTAGTGCCAAGACCTTAACTGTGCACAGTTTCGGGGTCAAGCTTGTCGGAATCATTTTATGAATGACAGACGAACAAACATCTTCAAAATTAGAAATAATGTTTAATTTGTAGAAGGAGAGGTAGAAGGCGGCTGTTGTACCTGAACGGGTGTGGATACAATAACAAGTTCAGAGTATTTGTCAGACGAGTAGCCCACCACTGTCAATTTCAGTGCAGAAATGACATTGATTCTTGTTGGACCTTCTTTATCAACTACAAGTAATCTCTCAAGTGCAGGTGTGTCCTCAGTGACCATACCGTGGCACACATCTTGTGATGTCTTCCTGCCGCACCAGCAACACACATAAATAGTCCGGAGAGTCATGGAGGTGATGTGGAAGGTACTCAAACCATTGATCGCCTAAAGACGAAGATACTTGAGCGCAGTACAGCCACAGAGCAGGCGCTCCATATCACCCTTTGAGAGGCAGACGGTGACGGGCTCGAGGTGCTTCAGTCGTGGTAGAATAAGAGTGGGCGCGTCATTAAGGGGCGGGAAATGGCAGTTCCTAAACTTGGCGACACGCAGCGTGGGTGCGAGGCGGAGTGCGGACGTTGGCAGCGATCGCATATGCCCATCATCAAAAGTGAGCTCCTCGAGCTGATCTAGGGTGGGGGATCGGAACTAGTCGTCAAGCTTGGCTCGGTCCTTGTCATTGAAACGGAACTTGCCCATTCTAAGGCCTTTGGTTGGGACAAGGTGACTGCCGAGGATCTTGGAGAATGCATCCAAGCTTTTACGATAGCCATGGCAGAGCTCGTGGGTGTCGATGAGGTCGAGAGGGCTGGAATGCCATAGGGGGCGCCACCGCCGGGAAAGGATGGTTGTTCGCGCCCCATATTTGATTGGGAGGAGGGAGATGATGACTCTCAACATATCATCGGGGAGGCTGCTGATGAAGTCTAGGCCTGCTGGAGTCACTTGCGGTTCTAGCTCACCCTGCCTCCGCTTGTTGGTAGCCCCGTTCTCCACCTCTGGAGTCTCCTTGTCAGCAGCACTTTCTGATAGAAATGGGAGTATAGGGAATATTTAGTTTAAACAGGGCAATAGAAAAGTGTATTGGTAACTAGAAGTTATTAGGTAGGAATATATTAAGAAAAGGGAATAACAATTGGTTGCTTAAATACTACACAATTCATTTGACATTGCTGGGTAAGTCAACATATGCAGATAGTTGAAAAGAAAACTTACTTCGAACAAAGTATGGACGGATGATTTTGTCGGGGAAGTTAGCATATATCTCATGACCAGGCCCTTTTATGTGCAAAGGCAATTTTAGTGCCAGCTTTCAAGACATAAAACTTTGCAATTTCTTTCCAAAAGCCATTACCAAAATAGGAGTCACCACGTTCATCAAGTCTTACAGTAGCAACGATTGTAAATCCATGGTTTGTGTGCAGTATGACATCCGTGGAGCCTTGATATGTAAAGGGAAAAATTGTGCACTACATAATCTGTTGCATAGCAAGGGATGTTCTGTAGAAAATGGTAGGATTGTTAAAGAAAATATGGTAACATGCAAATATGGGCCCAAATTGAAAGAACTGTACAATAGTTGAAATCGAAGGACAAAAGTCCATAATTAAACAGATAGGGTAAACATGATGTCATGGAAATATGAGAGTAATCGAAAGAATAATACATCATTAATTTGCATAATATAGAAAGAAGAGGGAAAAATCCCCTTTGACGTACATGGTGCACGTGGCACCTTTTATCCAAATGTAGCAATATTTAGAATATGTTTAGGAAAGTAGGCCATGCCAACTGATTTAGGGTAAGATTGAACATACCGCGCGCGTCCTGAAGTTATCTGGTACGGTGAGATGGAATCTCTGGCGACGGTCGCAAAGTCCTGAAGTGTCGGCGCACTGTACATTCTATGAATGAAAGAAAACCCTCAAATCATCTCGAATAAAAATGAATTCACGGCGATTTTGGCCGGGTGATTAAAGGAGGCAGATGAACTAGGATAAGAGATGAGATAATATCTCATTAAATTAGTTAGCTTGTCGTCCATGAGAAAGAACCCTCAGTACGGCAGATTCCCCAACCAAGCGAAGCTTGGTCAACCTCGAGAAGCATCGAGAAAGTCGATGGCGATAGGCGGCGGCAAGTGGAAGTGGCAAAATGCGGTGGGCTTTGCCGGCAGCCTGGCAGCAGCGATAGGCGTCGAGCTAAGTGTTTACCGTCGTGATAGGCGGTGCCATGGCATAGACGCGGAGGTGCTTGTGCAGGTGTGAATGGGGACCGTACCAGAGGGGGTGGCGGGCGGGGAAAGGGTTTTTGTGACGTGGGGATGGCGAGGGTTTTCTTTTTTCTTTTTTGAATTGGGTGGTGAGGGTTTTCTGTCCCACAAAGAATTTTGGGTGCGACGGTATGCTAGAGCGAACCGTGTGTGATTGATGCAACAGGCAAAATGAAAGTCATTGTGTTGGGGATATTACTACTGGGCGTAAACCGGCCAGGAGAGGCCGGGTTAACCCCATAATGGTTCACTGTATCTAAAGCCCATGAAGACAAAGACGGTGATGATTTATGAAGGCCCAGGGCCCAAAGCCGGTTTAAGGCCTGTAGACATAAACCAGCATTGATATGTAAAATTGTGTTTTAAGATAGAAAGAGCAGAGACCGAGCCGGACACGTTTATGAGCCAGCCTCGGGATTCTGTAAACCGACGGGCGTCAACCCATGTATATAAGGGGACGACCCGGTGGCGGTTTAGGACAACAAACAACAACTCGAGACTCAGGGAAAGCGTATTCGCTCCCTGGTCATCGAAACCCTAGCAATTCCACAACAACTGGATTAGGCATTTACCTTCACCGCAAGGGGCCGAACCAGTATAAACTCTCTGTGTCCCTTGTCCGCTTTAACCCCTTTAAGCTAACCCGTAGCGAGGCTCCACAACTAAGTCCTTTCCTTAGGACATCTGCCGTGACAAAACCATGATAGTTGGCGCCCACCGTGGGGCTATCGCACGAGGGTTTCGAGTTCTTAGAGGGCAGCTTCGAAGGACTCAAGGGCTACACTGTGGGCCGGATGACCAAGAGTCGTCGTGGCAAGCTCTACATCGACGATGCAGGCTGGGGCCCCGAGGCCAGACCAATCGAGTACGGGTACCGGGTCCCCTTCGGTGGCAGACACGTTTTCATTGAAAAGATCGGCGAACCCGGCCCTGAGCCGGACATCTGCACCGACCTCGTCGAAATGGCTTAGCGTGCGAGATCTGCCCGGGTTAAGCATGTGATGAAGCGTGCCTTCGTGGGAGTCATCCACGGATTGGAATCTGGTGGTGAAACCGTCGTTTATTCCGGCGACGAGTCATCGACCGGGGAGACCGAGTCATTGTACCAGTTGCAACATGGCCGGATTGGGGGCTGTTCGGATGGCGACAGTATTCTGGACCTCTTTGATCCGCCGAATCGGGTTGCGATTTTCATGGCCGGTACACAGCCAGCGCTCCACTCTTTGACCACAGCGGCGGTGATTTCCGGATAAGTAGCAGTGGTAGCGGCCGGGGCAGGAGGCCCTGTGCGACCGCCGGCTCAGGTTTTATCTGATTTGTTCGACGCTTTGGCAACACTGATGGCGGAGGTTAATCCGGTAAACCCGGACGAGCATACTGCGGAGATTGCAAAAGTGAAGGATCAGATAACGCAGGCCAAGGCCGATTTGGTAGCGGAGGATGCCAGAATGACTGCAGAATGGGCCGCATTAGATGCACAGGCCTATCGGCTTATGTTGGATCTGAGTGCGTCAAACGACGTTATGAGAAGAAGGTACCGATCTCACATGCCGCCGGTTTATGAGGCCAGGAACCTCTTTAATACCCCAGGAGCACGGACTAGTAATCCGTCGGTGGCAAACCGGGCCGAGGCACCTGAAACGGGAGCGCCGGTTCAACCGCGACAAACAGATAACCGTGACCCGCCCCGTCAGAACAACGTTCTGTCGTAGCATGTCCCAACACCGTCGGGTCACTATTCTAACCCGATGGATAACATTGTCGCTGCCGCTTCACGACTGGCGGCCCTCCCGATCGAAGACGAGTCCCCAGTAGCGGTCCAGACGCGACGGGCTAGGGAGCTCCTTCAGACAACTTTAACTCAGCAGCAGGCTTATTCATATAGTCGCGAAAGGATCCATTCTACTCCCCGCCCAAGCCGGAGCTACAGCAGGCGTATTGATGAACCGCCGTGTCAAGCAGTGCGCGAAACCGTGATCTTCCCCGTGGCCATAACCCGGCGGGTGGTGGCGGTAATGCTCAGGATGTGGTGGATCGCGCTAGAGCTCGTCGAGAGGCCGAGTTAACAGAACAGCATGAGGCCCGCCAACTTACTCCGGTTCGTCCAACCACGTCGGTGGAACCAGGGGTTACTTCCAGCTCTTTGGGAGTGCCGTGTCTCGTCCCAGCGCTGCGCAACGTGCGCCTGCCCAAGGATTTCAAAGGCCCACGTAAAGTGCCGAATTACACCGCCGATTTATCCCCCGAGTCATGGGTTGAAAGCTATGAGATGGCAATGGAGATGCTGGATGTGGACGATGTGGCGTGCGCTAAATTCTTTACCATGATGTTGGAAGGAACGGCTCGCACTTGGTTGAAAAACTTTCCAGCTAACTCCATTGGGTCATGGGCCGAGCTGAGGGCCCGGTTCATCCAGAATTTCAAGGATACATGCAAGCAGCCCATGTCAATTGTGGACTTAGCTGCCTGTGTCCAGGAGGAAGGAGAATCGACAACCCATTGGGTGCGCCGGGTTTCGGAGATTTTGCCTTCATTGGACCACATCAACGCTGATACTATAGTTTTGACATTGGAAGGCAATTTCCAGTTTGCACCTATGAAGTTGAAGTTGGGATGGCTCAAACGTCACTGCAATGACATGGGGACTCTCATGGCCGCTCTAGTGAAGTATGCTGACTCTGATAGTACCAAGGATCTCGAGTCTGACGATGATAAGATAGGGAAGGGAAAGAAGAGCAGCATAACCCGGTGGGTCATGGAAACAACGATATGCATAAAGCAGATAACAGTTTAGACTTTGTGGCTAATACAAACGTGCAGGACAAGGGCCAGCGGCGTAAAGGTAAACCGCCCTAGCATAGTGTAGGACCAAGCCCTAATCCGGAGCGCCTGTCTTATCTGTTAAACCAGCCTTGCCCAAAGCACGGGTCGCAGGAGAAACCAGCCACGCACCTCTGGAAGGATTGTTATATCATGTAGGAGTTCAAAAATTCCGATTTTTTCGGTATGATCATGGACCGGGTGGCGGTTCAGGCCCCGGATCTCATGGCTTGGGTTACGGTTGAGGCAGTTCCGGTTCATGTTTTCACGGTAATCAGAGTGGGCATGGCAATCAAGGCAATCAGGGCAACCAAAGTGGTTATAATCATCAGGGAAATCAGCTGCACCAGCAGTCGGGTTACTAGAGCAACCCGAAGCAGTTGAATAGTGGGCAATATCATGTCTTCACCACTAGCCTGGACAAGCGCGATCAGAAGCTTCATAAAAGGGCAGTGAATTCCATTGAACCGGCGGTGCCCCGTTATCTACGCTGGTCTGAACAGCCTATTGTGTGGAGTCGAGAGGATCACCCACCCCGGTTTCATAATCCGGGTCATCTGGCGTTGGTGGTGGCACCTCAGGTGGGAGGTTATAAGTTCACCAAAGTACTCATGGATGGGGGGAGTAGTATCAATATCCTCTACTATTAAACTTTCCGTCGCATGGGGTTAACAGATAAAAATCTTAAACCGTCCAACACAGTCTTCCATGGAGTGGTGCATGGTAAATCGGCATATCCAGTTGGTAAGATAGCTCTGGAGGTTGCTTTTGGTGATGAACATGATTCAAGATCAGAGACGTTGACCTTCGACATGGTGAAAATCCAGAGCCCATATCATGCCCTGTTTGGACGGCCGGCTTATGCTAAGTTTATGGCAAGACCATGTTATGTCTATCTGCAGCTCAAGAAGCCGGGTCATAAGGGGACTATCACAGTGCACGGAAGCCGCAAGATCGCTTTGGAATGTGAAGAAGGTGATGCGGCATATGCTGAGTCAGTTTGTGCAACAGAAGAATTGAAGTTCTACAAGGACAATCTTGATCCGGCAGATATGACTTCTTTGAAAAAGCCAACTACAGAGCATGAACCGGCCTTGAAGTTAAAATCGGCTGATGAGATTAAGCTTGTTGATTTCGTTCCTGGCGATTCATCCAAGCAGTTTAGCATCAGCGCTAACTTGGATCCAAAATAGGAAAGCACATTCATCGAGTTCATCCGTGAGAACCGGGACATCTTTGCGTGTGTCGGATTTCGGGTTCCGGCAGACCCTTGAGGTTTGAATACTGGGGTGCGTGCGGAGATCTTTCCCCTACCGGCTCACGCGTCGATGGTTTGCGAGGGATCTAAACTACGAACGATGAACAACACAAGGGACACGAGGTTTATACTGGTTCGGGCCACTGTTGTGGTGTAATACCCTACCCCAGTGTGTGATGTGGTGGATTGCCTCAGGGGCTGATGATGAACAGTACAAAGGAAGAACAGCCTCGCGAGGGGCTGTTCTTGAGCTGGTGCGATGGACTGCTTGGGTGAGTCCAGTAGCTTCTCTTTCTCTCTCTCTCTCTCTCTCTCTCTCTCTCTCTCTTTAGGGCTCTATCAGATGCCTCTACTCCGTGGTGGCTAGCTCCATTTACAGAGGGAGGCCATGGACCTTTTCCCAAATAATGAGCGGGAAGGGCGCCAACAATTGTCCATTTTGAAGGGGAACATCTAGTACACTTATCCTGACTAAAGTTGGTCTTCGGCTGCCAAAGGCTCTGACGGTGATGTCGTCCTGGGCTCCACGATGACCTCCGTCCTGCGGCTCTGCTGGTCTTGGTCTTGTTTCACCGAAGTGGTAAACTTTGCCTGATGTCTTGGCCTGTGCTTGCCTCCCTTGCACCAAAGGGGAAACGAGTACACTACGCAGGATGGCGCCCGCCTGGTCTTGGTCGTCATGGCTTGCGTCACGGGGCACCCTCGTGAGGTACCCTGCCTTGATCTCTCTGCCTCCTCGCGAGCCTGCCTGACGAGGCTGTTCCTGAGGGAGGTTCTCGCTGCCCGCCTCATGAGGCTTGGCCCCTCGCGAGGGTCTAGAGCTTGGGCTGATGAAGTTGGGCCGTGCTGGGCCCCCACTTGAGCCACGCCGCAGGCCGCAGGTAGGCAAGTCTGGGGACCCCCGTTCCCCAGAACGCCGACAGTAGCCCCCGGGCCCAAGGCGTGCCCGGACTTGGCTTAGCAGAGAAGCGAAGGCGCAAGTGCGAAGCGCCACGGGCCCCAACAGCCTGTGGCCTTGGGCGTCGCGTGGCGATTGACTGGTCGTGGGCGTCTCCGCTTCCCCACGATCCCTTGGCAACTGCATGACTTGACAAGTCCCTGCACGCCGAAACGGGTCATGATTACCTGTGATCGTGGAGGCCGACGGTTGGCCTCCTCCGGCTATAAGTACGGGATGGCGCAAGCCCTTCAAGTCCATCCCCTCTTGCTACTCATTTCTCTCCATGGCTCCATCGAAGAGATTCTCGGCCACGGAGAGAAGGCCCGCCAGGTTGGGCCTGACTCTCCCCCGACCAAGCATGGTCGAGGCCGTCCTCGCAAGCATCCTGTGGCTCCTGTAGCGGCCTCCCGTGGTCGTGGAGGCGATCCCCTGCATGGCGATGGGCGCCAGGTTGTCGATGAGGGGCGTGCCGCGACTGCGCGACCCCCTAGGCCGCGCTTCCATTCGGCGGAGGTGCTGCCGGAGTTCGTCGTGTGGTCGGTGGAGCCGACCAGCACCTGGCTCAAGCTTCCTTGCTTCTTCCTGGGTGAACTTCCGGCCGGCGCTCCGGGCGGCCTCTGGCTTCAGGCGGATGGTTGTTGCAGCAGGGCCTCCTGGGCTTCGCTGGAGGTCTCCATTGCCGGGAGTGTGGCCTCGACCCGCGGTGGCAAACGTTTGCCAGCGGCTGCCTGAGCCGGCGGTGCACCCTGCACTTCAAGTTCGACGGCGACGCCACCCTCTACGTGAGGGTGTTCGGAGAAGATGGTCGCCGTGCCGGGTGCTGCCCCGAAGACGATGACCGTAGCCATGGACCCAGCCCTGGCATTGATCGGGATCAAGATGACAGTAGGCGCGTGGTCGGCGGCGCTCAAGGCTCGTCGAGCTTCGGCGGCTCCCGTTCGGACAGCAGCTCCTCCAGCGGTGGCCGCGACCAGCCCCCGTGCCGTCGCGCCTGCCTGGAGGGAGGTAGCGAGCTAGCCCGCCGTCGCACCTCGGTGAAGCGCGAGGTGGAGTCTGGCTGAGCTCCAGAGGCAGTGCGAGCCTTCGCTGCGTGTTGGCACCGAGCATGTCGTGCCTATTTTGTTTTTCTCCCTTCCTTGTGCAAAGAGCAAGTAGTGTAGGGCCCTGTGGGGGCGTGCTGAACTGTTGCTGTTAATTATCATGCTGTTTCTGCTATTTCTGTGTTGTGCTTTCATGCCACATGCCCGCGTGCAGGATTTACTTAGCTTGGGGGGACTTGTCGCGGTCTTCTCCTCCCGAGGCCGAGGCCTCGTCGAACGCTTCATGTCCTGCAAGGATTAGTCAGGAGGGGTAACTTCCGGCCTCGGCTGTGGAGGCGATCGACCCAGTCCCTGTGTCCGTGTTGCGATCCCGTGGGGCTCGGACTGGGAGGGGTGCTCCCGTAGTGGACCTGGATAGGAAAGCTTCAAAACGACCAGGGCAGAAAACACTCGCGAGGGTGCCTGTGCTGCTCCTTCGCGAGACTTGCGCGAGAGAAATCGAGGCAAGAGAGTGAAAAATACAAAGAGTCACAAGCTAAGGATGGCAACAACTCCAATAAAACTTCAAATAAGAACGAACAAGCCAACTACGGAAAGCCAATGAAAAAGCCGCGTCCGGCACCTAATCTAGTCTTCGACGACTTCTCACTAGCGCGGAGCTAAGTGCTGCCATTGGTCATGGGCGGGAGCCCCAGGGCCTGAGGTCGGCGCTCCTGAGACTCCCCGGCGTGTACAACCCCACTCATTATTACGTGAGAGTGTCATGGGCGACTAGCTTCACAGGCATTGGCCTTCTTCACAGGCTCTGGGCCTTTCTCGGGAGAATGGGCTTCACAGGTGTTGGCCTTCTTCACAGGCTCCGGGCCCTTCTCGAGAAAATAAGCTTCACAGACGTTTGCCTTCTTCACAGGCTCCAGGCCTTTCTCGGAAAAATAAGCTTCACAAGCGTTTGCCTTCTTCACAGGCTCCGGGCCTTTCTTGGGAAAATAAGCTTCGCAGGCGTTTTGCTTCTTCACAGGCTCCGGGCCTTTCTTCAAGGGTAGAACTTCCGGAGGTGCTGGATGTTCCAATCGTTCGGGATGGGCACCCCCTCCTGAGTCTCCAAGCGTGCGGAGCCGGGCCTAGAAACATGAACAACCTTGAACGGGCCCTCCCACATGGGAGAGAGCTTGTGCAACCCTTCCCTGGAGAGGACCCGCTGAGCACGAGGTCCCCTACCTCAAGAGTCCTGGGGCGGATGTTGCGGCAGTGGTATCGCCGCAGCGCCTGTTGATACCTTGCCGCTCGCAGCGCGGCCTCTCGATGATGTTCCTCCCCCAGCACGAGATCCGTCCCCCGCATGGCGTCCTGCTGCGCCTCGTCGAACGCCAGGACCCGTGCGGAGCGACGCCTGACCTCGTGAGGGAGGACGGCTTCTGCTCCGTAGACGAGGAAGAACGGGGTCTCGCCAGTCGGCATGGCCACGGTCGTGCGGATGGACCACAACACGGACTGGAGGTCGTCGTGCCAGCCCCTGCTGCAGGCCTCCAGCTTCTTCTTGAAGGTCCTGGTTTTGAGGCCCTTCAGGACCTCCGCGTTCGCTTGCTCGGCCTGGCCGTTACTCCGGGGGTGCGCCACCGAAGCGTAGCATATCTGGTTCCAAGGTTAGCACAGTATGTTTTGAAGAGGTTGCTGGTGAACTGCGAACCGTTGTCGGTGATGATGCGGTTAGGCACCCCAAACCGGCTCACGAGGCCCCTGATGAACTTGACCGCAGAGCCTGCTGGGATGGTGCGGACAGCTTCCACCTCAGCCCACTTGGTGAATTTGTCCACGGCGACGTAGAGGTAGCGATAGCCCCCTGGCGCCCGAGGGAACGGGCCTAGAATGTCCAGTCCCCAAACTGCGAATGGCCATGAAAGGGGTATAGTTTGCAGACCTCCCCCGGGCTGATGGATCTGCTTGGCGTGAAATTGGCAGGCCTCGCAAGCCTTTACCAGCTCAACAGCGTCCGAAAGTCTTTGTGGGCCAAGAGAACCGCTGCGAGCGCCTTGCCGACAAGGGTTCGCGTTGATGATTGATGCCCACAGTCTCCGCTGTGTATGTCTTCCAACAATTCCTTCCCCTGCTCTCTGGGAATGCAACGCAGGGACACGTCATTCGGCCGCTTCCGGTAAAGCTCTCCATCCCTGATGCAGTAGGTCGTGGCTTGCCGCGCCACACGCTCCGCCTCCTCCTCCTTCTCCGGCAGGGTTCCCTGTATCACGTAGCTCTTGAGCTCTGTGATCCAGCACCCCTCCTGAGGCTCCAACGCCAGGAGCAGGCGTGCCCCTAAGGCCGGGCCGTAGGCCGGGGCTCCCGAGGCAGGCGGCTGGGGGAGCTCCTCCTGAGGTTGCACCGCGCTTGATAGTGATGATGCCAGGCTCCTGAGGCAGCCGCCTGGACGCTCTCTTAGCGATGTCATCTGCCTCTTGATTGGTACCGCGAGGCACATGCTGCAGCTCCAGCCCCCAGAACTGTTTCTCCATCCTGCGAACCTCCGCGAGGTAGGCTTCCATGTGCTTGTCCTTTGGCTCGTATATCTTGTTGGAGAAGTTGACGAGGAGCTATGAATCGCCCTTGATGATGAGGCGCTTTACCCCCAAAGCGATCGCGGCTCTCAGGCCGGCTATCAGGCCTTCATATTCTGCAATGTTGTTGGAGACCTTTTCCCGTCTTTGGAAAGCGAGTTGCACGGTGTAATAGAAACTTGTCTGAGTGGGGATACAAGCCTGCGCCTGCCCCCGTGCCATGTCGGGAGAATGCCCCGTCGAAGTACATGACCCAGCCGTCCGGTGCCTCGCTCCCCGAGGAAAGTGATCGGTCTTCGCCTGCTTCAAGGTCGGGTGCCTCCGTCCATTCTGCCATGAAATCTGCCAATGCGGCCCCCTTCATGACTCTGGTTGTGCTGAACTCTAGCTTAAACGCTTGCAGTTCGATGTTCAACTCGGCGACTCTTCTAGCTGAGTTGGGGCTCCTGAGCACCCTCTCCAGAGGGTATGCTGAGATGACCTTGATGGGATGACCTTGGAAGTAGTGCCGCAGCTTGCGTGAAGCTACCAATAGCGCGAGGAGTTTTTGGGGCATGGGGTACCGCGCCCTCGAGTCCCGTAGCACCGTGCTGATGAAGTACACGGGGTGCTCGACGAGGCTATGGGCGCTGGCACTGTTCGCGTCCTCCGTAGGTTGGGGCGCCTCTCGAGACGACGGAGCCCCCAGCGCTCGGTCGCTCGATGGGGCCTCTCCTGCTCCGGGCGCGCTTTCCCACTACGGCTGATCCTCCTCGGCTGCGGCCACGGTCTTCGTGAGGCTCTCTTGGCTTCGCCGCCGCCCGGGAGGCGATTGCGGCCTGGCCTCGACGCTCTTCCCCGATCACACCAGAGCTGCGCTGGCGGAGTAAGGAGTGGCCGCGAGGTAAAGTACCAGAGGCTCCCGAGGGTGCGGAGCTACCATCACCGGAGGGCTGGTAAGGTACCTCTTGAGTTCTTGGAATTCCTTGTCGGCCTCTTCAGTCCACTCGAAGGGGTCCTTCTTCTTCATCAGCTTGAAGAATGGCAGTGCTTGTTCCCCCAGCTTGGAGATGAAACGTCCTAGCGCAGTCACGCGCCCGGTGAGTTTCTGCATTTCTCTGAGGGTCTTTGGCGGGCTCATGTCTTCGTTGCTGACCTTTTCCAGGTTGGCCTCGATGCCCCTATGGGACACGAGGAAACCAAGGAGCTTGCCCGAGGGGACTCCAAATACGCACTTCTCCGGGTTGAGCCGCAGATCCACTTTATCAAGGCTCGCGAAGGTTTCTTCCAAGTCTGTATCGTGGTTTTGCCTCCCGAGACTTCACTACAATGTCGTCGACGTACGCCTCAGCATTCCTCCCGAGCTGTCGGCCCAGGGCGATGTGCATCAGCCGCTGAAAGGTCGCGCTTGCGTTGCGCAACCCAAACGGCATGCAGGTATAGAAGTACACTCCACACGGGGTCAGGAAAGCCGTTTTCTCACGTCTTCTACCGCCATCTTGATCTGGTGATAGCCTGAGAAGGCATCCAGGAAGCACAACAGGTCACACTCAGTGGTGGAGTTGACGATCTGGTCAATGCGAGGAAGCGGAAACGGATCATGTGGGCAGGCCTTGTTAAGGTTGGTGAAGTCGACACACATACGTTCCTTTCCCCCCTTTTTTTGGCACGACAACTGGGTTGGCCAGACCAATCCGGGTAGCAGACCTCGCAAATAACCCCTGCTGCTTCTAGCTTGTGGGTCTCTTGGACGATAAAAGCTTGGTTTTCTGTGGACTGTCTCCTCGCCTTCTGCTTCACGGGGCGCACGTTGGGGCACACGTTGAGGTGGTGCTCAATCACGCCCCTCGGGACCCCCGCTAACTGATCAGGTCCCCATGCGAACACTTTCTTGTTTGCGCGCAGTAACTTTACCAAGGCTCCTCCTGCTTGGGTTCGAGGTTTGCACCTATGGTGAAGGTGGCATCATTGGACCCGTCCTCGTCGACTGGTACCTGCTTGGTTTCCGCCTTGTTTTGAGTGAATAGATGCTTCTTCTTGGACGGCGCAGCCCCCTTGGGCTCGGGGGCGTCAACGCTGGCGGGCCGTGCCGTCGCTGCCCCTTTGAAAACAAGCTTGAGCGCCTGCAGTCTATCTCCGGTGTTTCCTGACACGGTAAGCACGCCGCTGCTCCCGGGCATCTTCATGAGGTTGTACGCCGGGTGAGTTGCTGCCATGAACCGGGCCAAGGCCGGGTAGCCGAGGATGGCATTGTAGGGGAGGCCGATGGGAGCAATTTCAAAGTCGATCAGCTCCATGCGGAAGTTGTCGCGGGTGCCGAAGGTCACTGGGAGGCGAATTTGCCCCAGGGAGGCGGTGGAACCGGCTCCGACTCCCGAAAAAGGCCTACTGGGCTGGAGCCGCTCTGGTGGCACATGGAGGAGGTTGAAGGCCTCCACAGAGAGCACAATGAGGCCGGCTCCGCCATCGATGAGGGTCCTGGTGACTACCACTTCGCAGATGGTGGGGGTGCACAGCATCGGGAGTGCTCCCGAACCGGCGGGGTTGGAGGGGTGACCGTCCGAGTTGAAGAGCAGGTCGGCCTCGGGCGCCACCCAGCCCGGCGGGGCTCCCTGATTCTTGGAGGCGGTGGCGATTTGGCGGGTGAGCGGCTTGACGTGGCGGCTCGAAGGTGGCGCCAGTGAGCCGCCCAAGAGAGCTGCGACGACTGGGGGCGCTGGATCGGCGCGATGGGCGAGGTAGAGGTCGCGTAGCTCCCCCCAACAGGCCTGCTGCTCGTCCCCCACCGGGCCGGTGGCGGAGTTGGCGGTAGGCGACGGGGACGACGGGGGTGTCGGCCGACGGGAGCCGTCTCGGCGACTCGAGCGGCGCGAGCAGCCCGGCGCTCGGCGAGCGTCAGCCTTGGACACCACGGAAGATCACAAGCGACCAGCGGAGGAAAGATTCCGGTGCACCCCTACCTGGCGCGCCAAATGTCGGATTTCGGGTTTTGGCAGACCCTTGAGGTTCGAACACTGGGGTGTGCACGGAGATCTTTCCCCTACCGGCTCACGCGTCGATGGTTTGCGAGGGATCTAAACTAAGAACGATGAACAACACAAGGGACACGAGGTTTATACTGGTTCGGGCCACTGTTGTGGTGTAATACCCTACCCCAGTGTGTGATGTGGTGGATTGCCTCAGGGGCTGATGATGAACAGTACAAAGGAAGAACAGCCTCGCGAGGGGCTGTTCTTGAGCTGGTGCGATGGACTGCTTGGGTGAGTCCAGTCGCTTCTTTCTCTCTCTCTCTCTCTCTCTCTCTCTCTCTCTCTCTCTCTCTGTAGGGCTCTATCAGATGCCTCTACTCCGTGGTGGCTAGCTCTATTTATAGAGGGAGGCCATGGACCTCTTCCCAAATAATGAGCGGGAAGGGCGCCGACAATTGGCCATTTTGAAGGGGAACATCTAGTACACTTATCCTGACTAAAGTTGGTCTTCGGCTGCCAAAGGCTCTGACGGTGACGCCGTCCTAGGCTCCACGATGACCTCCGTCCTGCCGCTCTGCTGGTCTTGGTCTTGTTGCACCGAAGTGGTAACCTTTGCCTGATGCATTGGCCTGTGTTTGCCTCCCTTGCACCAAAGGGGAAACGAGTACACTGCACAGACTGGTGGCCGCCTGGTCTTGGTCGTCATGGCTTGCGTCACGGGGCACCCTCGTGAGGTACCCTGCCTTGATCTCTTCGCCTCCTCGCAAGCCTGTCACGAGGCTTTTCCCGAGGGAGGTTCTGTCCGCCTCATGAGGCTTGGCCCCTCGCGAGGGTCTTGAGCTTGGGCTGATGAAGTTGGGCCGCGCTGGGCCCCCACTTGAGCCACGCCGCAGCCAGGCAAGTCTGGGGACACCCGTTCCCAGAACGCCGATAGCGTGGAAGCCTTCTGACATGCCATGTGTACCGAGGGAACTCGCTGAGCACACACTTAATGTTGATCCCAAGTTTAAACCGGTCAAGCAATTTCTTTGCCAGTTCAATGAAGAAAGACGCAAAGCTATTGGTGAGGAGGTAGCTAGGCTCTTGGTGGCTGGGTTTATCATCGAAGTGTTTCATCTTGAGTTGTTGGCTAATCCGGTGCTAGTACTTAAGAAGAATGGCACTTGGCGTATGTGTGTGGACTATACATATCTCAACAAGGCTTGCCCAGCAGATCCTTTTGCCCTACCGCGTATTGATCAAATCATTGATGCTACGGCGGGTTGCGAGCGTTTGAGCTTTCTGGATGCATATTCTGGTTATCATCAAATCAAAATGGCAGTTAATGACCAGGAGAAGACAACCTTCATAACTCCTTTTGGAGCCTTCTCCTATGTGTCTATGCCCTTTGGGCTAAAGAGTGCCCAGGCGACTTATCAGCGATGTGTGCAGAATTGTCTTCATGATCAGATCGGCCGCAATGTTCATGCTTATGTGGATGATATTGTGGTAAAATCTAGACAGAAGGAGACGTTGATAGATGACTTGAAGGAGACCTTTGATAACCTGAGGATTTATAAAATGATGCTTAATCCGGCCAAGTGTGTTTTTGGTGTACTGGCAGGCAAGCTCTTGGGTTTTCTGGTATCTAACGGAGGCATCGAAGCTAATCCGGAGAAAATCAAGGCTATAACTTCTTTGGCTAAACCGAAGTGCATTAATGATGTTCAACGCCTGGCAGGCCGGATTGCCGCGTTGAGCCAGTTTATCAGTCGCCTTGGGGATAAGGCCATCCCTTTATATCAGATGTTGAAGAAAACGGAAAACTTAAATGCGGGTAGCGCCGCCAATGAAGCATTTGAGGACTTAAAGCGGCAGCTGGCTAATCCACCTGTTCTTGCTACTCCTGTTGATAAAGAGCCATTATTGCTATATGTGGCAGCTAACGCTTGGGCTGTTAGCGTGGCTATTGTGGTGGAGCGCAAGGAGGCCAGAAAGGAATACCCGGTTCAACGGCCGGTTTATTATATCAGTGAAGTACTTATTGCATCCAAGCTAAGTCACCCGCATTGGCAGAAGCTGGTGTATGGAGTTTTCATGGCAAGTCGGAAGCTCAAGCAATATTTCCAAGGTCATCCCATCACGGTGGTCAGCTCTGCTCCTTTGGGGGATATAATCTAGAACAGGGAAGCAACTGGCCGGATTGCTAAGTGGGCTATTGAGCTTGGGCCTCACGGGTTAAAACACATACCCCGGATTTGCCATCAAATCTCAGGCACTTGTGGATTTTATCAATGATTGGACAGGACTACAGGCGCCGGAAGAGAAGCCGGTTCATACTTATTGGACTATTCATTTTGATGGGTCCAGGCAATTGGAGGACTCGGGGGGCTGGAGTCGTTTTAACTTCCCCACGAGGTGATAAGTTTTGTTATGTTCTCCGTTTAATGTTCCCTTGCACTAACAATGCAGCTGAATATGAGGCTTTACTCCATGGTCTTCGGATGGCTAAAAAGATGAATCTCAGCCGAGTTAAGTGCTTTGGTGATTCGGACCTGGTGGCTCAACAAGTGTCCGACACTTGGGACTCCAAGGACCCACTCATGGCGGCATATCCTCATGAGGTGGATATTGTTGCAGGTCACTTCAAAGGTTATCAGGTGGATCATGTGGACCGGCAGAAGAATGAAGCGGCGGACGCTTTAAGCCGTTTGGGTTCCCAACTTAAACCGGTTCCACCTAATGTCTTCCTGGATGTGCTGCATAATCCGTCCGTCAAGCTCCCTGGTGAAGAGGATTTGGCTGTTCCTGATCCAGAGGCTAAGTTGGTGGCGGCTCTTCATGTTATTCCGGATTGGGCGGTTCGATATTTGTCATATATGAACTGGGGCGAGTTACCAGAAGACGAAACTTTGGCCAGGCAGATAATCCGGCGGTCCAAGTCCATGACTATTATCAATGGGGAGTTACATCATTGTAGTGTGACAGGGGCATTTCAACACTGTGTATCCCCTGAAGAAGGCCGTGAAATTTTGCGTGAGATCCACGAAGGAGATTGTGGTCACCACGCCGGTTCAAAATCGCTGGTAGCCAAGGCGTTTCGTCACGGTTTCTATTGGTTGACGGCTCATGCTGATGCCGAGGACTTGGTCAAAAGGTGTGATGGATTGATACGTCCATTTTGCATCATGCTTTTATATCGATATTTATTGCATTATGGGCTATTATTACACGTTATGTCACAATACTTATGCCTATTCTCTCTTATTTTACAAGGTTTACATAAGGAGGAGAATGCCGGGTAATTTGGAATTACGGGCTGGAAAAGGAGCAAATATTAGAGACCTATTCTACACAACTCCAAAAGTCCTGAAACTCCAAGAAAGTCATTTTTGGAAATAATAAAAAATATTGAGCGGAAGAAGTATGTCAGAGGGGGCCCCACCTAGCCACGAGGGTGGGGGCGCACCCTACCCCCCAGGGTGCGCCCCCTGCCTCTTGGGCCCCTTGTTGGCTCTCCGGTGGCCATCTTCTGCTATATGAAGTCTTTCGTCAAGGGAAAACTCATAAGCAACCTTTCAGGACGAGACTCCGCCGCCACGAGGCGGAACCTTGGCGGAACCAATCTAGGGCTCCGGCAGAGCTGTTCTGCCGGGACACTCCCCTCCGAGAGGGGGAGATCATCGCCATCGTCATCACCAACGCTCCTCTCATCGGGAGAGGGAAATCTCCATCAACATCTTCACCAGCACCATCTCCTCTCAAAACCCTAGTTCATCTCTTGTATCCAATTCTTGTCTCCAAGTTCGGGATTGGTACTAGTAGGTTGCTAGTAGTGTTGATTACTCCTTGTAGTTGATGCTAGTTGGTTTATTTGGAGGAAGATCATATGTTCAGATCCTATATGCATATTAATACCCCTCTGATTATGAACATGAATATGCTTCATGAGTAGTTACGTTTGTTCCTGAGGACATGGGAGAAGTCTTGCTATTAGTAGTCATGTGAATTTGGTATTCGTTCGATATTTTGATGAGATGTATGTTGTCTAGCGTCTAGTGGTGTTATGTGAACATCGACTACATAACACTTCACCATTATTTGGGCCTAGAGGAAGGCATCGAGAAGTAATAAGTAGATGATGGGTTGCTAGAGTGACAGAAGCTTAAACCCTAGTTTATGCGTTGCTTCGTAAGTGGCTGATTTCGATCCACATTTTTCATGCTATGGTTAGGTTTACCTTAATACTTTTGTTGTAGTTGTGGATGCTTGCAATAGAGGTTAATCATAAGTGGGATGCTTGTTCAAGTAAGAACAGCACCCAAGCACCGGTCCACCCACATACCAAATTATCAAAAGTACCAAACGCGAATCATATGAACGTGATGAAAACTAGCTTGACGATATTCCCATGTGTCCTCGGGAGCGCTTTCCTTCATATAAGAGTTTGTCCAGGCTTGTCCTTTGCTACAAAAAGGATTGGGACACCTTGCTGCACTTTATTTACTTTTGTTACTTGTTGCTCGTTACAAATTATCCAATCACAAAACTATCCGTTACCACTTATTTCAGTACTTGCATAGAATACCTTGCTGAAAACCGCTTATCATTTCCTTCTGCTCCTCGTTGGGTTCGACACTCTTACTTATCGAAAGGACTACGATAGATCCCCTATACTTGTGGGTCATCATGGATGTCAAAAGTTCTCACGACGGGCTCATGTACCGGCTCAAGAGTTGAGGATGATTCCAATTACTTGGCCGTTTGCGACTTGGGGGCTCGATATGGTTGGACCCTTTAAGAGATCCAAGGATAAGAAGACCCACCTTCTGGTGGCAGTTCATAAGTTCACTAAGTGGGTGGAGGTAGAGGCAGTCAGTAAGTGTGATGCAGCTACGATGGTTCAATTCATCAAAAAGGTGATCTTCCGGTTTGGCTTTCCACACAGCATTATAACAGATAATGGTACCAATCTATCAAAGGGTGCCATGAAGGAGTTCTGTCAACGTGAGCACATCCGGCTTGATGTATCATTAGTGGCTCACCCCCAGTCCAATGGTCAAGCGGAGAGGGCCAACCAAGAGATATTGAGAGGCATCAAACCCCGGCTTATGGTTCCTTTGCAACGGACGCCGGGTTGTTGGGTTGAGGAGTTACCTTATGTGTTATGGAGCATCAATACCACACCCAACAGATCGACGGGGTACACGCCTTTTTTCATGGTTTAAGGAGCGAAGGCGGTTCTTCCTAGTGACATCCGTCATGACTCGCCCCATGTGGCGGCATATGTCGAAGCTGACAATGAGAAGGCGCGGCAAGAAGCTCTCGGCCCGTTAGATGAGGAGCGTGACATGGCAGCAGCCCGTTCGGCGATTTATCAGCAAGATCTGCGTCGTTATCACAGCCGTCGGGTTAGAACCAGAACCTTTCAAGAAGGCGATTTGGTGCTCCGACTCATCCAAGATCAGACGGATATGCACAAGTTATGCCCCCATTGGGAAGGACCCTTTGTGGTCAGCAAGAATCTGCACAATGGGTCATACTACCTAATCGATGTTCGAGAGTGCAAAGACTCAGATAAATCGGAGGAGTAGACCCACTGGCCATGGAATATCACTCATCTTCGGCCCTACTATACTTGAGCCATAGGCTCTGCTTATGTACATAGTTATGACTATGTATATATTATGATCAATATAATAAACCGGCGCCTCAGCTAAAGTGGGGTATCTGTTTTTTTTTCTTATATCATGTGTGGTTACATGGGGGCTTCTGTTCATAAAGCGGCGTCCGGTTTACCCCTTGATTCAGCTTATTAAAGCTTTATATAAAAATCACTTGGGGGCTTGGTTGCATTTGAACCATAGCTACACCTCTTAATCAGCGCAATGCCACAATATCACTTGGGGGCTTGGTGGTATTCAAACCATAGTCACACCTCTTGATCGGCTCAAAGCCAAATTACTCCGGGGCCAAAGAGAGTGTTGCAAAGCAACAACTCAAACATAGGCACCCACTGAGCACAGCTCACAATGTTACTTGGGGACTCTTTGTTGTCGCAATGAACAAAGAGTCTACACTTGTAATAGGCTATCAAGCCACGGCTTGGAAGCCTGGTGTATACACCTAAAACCCCAGGTTAGCCCGCCTTCTTAAGTAAGTTACTCCGCCTAGGTAAACCTGGTATGACCCGTCGAACTTTGACAAGTTACTCTGATAAGACCCTGAACTTGTCAAGTTAAAACGACAATTGGTTAAGGATTGAGGACCATCTTTAAAGGCTTTTGTAAAATGGTTTAACTCAGTGGCCTGGCAGCCCATGAAAAGCCTCGAATTTGGGGCCTGGCAGCCCGTGAAAAGCCTTGACGACAAGTTTTCATTTGCTTTTTGCCAAGTTTTTCTCTCTTTTGACAAGACTTATGATGTTTTTTTTAAACCGGTGTTCATCAACCCGGCTAGGCTGTCAACTACAAGTTGTCAGTACGTAATCATTTATAACCCGGAGTTTCTTAACCCGATCTGGTATCGATTCAAAGTCGCCAGCATTGAATAAATCGGTGTTTATCGCAACCCGGAACGGTTTTATCATAAACCGGCATAATATAACAGGAGTTATTGATACTCCAGATTAGGGTTGTTACCCTCACTACAACAAGTTGGTCAGCCAACATTATGACTCAAGGTCACATGTATCAATTATTTTCATATTTTATTATCTTTTTGCAGCCTCGGTTATAAACCCTGGCTATATATCTGGGCATCATGACCCGTCCGGCGGTAAACCGCCAGGACACTCTACACTTCTTGTGTGCAGGAATGGCTTGAGTAAATCACTATGGTTTATGAGCATCATATGTCTTAAGCATGGTGGATTAACAAGTGTCAGGCACAAATAAATATGCACGAAGGCATCGCAGACCAAGTGCTTTAACTAGCCTATTACAAGGTGTTTCAGTGCCCAAAAGGATAATTATTTCTCAAATATGTGTTGCAGCACGTGGAAGACTAAACCGGCCTACGGATTATGATTGGTCACCTGCTTGACCTGACGGCTACGGGTCATCTTGCACCGGTTCATCCTCTTCATCTCTATCCAGCGGCTGGAAGTCAATAGTTGTCCAGTCGATCCCAGTTAACGCTTGGAACACAGCTTCGTCGCTTATAAGGGTGGACGGTTCAATGTGAGGGGCATAACTGTGCTTACGGATTGGAGGGATCAGGTTTTGAGCCTCAGGAGTCGGTGCCGCAACCCATTTGTTGTTGATGTCATAACTCGCCTGGTAAAATGAAAGACCGGCCTCTTCAGCGAGTTGACAAGCCAGTGGACGTACTTCCCGGTTTATGGCGCGGAGATCTTCATTGCCAAATTCTGATCCATCTTCTTTTAAGCTTGGGTAGCCTTTAGCCACGTCCGCCGGACAAGATCAGGCACCCACGCCAGCCCTTGCAGCAGATCTCTTTAGCTCTTCTACCCAGGCATGCAGCATAGATAGCCTGTCTAAAGTATCTTGATTAACGTCGGGGGCAGCTTATTGTGAGAAGCGGTGCAGATAATTCGTTGCGCGCCGGTGTACAATTGCTCTATCAGCGTGTAGGCAGCCTTGAGTTTCTTCTGTACAACAGAGCCCAGATGGCTGATGCGAGTTCCTGCATCATTACAAACGTCAGTAAACCGGCAACACATGGGAAGATATGTTGAAAGTATAAAAGAAGGATCTTTACCGAACACAACAACAGTCATGGCATGTATCTGCCGCTTTACGCCAGTCAGCTCATCTACCACCAGTTTAAGAGCTGCTTCTGCGTCCTCGGCTCTTTTTCACAAAGCGGATTTTTCTGTCTCCCAATCCGCCCGCTCCTTGTTGAAGCTCTCTTTCAGTTTTTCATAGCGTCTAAAGCGCTGGTCAACTCTTCCTTGGCCTTGGAGGTTTCGGCTTGCTGAGATTTGATGTTCTCTTGCATATCGGCGGTTTGAGCTTCCTTTTTGCTCAGCTCAGCTTGTAATAGACAGAAGTATAATGAGTTGGTAATACATGTTTCAAGTATCAAGCACATAACAAGTTATGCACCTGGTACTTGGGGGCTAATGCATATTGGCTTGTTCTCGGAAATTTCTACAAGTCCCAAGCATAATACAAGTATTACTCTTGGCACTTGGGGGCTAATGTATGTTTGTTCAAAGTACTCATCTGGGAAGTCTTTTAAAAGTCCCGGTTCATCTTTATAAAGTTAAACCGGCCCTTGGGGGCTACACCAGTGAAAAAGATGCAGTGTTGCAAATATAAAGTTATTACTAAGTCCCGGTTTAGATTGGTATCATAAACCGTCACTTGGGCGCTACTGGAGTTGATGTTTGAAAATGGACATAAGAGACATAGTTGTGTGGTTACCTCATATCGCTCCTTCATCAGATTTACTAAACCGGCTTCATAGTCACGACTGGTGTATAGACGGTTCAAGAAGCCAGAGTGAATATCTTGGGCATTGAGATGAGTGTAGCTGGAAAAATCGGTGCTCCATTTGCCTTTGCCCATAGCAGAAAGTTCATCCTTGGCGCTATGTTTGGATAAAGCGACCGGGTTGCCAGGAGCAGTGTGGCTGACACCGGTAATAATAACATCATCCTCTTTATCATCAGCAGCCTTCACGAGAGTTGGCGGTTTATCGGTAGCCTTAGCTGGACTGGCCGATTTGTCATTAGGTCGGACCGGGCTGGTCGGTTTGTCAGAATGGCATGTGGTGTCAATTTCTACTTGTTCAGTAAACAAGACATGGGCTTGAGGCGGCGGATCATTAAGCATGGCATCAGCATCAGTTTCTTCTGGGTCTGGAGTCTTTTCCGGTTCAACATCCACGTTATCATCAGCCGGTTTATTTAACTGAGCCTTCTTGCTGGGTCTAGGCTTGGCGCTGAGAAAAATAAACATGAGGATCAGTATAGTATGTAAAAATAACACATCAAGGATAAAAAAAGTGCATAGCTCACCCAGGAACTGTTTTGAGGGGTGGAAGCTTTGTGGCTGATGACTCGCCATAAGATGAGTGGGAAGTGCCCTGATAATTTGAATCAGATGGATTAAGAGGTTGTCGGAAACAACCCGCCTTGGGGAAAGAAGTGTCAAGAGTATAAGAGACCTCTAATCGGTGTTTCCGAACCGGAGTGTTCGGTAAACCGGCGGAGGTAACTACCTGGCCGCTATGCCGGGTCATGCGGCGAGCTTCGTGTTGCTGCGTCTTCAAAAGAAAGTTGGGGTCCAAGTAAGCAAGAGGGTGAGAAAAATTTACTTTCCGGTTTGCTCGACGGATTTTCGATGTGGGCAGAGGATCTGAATCGGAGGAAAGAATGATTACCTCTACGTCATCAGCTTGATCGCCTTGACGTCGTCGATAATAGTCATTGTCAATGAGGTGTATGAAAAATGAACCAAGAGAGTCAAATTCTACCTCTGAGTTCGGATTAGCCACATCGTCATCAGCATTTGGCTCGGAAGATGCAGTGGTCCTTTTCTTGGCAGGTTTTTTAACAACCTTGGTCTTCGGGCGAAGTGGCTTGGCCGGTTTATCTTGTGGTTTTGCCAGTTTATCTTGTGGCTTTTTCTTCCATAACGGATCATCGCCCTATCAAAGATGGACACAATTTTTCATAAGATATTTTGAAAGAAGCAAGTAAAGTAAAAAAAGGGTATATGATCCTTACCTTTGGCGGTTTATTGGAAACACGGAAAGGACTTAATCCGGTATGGCTACAGACAGCCTCCGGTTCATTCAACATCTTCTTCACAGCCTCAGTAACTTCCGCATCTGTAAGCTGAATATCAATGTCGTTGAGGATCCTTCAAACTCCCTGTGTATTCACACATCAAACCGGGGCGCCGGCTTAAGGGAAGAATACTCCAGCTTATCCAACAACGAGCAAAGTCAACACTTGTTAAACCGTTCGCCATGAAGGCTCTAAGCTTTGACAGTTGTGGGGCATAGTTGGACCTTTCCTTTGCGGCCAACCTCTGAGGAAAGGGATGTGTATTGCTAAGACGGTGAGGCCGGTAACCCGGCAAGGCGTTTTCGTCAGTTGGAGATGTGTCTTTGTAGTAAAACCAAGTTTGGTTCCACTCCTTGGGGTGACTGTGAAGCTTGGCGTGAGGGAAGCTGACTTCCTTCCTTTTTTGAACCGCCATTCCGCCAAGTTCAGTATAGGGTCCATCTGTGAACTCTGTGCGACGGTTTAAGTGGAAGAAATCTCTAAACAACTCAACTGTGGGCTCTTCTTGAAGGTAAGCCTCACAAAACACTTGGAAATGGCAGATGTTGGACACAGAGTTTGGACCGATGTCCTGAGGGTGAAGCTGGAGACTGGCAAGTACGTCTCGGAAGAATCTTGAACCGGGAGGGCTAAAACCTTGACCCAGATGGTCAAAAGAAAACCACTACTTCTCCGTCCTTGGTTCAGGAGGATTTTCTGGACCAGGGGCCCTCCAGTGGATGACCTCTTTCTTGGCTAAGGCACCGGTTGCAACACATCTGCTCAACTGTTCTTCAGTGACTCGAGAAGGAGCCCAGTTGCACTCATACACTTGTTTGGCCATTTCAATGACAAGCAGAAACATAATTATTGCCGGTTTAAGATTCAGAATTGACAACTATAAAGAGATGCGAGGATGTATGCATATTGTTAAACCATGGTTTGTTACTGGTAAACCGGAGTCTGACAATAGAGACAGTACAATGACGAATGCATTGGCGGTTCAACATGAGACTATTGGTATCTACTGGGTCATCATTTTTCTACGGGATTAAAACCGCCGAATCTGGTATTGAAGATACAAGTCTAAAGATGCATAAGTGAAGGAAAAACAAGTTTTAGTTCTTGGCATGGTAATTTCAGATCTGTCGTGCGTTGGAAAATCAAAATATATTCTGACCTAATTTCAAGTGCTCGAAGAGTTCAGCAAGTACAGATGAGTTCTATATAAGTCAGATGCCCTAACAAGGAAAAAGGAGTTTAAACTACAAGGGCACTGGAAAATATCAGATCTAACTAGTCATTGGTATTACTGAAGAGGAACAAGGAAGAATAGCTCCAAGAGCTTCGAAGAACTACGAAGAACACTGAACCCTAATGGTGGATCTAGAGTGAGGAGAAGAGGAACTTACTGGTGCTGAGGAAGCAGCGGGAGATCACCGCGTTTCTCTGGTGCGGTCAGGTTGATGCAGCGGCCGTTGTTGAGGCAGAGGCGAAGGTCGACCGCGGTAGCAGAGCTCGAAGGTTGGTTGGAACGCGGAAGAAGAAGATGCGAAGAGGCGCGGGGGAAAAGTGAAAAGGACCCCTCAGCCTTATTTATAAGGTGAATGGATAAGTGGCAGGCTCGAGAATCGAGGAGCCCAAAAAATGGGATATGTGACAGCTCTATTGCCTCGATTGTTGGAGGCCCATTAATAAAGGTGGGTATGCGCAGTTCTTAATAACAGATGATGTCATGGCGATTTATCATGGTCCTGGAAAGTGACATCATGGCGGTTTACAAGATTTCTATGAAGATGATGATGCGTTGAGGATTGACATGAACCAGTTCAAATCAATCTGGGGCCTAATGTTGGGGATATTACTAATAGGCGTAAACCGGCCAGGAGAGGCCGGGTTAACCCCATAATGGCTCACTTTATCTAAAGCCCATGAAGACAAAGACGGTGACGATTTATGAAGGCCCAGGGCCCAAAGCCGGTTTAAGGCCTGTAGACATAAACCGGTATTGATAGGTAAACCTGTGTTGTAAGATAGAAAGAGCAGAGACAGAGCCGGACACGTTAATGAGCCGGCCTCGGGTTTCTGTAAACCGACGGGCGTCAACCCATGTATATAAGGGGACGACTCGGCGGCGGTTTAGGACAACAGACAACAACTCGAGACTCAGGCAAAGCGTATTCGCTCCCTGGTCATCGAAACCCTAGCAATTCCATAACAACTGGATTAGGCTTTTACTTCACCGCAAGGGGCCAAACCAGTATAAACTCTCTGCATCCCTTGTCCGCTTTAACCCCTTTAAGCTAACCCGTAGCAATGGCTCCACGACTAAGTACTTTCCTTAGGACATCTGCCGTGACAAAACCACGACACATTGCAAACGGTTCCTATTTTGGGAACCATGTGTGACTGACGTATTACCTCCGTCCTGGTTTATTGGTCCCCCTTTGAAATTTTTATCAAATTTTGACCAAATATTTAACATACTCAGACAAAGATAATAAACGTACATGTACATAAGCATTGTTCAACCATAAGTACATAGTTCAACCATCATGAACCATACTCAAGCGTACATAGTTCGATCCATCCCACATCTCATCTCACATGTCGCCACGATCCTGAAGCTTCTCCAGGTACTCGGCGTACGCGTCGTGCGCCACCCTCCGAGAATACTTCTGCTTGAAAGAGCCAACAACCCATCCTCTTGCATGCGCCAGAACACTTAGATACACGTTATGAAGCTTGTGGTTGCAAAATGGGCATCCATAGCCGTCGCTCCAGGTCCTAATACGCCTGTTATGCATTCCCGCATAAAGCTCCCTCAGGATTCACCTCTTGTACCTCCTCTGGGCATCTTCATCCTTGTTGTCCACATCGTTAGACAGCACCTATACAAATAGTAGAACAAATTTGGCATCAAATCACTAATTACATGTCATGAAGTAGGATTTGGAATTTATGGCTATTTATTTATACATATCCAGAGATTATGGTTCGATTTTTAAGCACAATCGTCTATGTACAGACCAATCTTGAAGAAAATAATGTCACAAACATATGTAGGTCATTCAAAGTCAATGTCAAGTCCTGGCTAGGAATTATTAGCACGAACACTAACCCTAGTTGGATTACTAGTAGAAATCATTTGCACAGATGAAACAACTAATCACTTATGACCTGTACCATTCAAACAATGAATACACTACACGGATCTAATGAAACTTACTCGGATTCAATGGATTGGGAGAACATAACCACATGATTTCTATTCCAAAAAGGGGGAGGCGGGAGTAACCAGAGAAACCATATGATCTATTTGACACATAAATGGGTATAGATGACTAACCAGCTGTCCGTCGTCGTCGGAGTCGTCGCCGGAGTGGTCGTCGGAGTTGGTGTGGAACTCCGCCTCCGGCTATGGAAGCTCGACGCCGTCGACGATGTCAGGGTGCAGCGATAACTCGCCGGCGATGATGGCAACCTCTGCTTCCATCTCCACGCCGTGCTCTGGTGCTTTAGCAGCCCCGGCGTCGCCACTCCCTCCGATGGGGCGCTTCGGCGGCATCCTCATACACTGATGGCTTTGAGGACTGAGCGCGGCATCGAGGATGCAAGCGGAGAGAGAGAGGATTGTGTGTGTGGCGAGGATGGGGGGTGCGGCCGCTCGGGCGCACCATTAATATGGAGTAGTGGGAGTTGTGGGAGAGAGGCGGGCGGCGGTCAAACCGATGGCTCGCCTCCCGGTGAGCCTGTGCACTGGACTACTGGCATGCCTACCAAAGTTTCACACAGCTACTCGCACGCCTCCCGATGACAGTGCGCAGCGAGCATGCCTCCGTCAATTCACACATCTGCACGCACGCCTTCCCGTCTTCCTGCGCGGCGGACTGCTCGCATGCGTCCCGTCAACTAACGCTGCGTCAAGACGGCACACGGTTTACGGCGCACGTATATTGTTTTTCTATTTGGATGATTAATGCTGCCACTTTATTGCTTAACCAAAGCATGGCATGTATCAATTGTTGGTCTAACGCTCACGGTTCGAATAAATAATCCATTTGGGATATTGGTTCCCAATTATTAATAATCTCCCGTCTGTAATTAGATAAAGATTACAACAAAACTGGTCTCAAATTTGACAAAAAAAAGTACAATGCCACTTGATACGTCTCCAACGTATCTATAATTTTTGATTGTTCCATGTTATTATATTTTCTGTTTTGGATGTTTAATGGGCTTTAATATGCTCTTTTATATTATTTTTGGGACTAACCTATTAACCGGAGGCCCAGTGCCAGTTGCTGTTTTTTTTTCCTATTTCAGTGTTTTACAGAAAAGGAATATCAAACAGAATCCAAATGGAATGAAACCTTCGCGAGGATCTTTCTTGGAACAAACACAATCTATGAGACTTGGAGTGGAAGTCAGAGACGCAACGAGGTGGCCACGAGGCAGGAGGGCGTGCCCAGGGGGTAGGCGCACCCCCACCATCGTAGGCCCCTCGTAGCTCCACCGACCTATCTCTTTTGCCAATATATACTCTTATACCCAGAAAACATCCAGGGGAGCCATGAAACCACTTTTCCACCGCCGCAACCTTCTGTACCCGTGAGATCCCATCTTGGGGCCTTTTCTGGCGATCTGCCGGAGGGGGATTCGATCAGAGAGGGCTCCTACATCAACACCATAGCCTCTCCGATGATGTGTGAGTAGTTTACCACAGACCTTCGGGTCCATAGTTATTAGCTAGATGGCTTCTTCTCTCTCTTTGGTTCTCAATACAAAGTTCTCCTCGATGTTCTTGGAGATCTATTCAATGTAATACTTTTTCGGTGTGTTTGCCGAGATCTGATGAATTGTGGGTTTATGATCAAGTTTATCTATGAATAATATTTGGTTCTTCTCTAAATTCTCTGAATTGTGGGTTTTTGATATCTTTGCAAGTCTCTTCAAATTATCTATTTAGTCTGGCCTACTAGATTGATCTTTCTTGCAATGGGAGAAGTGCGTAGCTTTGGGTTCAATCTGGCGGTGTCCTTTCCTAGTGACAGTAGGGGCAGAAAGGCACGTATTGTATTGTTGCCATTGAGGATAAAAAGATGGGGCTTATATCATATTGCTTGAGTTTATCCCTCTACATCATGTCATCTTGCTTAATGTGTTACTCTGTTCTTATGAACTTAATACTCTAGATGCATGCTGGATAGCGGTCTATGTGTGGAGTAATAGTAGTAGATGCAGAATCATTTCGGTCTACTTGACACAGACGTGATGCCTATATTCATGATCATGCCTAGATATTCTCATACCTATGCGCTTTTCTATCAATTGCTCGGCAGTAATTTGTTCACCCACCGTAATATATGCTATCATGAGAGAAGCCACTAGTGAAACCTATGGCCCCCGGGTCTATTTTCCATCATATAAGTTTCCGATCTAAAATTCTAGTTTCCTATTTATTTTATTTTGCAATCTTTACTCTCCAATCAATACAACAAAAATACCAAAATTATTTATGTTATTATCTTTATAAGATCTCACTTTTGCAATTGACTGTGAAGGGATTGACAACCCCTTTATCGCGTTGGTTGCAAGGTTCTTGATTGTTTGTGCACGTACTAGGCGACTTGCGTGTTATCTCCTACTCGATTGATACCTTGGTTCTCAAAAACTGAGGGAAATACTTACGCTACTTTGCTGCATCACTCTTTCCTCTACAAGGGAAAACCAACGCATGCTCAAGAGGTAGCAAGAAGGATTTCGGGCGCCGTTGCCAGGGAGATTTGTGCCAAGTCAAGTCAAGATTTGATCTCCCGTCAACTAGCCATTTCTGGCGCCGTTGCCGGGGAGATCTATGCACAAGTCAAGACATACCTAGTACCCATCACAAACTCGTATCCCTCGCATTACATTATTTGCCATTCGCCTCTCGTTTTCCTCTCCCCCACTTCACCCTTGCGTTTTATTCGCCCTTTTTCCGTTCGTCCCTTTTCGCTTGCTTATTGTGTGCTTGTGTGTTGGTTTGTTTGTCACAATGGCTCAAGACAATACTAAATTATGTGACTTTTCCAATACCAACAACAATGATTTTATCAGCACTCCGATTGCTCCTATTACCGATGTTGAATCTTGTGAAATTAATACTGCTTTGTTGAATTTTTCATGAAAGATCAATTTTCTGGCTTCCTAACGAAGATGCCGCTACCCATCTAAACAACTTTGTTGATTTGTGCTATATGCAAAAGAACAAAGATGTGGATAATGATATTGTTAAATTGAAGATATTTTCATTTTCACATAGAGATCGTGCTAAAACATGGTTCTCTTTTTTGCCTAAAAATAGTATTGATTCATGGAATAAGTGCAAAGATGCTTTTATCTCTAAGTATTTTCCTCCCGCTAAGATCATCAATCTTAGAAACGATATTATGAATTTTAAGCAACTTGAGCATGAGCATGTTGCACAAGCTTGGGAGAGGATGAAGTTAATGATACGTAATGCCCTACACATGGTTTGAATTTATGGATGATTATACAAAAATTTATGCCAGATCGAATTTTGCTTCGAGAAATCTTTTAGATTCGACCGCGGGAGGCACTTTCATGGAAATCACTTTAGGAGAAGCTACTAAACTCCTAGATAATATTATGGTTAATTATTCTCAATGGCACACCGAAAGATCTTCTAGTAAAAAGGTTAATGCGATTGAAGAGATTAATGCTTTGAGTGGAAAGATGGATGAACTTATGAAATTGTTTGCTAATAAGAGTGCTTATTCTGATCCTAATGATATGCCTTTGTCCACTTTGATTGAGAATGAATCTATGGATGTGAATTTTGTTGGTAGGAACAATTTTGGCAACAACGCGTATAGAGGAAACTTTAATTCTAGGCCATTCCGTAGTAATTCCTCTAATAATTATGGTAACTCCTACAACAAATCTTATGGAAATTTTAATAAGATGCACTCTGATTTTGAGAATAGTGCTAAAGAATTTATGAATTCGCAAAAAAATTTCAATGCTTTGCTTGAAGAAAAATTGCCTAAGATTGATGAGTTGGCTAGGAACATGGATAGAATTTCTCTTGATGTTGATTCTTTGAAACTTAGATCTATTCCATCTAAGCATGATATCAGTGAGTCCCTCAAAGCCATGAGAATTTCCATTGATGAGTGCAAAGAAAAAACCGCTAGGATGCGTGCTAAAAAAGATTGCTTTGTGAAAGCGTGTTCTTCTAGTTTTCATGATAATAATGATGAAGATCTAAAAGTGATTGATGTGTCTCCTATTAAATCTTTTTTTACAATATGAATCTTGATAAATATGGGACTGGAGATGAGTCAACTTTAGTTAAAAGGCGTCCCAATGATTCGGAGTTTTTAGATCTTGATGCAAAAATTGGTAAAAGTGGGATTGAAGAGGTCAAAACTTTACATAGCAATGAACCCACTATTTTGGATTTCAAGGAAATTAATTATGATAATTGATCTTTAAGAGATTTTATTTCCTTGTTGTAATCCATTTTAAATTCTCCTCATTCTTATAGTCAAAATAAAGCTTTTACTAAACATATCATTGATGCTTTAATGCAATCTTATGAAGAAAAACTTGAATTAGAAGTTTCTATCCCTAGAAAACTTTATAATGAGTGGGAACCTACTATTAAAATTAAGATTAAATATCATGAATGCTATGCTTTGTGTGATTTGGGTGGTAGTGTTTCCACGATACCAAAAACTTTGTGTGATGTGTTAGGTTTCCGTGAATTTGATGATTGTTCTTTAAATTTGCATCTTGCGGATTCCACCATTAAGAAACCTATGGAAAGGATTAATGATGTTCTTATTGTTGCAAATAGGAATTATGTGCCCGTAGATTTAATTGTTCTTGATATAGATTGCAATCCTACATGTCCTATTATTCTTGGTAGACCTTTCCTTAGAACGATCAGTGCAATTATTGATATGAAAGAAGGAAATATTAGATTCCAATTTCCATTAAGGAAAGGCATGGAACACTTTCCTAGGAAGAAAATTAAATTACCTTATGGATCTATTATGATAGCCACTTATGGATTGCATACCAAAGATGACAATACCTAGATCTATTCTTGTTTTTATGCCTAGCTAGGGGCATTAAACGATAGCGCTTGTTGGGAGGCAACCCAATTTATTTTTGTTCCTTGCTTTTTGTTCCTGTTTAGTAATAAATAATTCATCTAGCATCTGTTTAGATGTGGTTTTATGTTTTAATTAGTGTTTGTTCCAAGTAGAACCTTTGGGAGGACTTGGGTGAACTCTTTGTGATCTTGTTGTAAAAAACAGAAACTTTAGCGCTCTTGAGATTAGCTGCCATTTTTTACTAGAGAGTGCTTTTAGGTTGATTATTTTTTGCAGATGATTAATAGATAAATTAATCATGTCCACCAATTCATTTCAGAATTTTTGGAGTTCCAGAAGTATACGTTTGATATAGATTACTACAGACTATTCTGTTTTTGATAGATTCTGTTTTCCGTGTGCTGTTTGCTTATTTTGATGAATCTATGGCTAGTATCGGGGGGTATGAACTATTGAGAAGTTGGAATACAGTAGGTTTAACACCAATATAAATAAAGAATGAGTTCATTACGGTACCTTAAAGTGGTGGTTTGTTTTCTTACACTAAAGGAGCTCCTGAGATTTTCTGTTTAAGTTTTGTGTTGTGACGTTTTCAAGTTTTTGGGTAAAGATTTGATGGATTTTGGAATAAGGAGTGGCAAGAGCCTAAGCTTGGGGATGCCCAACATACCCCAAGGTAAAATTCAAGGACAACCAAAAGCCTAAGCTTGGGGATTCCCCGGAAGGCATCCCCTCTTTCGTCTTCGTCTATCGGTAACTTTACTTGAGGCTATATTTTTATTCACCACATGATATGTGTTTTACTTGGAGCATCTTGTATGATTTGAGTCTTTGGTTTTTAGTTTACCACAATCATCCTTGCTGTACACACCTTTTGGAGAGACACACATGAATTGAAGTTTATTAGAATACTCTATGTGCTTCACTTATATCTTTTGGGCTTGATAATTTTTGCTCTAGTGATTCACTTATATATTTTTAGAGCACGGTGGTGGTTTTATTTTATAGAAACTATTGATCTCTCATGCTTCACTTATATTATGTTGAGAGTCTTTTAGAACAGCAAGGTAATTTGCTTTGGCTATAAAATTAGTCCTAATATGATGGGCATCCAAGATGGGTATAATAAAAACTTCCATATAGAGTGCATTGAATACTATGAGAAGTTTGATACTTGATGGTTGTTTTGAGATATGAAGATGGTACTATTAGAGTCGTGCTAGTTGAGTAATTGTGAATTTGAGAAATACTTGTGTTGAAGTTTGCAAGTCCCTTAGCATGCACGTATGGTAACCGTTGTGTAACAAATTTGAAGCATGAGGTGTTTCTTTGATTGTCCTCCTTATGAGTGGTGGTCTTGGACGAGCGATGGTCTTTTCCTACCAATCTATCCCCCTAGGAGCATGCGCGTAGTGCTTGGTTTTGATGACTTGTAGATTTTTGCAATAAGTATGTGAGTTCTTTATGACTAATGTTGAGTCCATGGATTATACGCACTCTCACCCTTCTATCATTGCTAGCCTCTTCGGTACCATGCATTGCCCTTTCTCACCTTGAGAGTTGGTGCAAACTTCGCCGGTGCATCCGAACCCCGTGATATGATACGCTCTATCACACATAAACCTCCTTATATCTTCCTCAAAACAGCCACCATACCTACCTATTATGGCATTTCCATAGCCATTCCGTGATATATTGCCATGCAACTTTCCACCGCTCATTTATTATGACACGCTTCATCATTGTCATATTGCCTTGCATGATCATGTAGTTGACATCGTATTTGTGGCAAGGCCACCATGCATAATTTTTTCATACATGTCACTCTTGATTCATTGCCTATCCCGCACATCACCGGAGGCACTGATATAGAGTCATATTTTGTTCTAGTATCGAGTTGTAATCCTTGAGTTGTAAATAAATAGAAGTGTGATGATCATCATTACTAGAGCATTGTCCCGTGTGAGGAAATAAAAAAAGAGAAAGGCCAAATAAAAAAAGGGGAGAAAGGCCAAATAAAAGAAGTGAAGGCCCAAAAAAAGAGAGAAAAAGAGAGAAGGGACAATGCTACTATCCTTTTTTCCACACTTGTGGTTCAAAGTAGCACCATGATCTTCATGATAGAGAGTCTCTTATTTTGTCACTTTCATATACTAGTGGGAATTTTTCATTATAAAACTTGTCTTGTATATTCCAACAATGGGCTTCCTCAAATGCCCTAGGTCTTCGTGAGCAAGCAAGTTGGATGCACACCCACTTAGTTTCTTTTGTTGAGATTTCATACATTTATAGCTCTAGTGCATCCGTTGCATGGCAATCCCTAGTCCTCGCATTAACAACAATTGATGGGCATCTCCATAGCCCGTTGATTAGCCGCGTTGATGTGAGACTTTCTCCTTTTTTTGTCTTCTCCACACAACCTCCATCATCATATTCTATTCCACCCATAGTGCTATGTCCATGGCTCGCGCTTATGTATTGCGTGAAAGTTGAAAAAGTTTGAGAATACTAAAGTATGAAACAATTGCTTGGCTTGTCATCGGGGTTGTGCATGATGAGAGCATTTTGTGCGACGAAAATGAAGCATGGCCAAACTATATGATTTTGTAGGGATGAGCTTTCTTTGGCTATGTTATTTTGAGAAGACATAATTGCTTAGTTAGTATGCTTGAAGTATTATTATTTTTATGTCAATATTAAAATTTTGTCTTGAATCTTTCGGATCTGAACATTCATGCCACAATAAAGAAAATTACATTAAAAATTATGTTAGGTAGTGTCGTTGGGAACGACACCTATGGGGTCACTAGGATCCCTTCTACGGTCGGCGGGTGCGAGGTTGTGCAAAGAGCGGGTCTGACAGAAAGCACACGGGTCGTTTACCCAGGTTCGGGCTGCGAGGATGCGTAATACCCTAGTCCTGCTTTGGTGGATGTATTGAGTGTTCTTGAGCTCTCGAACTAGCTATGGTGGTTGCGTAGTTCGAAAGAGCCGAATCCCTCTCCTGGTCGCCTCGGGCCTCCTTTTATAGGAAAAAGGGGTCGCCACAGTGGCACACAGGAGGTGGAAAGGCCTACAATGCGCTTGCCTATCGCACGGCATTACGGGAAAAAGTGCATTAAATGTGCTACTTATGTGCCCATTAGCTTTATCGAGGACGGGAACGAGGCCCGTCCCGTCCTCCCTTCGACACGCACCTAGGCCAGTGATGCATGCAGTGCCATGTAGGCGGGCAGGCAGCTGAGGTGGCGCGGTGGTAGGGCCTTCACGAAGATCTGCATGCCACCACGCAGGTGCTTGCTGAGTTGGCCTGGAAGCTGCATGTTGCCACGCAGGTGCCTGCCCAGCTGGTTGGGCTGGCAGCTGCATGCGAACGGCGGCGGAGTCTTGGCTGGTGCGGGCCTGGCAGTGGCCCTGCTGATGCCTTTGGAAAGGGTCTTGCCGGGGGTCCGTCAAGGGTCTTGTCGTGGCGTTGTAGTCGTCCCCGGCAAGGCGCTTGCCGGGGGCCTTGTGGATTCCCTCAGCTAGGATCCCGCCAAGGGCCGCCGTCTTCTGGTCCTTATCTGATCTCACATGTTCATGATCTTGACGAAGATCTGCATGCCACTACAGAGGTGCCTCCCGAGCCCTGGTTCCAGTGTAGTCGTTGGCGGTGTTGGAACCCTTAGGCTCAAGGGTGGCTCACTCTGTTGGCGTCACGCAAGCTGCCCCGGCAAGGCTCTTGCCACGGCCGCGGAGGTCGCTCCGGCAAGGGTTTTGCCGGGGGACTCCACCTCGCCCTCTTGCTTCTCGCGTTTCTGGTCTTGGCATTGCCTCTGATCGCCTTGTGTCTTTGGCTTCTCCCCTCTGCCCTGCTTAGTGTGGCCGTGGGTGCGGCTCCGACTGTCCGTGCACAAGTAAAGGGGTAAAAAGGACCGCCCCTACTTTTGTACACCGACAGGAGCCCCCGGGCCTGGGCCACACATAAGCGCGACATGTTGTTGGGCCAGGCCCAAAACGGTGCGCGGGCAGTCGAGGCGGGATTTTACCGCAGTAATTTTCCGTCCGCCGCGCTTCCCCACGACCCGCGTTGAACGCGCGACATGGAGAATCGTGTGTGACGTGGGGGTCATGCGTGGGGCGGTTTTCACACGCGTGCGTCACATCATAGTAAAGAGGCGGCTCGTGCCTTCCCCATGAAAAGAGGGAGGCGCAGGGGCGCGACCTGTTTACTGGATGGACCCGGGTCACGGTCTTCAAGGCGTTCGCGCCCCTCGATCACGGGGCGGGGAGTGGCTGCCTCACCCGTCCCTTCAATGTTGCTCGCTTGCCACGTGCCCGTCATGTAGGTGGCAGGTGGAGGAGGTGGAAAACCGGGTCTTCGCTGGTTGGGGCAGCAGTCGGTCCTGATTCCCTGCGCCCTCGATGACCGGATTGGTCGAGTGGGGCGGTCGAGCCCCGAGTCTACCCCTTTATAAGAAGGGGAGGGGGACGGCATTCCTCATTCTTCCATCATCCATCTTCTTCTACCCCCGCTCCTTTCTTCCATCTGCCATGGCGAGAGGAAGTGCTGGCCCTTCGACGGTGGGCACAAGGGTTGCTGCTCGACAGCGCGTCCCTCCTTCCCAAGATCTCGCGGCGGCAGAGCCTACCATGAGAGGAAGGGGGAGGGGGCAAGGCCGAGGTCGCTGCGGTGCTTGGGGAAGAGGTGGGCGGGGCGGTGCACTGGCCCCGCCTCCGCCAGCGATGCCTCTCCCGATGGAGGGCCACGTCGGGGACAAGCCCTGTGAGTTCTTCGTCAGGCTGCGTCGGCCACCGCGTCCTTGTCTTCGTCTTCCCACCCCGTTGGCTCGGGAGATGGAGCGTGATCCGCCCCAGTCCCTCAGATTGCACATGAGGGGCTCTAGGAATGCTGGCACGCGGGTCGACGTCGGCTTCCCCGCTCCTGAGGTCATGTACCTCCGTCGTGGATGGAAGACGCGTCAAGATCCACATCCTGACTGACGGTGGGGCTCGTCCTCTATTTCAAGTTAATGGAGGGCGGCCTGCTCTCCGTCAAAGTCTTCAGAGACCTTGGAACTCGCCTGAAGGGCTGCATGGAGAGCTCCTCCAACGATGAAGATTCTTCCTCGAGCAGGAGTGACGAGGAGGACAACGACAGCGATGGCGAGGGAGTCGAGCGGCGGGATGTCGCCCCCTACTCCGACTGACCGCGCCACCCCTCCCTCAGCCACGCGCCCTGCCGAGGGCTTTCCTCGCCAAGCTCTCCATCGAACTTGCCGGGAAGGAACGAATCCTTGTTATTTTTAAGATAAACATTTTCGCCTGGCAACAGGCCTTGCCATCCCCCCACTTCAGTCGACCGTTCTCACGCTCTTGGTGGAGGCAGGGTGAAGTAGAGTTAGGCCCTTCGTTCATTTTCTTGCCACCGCGACTACGACCAAATCCCGGCCCGGGGGATAGCTCTTGGGTATAGGAAAGGGGGAGCATGGTGGTTTAAGAATATAAACGAGGTTTCACATGTGCCAGTTACATACGGAAATGCACAACAGGGGATCAAAGACTTATCTGAATCCGCAGCCCTCGGCAACCTTGGCTTGCCGCGGTTGGACCCTTGTGTCTTCAGCCCCCAGCAACCTTGGCTTGCAGGGGCTGGAGCACCGGTTCGTTCTCTTTCTCCCAAGTAGCTTGGCAGACGTGTCCACGTGCCCTGCGAACCAAAATAGGACAAAAAGGAACAGAAGGACACATACTCGACCTCCAGGCTAGTGGTTAGTCGCCGCTAAGCACTATCAACCCTAATCGAGGGAGGGACTTGACCTAGCATGCATGCTATAACTTAGGGCGCCAGCGCTTCATTTATTTATGCTCAGGGTCTGCGCCTGGCTTTGTACAGAGGGTTACATGCCTTGTCGGCAAAGCTTGTACAAAATGTGGCTTGCCGGGAGGCCCGACAACCGCGCCTTATTGGTAAAACTTGCGAAGATGTTCGATGTTCCAGGAGTTGCTCATTGGAACAGCATCTTCGATCTCCAGGCAGACTGCGCCAGGCCTGGTGACTCATATTACCCGATAAGGGCCTTCCCACTTTGGCGTCAACTTGTTGGAATTCTTGGCCGATTGAACGCGCCGAAGAACAAGGTCGCCTTCCTCCAAACCTCGGGCATGAACCCTGCGGCTATGGTAGAGGCGCAAGGCTTGCTGGTAGACTGCTCTCATAGCTGGCCGAAGACGATCTTCCTCAAGGAGCGTTGCGTCATCTTGCCGCAATTGCTCTTGCTCAAGCTCGTCGTAAGCGAGCACTCGAGGTGACCCGTATATGAGCTTCATGGGGAGAACTGCTTCTGCCCCGTATACCAGGGCAAAGAGTGTCTGGCCAGTAGCTCGATTTGGCGTCATCCTGATCGACCAAAGAACCGCAGGCAACTCATCAATACAGCGCCCTCCGCTCTTGTGCAGCTTATCAAAAGTCTTTGTCCTCAGGCCTCGCAACACTTCAACATTTGCCCTCTCCACCTGACCGTTGCTCCGTGGGTGTGCTACGGAGGCGAAACAAACCTTTCTGCCGAGGTCTTGGATGTATTGCATGAAGGTGTGGCTTGTGAACTGCGTGCCGTTGTCGGTGATGACTCTGTTGGGCACACCAAAACGGCAGACTAGTCCCTTGAAGAACTTGATGGCTGACTATGCCGTCACCTTCCTCACTGCTTCCACCTCCAGCCACTTTGTGAACTTGTCGATCACAATGTACAAGTACTCAAAGACTCCGACAGCACAGGGGAAAGGGCCCAATATGTCGAGCCCCCAGACCGAGAATGGCCAGGAGAGAGGGATTGTTTGAAGGGCTTGAGCTGGTTGATGAAGATTCTTTGAATGGAACTGTGTCGGTGTACTATAGTAGGGGTACCCTAGTATCCCGAACTTGTGCACGGGCAGTTGCAGCCCTCCGCGGCAAGGCTTACCGGGTGACCGCCAAGGTCCTCCGTGGTTCCTTTGGAGCCATTCAAGAACAAAGTATTCAAGCCAAGGAGGCGAGGCCCCGGCAAGAGGAGCTTGCCGGAAGGCCACTCAAGGCACACAGGAGACAAGGCCCGGCAAGAGGAGCTTGCCGGAAGGCCACCCAAGGCACCTAGGAGACAAGGCCCGGCAAGAGGAGCTTGTCGGGAAGGCCCGTGAGCGACAAGCTTCGGACGCGACAAGACAACAACCGCGGCAAGGCGCTTGCCGTGGCAGACCACCACTCGTACTGCGCTCCAAAGACATCCACTAACGTGTCGCATACAGGACCTTTCGGTAGCGTTACAGAAGACGTCTTGACCGGAGCTGTGATGGCAAACAGCGCGACAAGATTGCCATCATGGCAGCGGTGGCGCCCGACGGTCCCTTTTCGCCTTTGTTAGGGCGACGTAGACGGGCATTTAATGCTTTTGTCCCCTGCCGTCAGGGTTAGGTATGATACACTGTACAAGTAGATGTACCAACCACTCCTTTTACATTTTTACCCTTGTCTACGTTGCCACTTGTCGGAGACCCCTTGAGCATATAAAAGGAGGCCCATGCACAACGTAGAAGGGGGTTCGGGTTCGAGAGGTTCCAAGCCATAGAACACCCACGCCAGGTCTCGTTAGCAGCTTGTGTGTACCGTAGCACTCAAGCGCTCCCGAGCAAGAACTCAATACACTCAGACATGCAGCAGTAGGAGTGTTATCTCTCCGGAGAGCTCCGAAGCTAGGTAAAACCGCTCGTGTGCTTCACCTCGATCTGCTCTTCGTGCGACCTCCGCCCCCCGCCGAACCGAAAGGGGCTCGGTCCGCCGGTCCCATAGGTGTTCGTGGGCCAGATCAGCCTCCCCGACATCTTTGGCGCGCCAGGTAGGGGGCGTCGAGATTGTGTGAACCTGATCCGGCGTCCACACGAGCTAGATCTTCATCATCTTCATCGACATGCCACCAAAGAAGAAGGCTTCGGCGGCAGATGTTCCGTCCGCGTCGAACCCACCACCACCGAACAACCGGGTGGTGGGGTAGACGCCGGCGGAAGAATGGGCGTCGACGGGGAGCCCACGGTGCTGCCAAGTCCAAGGACAAGGCTGCGCAGACCTCGGCGTCAGATACATGCACCGCGCCCGTCTCGGGCCTCAGAGGGACCGACAGCGTCATGGTATTCACAACGCCATACGCTCGTTGGACCAAGATCGAGCTGGTGGATCTCGGGATGCTCAAGACCAGCATGCACGCCAACATGCTTTGGCGCGGCGAAAACGCGATCGCTGGACGGGATCTGCTCCTTCTAACATAGTTAGAAGTCCGAGCATATCCGCCTCGCGCCGTTTCGCCATCGCCACCCACCACTCCAGCGAAGCTTTGGCGAGAGCTCAACTGCTCTGGATTACCCTCCAACAGCCGACAAGGTCGATGAATGGAGGGCCACCATTCAGAGTCTCATCGGCTTTGCCAACGGGGACGCTCCGCGGCAGCCGAGTGCATTGCTGCCGCGGCAGGACTGCCAAACACGAGCCGGTGGCGACGAAACCGCTGTGGGGGTGCAACCACCATGCACTCTCCGCCCCAAAGGCCAAGATCGCCGCATCGCCGGATCCACCTCGACAGCGACTCCACCGCATCATCGGATCCACGAGCTCGTCGCGATCAGCGCCAAGTTCTTCACGAACGACAGCAAGAAGACGCTCGAACTGCATCGGCGCCGAAGAGAAGCGGCGTCAATCCGACCAGCCACCGGGCCCTTCCGTCGACATGCATGCGCCCGAGAACCAGCGACTTGCCGTGACGCAGAGGTTGCCCTGCGTTCACTCGTGAGATGCGGCAAGTCCGATGGCCCAACAAGAAGAATTTCAAGCCGACGCATGCAGAAGAAATGCGGCGGCGAGAAGCATCCATCGGAGTTCCTCGGCATCTACACCATCGCGGTGCAAGCTGCCGGGGCGACGACAAGATCCTGGCCAACTACTTCCCGCCGGTGCTCAAGCCCAATGTCGAGATCTGGCTCATGCACTTGCCGGACAACTCCATATCCTCTTGGGCAGATCTATGCCATCGGTTTGTCGACGCCTTTACAGCGTGCCACAAGCCCCATGGCCAAGAAAGCGACCTTCATCTCGCCGCCTGAAGGAAGGAGAGCCCTGCGCAAGTACATTTAGAGATCCAGCGTCAGACGGCACAACATCCCATATGTCCACCGCCGCGGTAATCAGCGTTCCATCGAGCGTGCGAAACCGCAGGATGCGGGAGGAGATGGCGATGTGCAAGATCGAGACGTCGATGAGCTATATGCCCTGGCCGACAAGTGTGCGCGTCTTTGAGGAAGGGAGGAGACTCCCCGGAGAGAATACTGAAGCAGGAGGATCTGATAGTGAGGAGACCGCCCCGGCAAGGAAAAATCGGCGACGGAACAACAGGAAGAAGAAAGGCAAAGATGTGATAGTTGTTGAGCAGTCCGACAACGGAGGTGGCGCCAAGAAAGCCAAAGCTGGTAGCTCTGGCAAGGAGGTTGCCGCTGGCACCAACTGCCAGGCTATGGCGGTCGCCGACAAGCAGGACGGCTCCAACAAAGCGATCTTGCAAGATCCACCGCACCAAGGGCCATGACCTCCAGAGCTGCAAAAGGTCGAGCAGCTTGTCGAGCAGCGAAGGCTGAATCTGAACGACGCGACAAGGAGAAGGCCCAGGAAGGTGCCGGAGGAGCTAGCAAGAAACGTCCCGGCCGAGGAGGACGCCGTGGCAAGGCCAAGCAGCGGCAGGAGAGCAGACCTCCCAGCGGCGCGAAAAGGATGAAGACCACGACGATGATGAAGACATGGATGATGACGAGACCGATGAGCGGGAGTTCGAGAAAGCCACGGAGGTCCTGTGCCTTGACGGCGGTGCTTCTGCATACTTCACACCGCCGGCTCAAGCGGTGGATGCGGGAAGTCAATGCGGCGTAACCATCCGTCGAGTCACGCAAGCCTCTGAAATGGTCCAAAGACGCCTATCATCTTTGATATTGAGGACCACCGATCGGCGTAACTACGGTCGGGTGCTTGCCGATGTTGATTTCACCAACTATCCGCAACCTCAAGGTCACTAAGATGCTAGTTGTGGCGGGGCGGCTTGAACCTGATCTCCTCCGCGGTGCTCCGAAACTCCAGATCCTTGATGGCGAGCTCGAAGAGACCGGCACATTCCAAGGAATCAATCCGGGAAGGAGCAAGCCGAAGGAAAGATCACGTTGCCGGTGACATTTGGCAGCGAGTTGAACTTTAGGACTGAGAGGGTCACTTTTGACGTTGATGACTTTCCATTGCCTTACAATGGGATACTTGGCCGTCCAGCACTTGCCAAATTCATGGCAGCCTCTCACTATGCATACAACATCTTTGAAGATGCTAGGCCCGATAAGTGTCATCTCTGTCCCTGGCGACAAGAAGGATGCTCTTATCTGCACCGACAAGATCTACCGGGAAGCAGCAGCTGCAGCAGATTGCAAGCCACTTGCCGCTCTAATGCCCATTCCGGCAAGAGCTCCTCTTCGGAGTGCTGCGCTACCGTCGAGGACGCACCATCGAGCTCCACCAGCAACTGTAAGAAGACGATGGCAGCTCCACCAGAGACCAAGAAAGTATCCACCAAGGAGGACGACACTGGTGGTACCTTCACCATCAGTGCCACTCTCGACCCTAAATATGAAGGCGCGCTCGTTGCTTTCCTCAAGGGCGACGTCGGCGTGTTTGCGTGGCAACCGTCGACATCCCGGTGTTCCCAAGAAAGTAATTGAGCACCATCTTGCCGTTTGTCCTCATGCGCGGCCCGTCAAGCGTAAAGTCGTGAAGCGTGCAATGGAGCGCCAAGAATTCATCGCCGAAGAAATCAAGAAATTGGAAGCGGCAGGCCTTGTCGGAGGTGCTCCATCCTACGTGGTTGGCCAATCCTGTAGTTGTATGCATAAGGCAAATGGGAAATGGAGGCTTTGTATCGAGTTTACCGATGTCAATAAAGCTTGTCCCAAAGACCCATTTCCTTGCCGCGCATCGACCAGATTGTTGACTCCACGGCGGATGTGATTTGCTTTCATTTACGGATGCATACTCGAGGATATCATCGATCTTCATGGCAGAAGAGGATGAGGAGAAGACCAATTCATCACCCCATGTGGCACATACTGTTTCGTCACGGATGCCTTTCGGATTAAAGAATGCTGGCTCAACATTTGCAAGAGTAGTCCATGACGCTTTTGAGCCGCAAATGCACGTAAATGTGGAAGCCTACATGGATGACATAGTGGTCAAAAGCAAGGACAAGGCGACTCGATTCAAGATTTAGAGCGAAACCTTTGCAAATCTGCACAAGATCAACGTCAAGCTCAACCACGAGAAGTGTGTGTTTGGAGTCCCTTCCGGCAAGCTTCTCGGGTTCTTCGTGGTCTCGGCGGGAATTGAAGCCAATCCCGACAAGATCAAGGCCATTGAGCAGATTGAAGCACCAAAGCGCGTCAAGGATGTCACGAAGACTTGCGGTTATGTAGCTGCTCTCGGCGAGTTTATCTCTAGGTTCTGCTTGGCGGCCTCGCCATTTTTCAAAATTTTGAAAAAGGCAGGTCCGATGAAATGGACTCGGAGCGGAGGCTGCGGCTGCAGGACTTGAAGAGATACATCCTCCACTCCAACACTTGTCGCACCTAGGCCACAAGAGAAGTTGCTGCTATATATAGCGGCAACCAATCAAGTGGTTAGTGATGCGTTAGTAGCGGAGAGGGGGGCGGATGATGAGCTAGCAGCCATGGCAGATGCATCCAATGACGGCGGGGGGCTTCACCGGCAAGCTCTGGTCCCGACAAGGATGGATCTATCTGAGCGCATGAGAAGATGCGAGAAAAGAATGGTGCAGCGCCCATTTACTTTGTCGGTTCCCTTCTGCGGGGGCTAGGTCAAGGTACTCTGGTGTGCGAAATTGCTTTTCGGCCTCCTCATGGCCTCGAGAAAGCTGCGCCATTACTTCCGGGCACATGAGATCACGATCGTCACTCGTTTTCCATGAAGAGGATCTTGCAAAATCCAGAGGCAACAGGCGGGGATTGTCGAGTGGGCACTGGGCTGTCAAGCTTTGGCCTCAAGTTTGAGAGCACTTCAACTATCCAAAGCGAGGCGTTGGCGGAGTTCATAGCAGAATGGGCGCCAACACAAGATGAAGAAATTCCAGAAACGAGCATCCCGTCAAGGAAGCAAGCAAAGAGTGGCTGATGTACTTTGATGGTGCCTTCTCGCTGCAAAGCGCCCGGTCTTGGCGTGCTACTTGTTGCACCCACCGGAGAGCACCTCAAGCACGTAGTCCAGATGCACTTTCCCAAGGAGCAAGCAACAAACAATACTGCAGAGTATGAAGGTTTGCTTGCCGGTCTCGAGGATCATGATGAGACCTTGGGATCAAGAAGCTCATTGTCGGGGGTGACTCACAACTTGTCATCCGCCAAGTGAACAAGAGTTATCGAGTCTGTTGATGGAAGCTTATGTTGATGAAGTGAGAAAGCTAGAAGAGCACTTTGACGGCCTCTGAGATGGAATATATTCCAAGAGCTCAGAACGACATTGCCGATGGCCTGTCGAAGTGCGCCGCACTTAAGTTACCTATGGAACCAGGGATCTTTGTGCTCAAGCTGACTCAACCGTCTGTAACGCCATCAACTGGACAGAGCAAGAAGAGGAAGTTGATTTCTGGTGACTATTTTCCGGCAGAGCTCCCTGAAGCCGCTGCCAAGAAGGTCCCCAAGATCAACACCAACAGTCTTTGAGGAGCGATGCGCTCGACAAGCCCTAGGGTTTGTTTACGTTGAAGCGACGCTCCCGACAAGTTTTGCTCCGGCAAGCTTGCCGGGGAACGTCAAGTTCCGGCTGAGCCACAGGTTCTCGCCGTAGAAGCGGATGTTCCCGCAGCAGCAGATGTGCCTTTAGTCCTTGTTGTCGAGCCGCAAGCTCGAGCATGGGCACAACAGATTGTTCGTTTCCTTCAGACAGGAGAACTTCCCGAAGAGCAAGAAGAAGCGGAAAGAGTAACCCGGCAGTCAAGTATGTACCAGTTTGTCGACAACACACTGTATAGAAGAAGACTCAACAGTATGAAATTGAAGTGTATTCACCGGGAAGACGGACAAAAGCTGTTGGCAGAGATACATGGAGGCATATGTGGTCACCACATTGGCGCCAAAGCACTTCTTGGCAACAAGCGTTCGGCAAGGTTTCTTTGGCCGACAGCCCTCCGAGGATGCAACTGCACAAGTAACCAAGTGTGAAGCGTGCGGTTCCATTCCAAGCAGATACACCAGCCAGCTCAAGCTCTCGGGCGATCCCTTTATCCTGGCCATTTTTGATGCAGGGGCTAGACATCCTCGGCCCCTTTCCCGGTAGCCGGGGCTTTGAGTACTTATGCGTTGCAATCGACAAGTTCACAAAGTGGCGGAAGTGGAAGCGATGAGGAAGGTGAAAGCACACGGTCATGATCAAGTTCTTTAGGTCGATTGTTTGCCGTTTCGAATCCCTAACAGGATCATCACCGACAATGGCACGCGCAATTCCTGAGCCGCACCTTCATGCAAGACGTCCAAGATCTTGGCGCCAAGGTCTGCTTAACCATTGCTCATCCGAGAAGTAACGGTCAAGCGGAGAGGGCGAATCTTTGAAGTGCGCAAGGCGCTCAAGACCAGAACTTTCGACAGGCTACACAAGTGCGGAAAGAAGCTGGATTGAGGAGCTGTCGGTGGTTCTTTGGTCGATCAGACGACGCCAAATCGAGCCACTAGCCGGACACCTTCGCTCTAGTCTATGGAGCAGAGGCGGTTCTCCCCACGGAACTCGATATCACGGATCACCTCGAGTGCTCGCTTATGATGAGCTTGAGCAAGAGCGATTGCGACAAGATGACGCGCTGCTCCTTGAGGAGGATCGTCTTGAGCTCTTTGTCTGAGCTGCTCGATACCCGACAAGCTTTGCGCCGCTACCATAGCCGCAAAGTTAATTCAGAAGTCTCGAGGAAGGCGACCTTTGTTCTTGGTAGCGTTCAGTCCGCCAAGAATTCCAACAAGTTGGCGCCAAAGTGGGAAGGCCCTTACGGGTGAAAGCGAGTCACTAGGCTCCGGCGCTGTTGTCCGCTTTTGAGACCGAAGATGGCATTCGGTGAGCAACTCTGGAACATTGAGCATCTTCGTAAGTTTTACCCGTAGGGCGCGGTTGCCGGAACCCGTTCCGGCAACCACCTTTTGTACAAGTCTTGCCGATTTTGCATGTAATCCTTTGTACAAAGCCGGGCGCAGACCCCGTGCATAAGTAAAGCTAATGTGCTTCACACATCTTGCCAATTTAATGCTTTCTACTTCTATTTTGCATGCGTTATCTGACACTTTGTGCAGCACCTACCCCCGGTAAGCAATAACGAGCTATAAGGCTCCATATCTTTATTTTCTCTTCTTTCTCTTTCTCAAAGAAAGGAAGGTTCCCTCGCCCACAAGTTTGCCGGGGAAAGGAGAAGATAATGGTGTGGACCAGCGTCGCTCAAGGATGTCTAGCCTTACCGGAAGCAAGCGACGGAAAAGCTAAGTTGCTAAAGTTTGAGCAATCGGTTTTAAATTTTTAAGTTATCTTCCTCGAACGACCGCATTGCTTTGTATGGAGAACACATGTGGAGGAACCAACTCGTAGCTAGTTGCGCCTTCTTCGTGTTTCAGTCCGCTCAACAACTTAAGTGAGCTGCAACTAGTTGCGACAAGGTTTCTTATCGGTACCCGGCACCTTGACGAGCTGGCGGCGTCCCTTTTCGGCGCTCATGGCCAGTGCTACTGTGACGACAAGTTCCCTAAAAGCGTGGGGCAAAAACATACAAAGGAAGGAACCAAGTAAAGGAAATAACATAGCAATTGCTACCGAAATAGAGTTATATTACAAGATAGCTTGTCAGCTCTAATAGATTGTTCTCATAACATGACAAGCAGCGGCAAGAAAAAAAGAAAGCGAGGCGGCCTAATCTACGCGATCGCCCTCAACCCTCTTGATCCCGCTCACTGTCCATGATGGGTGCAACAAAGGGTCTTGGCGCCTCCACATCAGCATCCGGCGGCAAGGACTTGAGGGCGTTGGTGAGGTTGAGGCACAGGTTGCGGAAGGCCACCCTCATCAGCACCTTTTGAAGAGCTCCAGGAGATCTGGCTCGACTCCTCGGCCAGCTGCTTTGGGATTTCTTCCGGAGTCATTGGAGGGCCGTCACCACGCCCTTGAAGAACAAGCTGAGCTTGGCTTGGGTCGGAGGTGCTCATCGGAGGAATATCCAAGATCCTCCATCCCCAAATGCACCAGCTCCTGTCAATGGGCTGTAGCAACATCCACGAGACCCTCGGTCCAGTGCTCCACATTCTCCCTAAAGGTATTACAGGCGGCAGCACTCGCCTGCCAGGCGCCTCTTCAGCCTTGATCTTCTCCTTCAAGGCCACCTCTGCTCCTGGCGCCGGCCCAGCCGAGTCAAGGTGGTCGGCTTCAACTCAAGATCTGCGTTGGAGTCCTTGGCGGTCTTGAGCTCCTTGCTCCTCTCGGCGAGGCAGCCTGCAGCTCGCCAAGAGTGTAGGCGTCCTTCTCGGCGCTCATGCTTGAGTGCAGCAAGCTCCTCGCCGCTCTCCTTGAGATTGGCCTCGGCTGCATCACCTTCGTCTCCGGCTCCTTCTTGGCGGCCTCGGCAGCTTGCGGCAGCATCCTTTGCTTCCATGAGAGCCCCGCCAAATGTTTGCTTCATGGCTGCTAGATCCTCCTCATGGCTGTCAAGATTAACCTTCCTCTGCGCCTAACTTCGCCTTCTGCGCAGAGATAGCTTCTCGGCGGCAACGCTGTTTCTCCTCGGCTTCAGCCTTCTCGAGGAGGAAGGCTTTGCGCTCCTCGGCGAGTCGCTCCCGCTCCTCTGCGCCAGGACCGAAGAGCTTCTGGTTGAGTCCCGGAGCTCCTCCATGGCGCTTCTCGATGTCTGCTCCGCCTTCGCGACAAGCGCTTCCGGGATTCCGGCTTGGCAGCCGAGCGCGGTAGAGCAACGGCGGCTTCGCGGCAGCTGCTCCTCCTCAGACTTCGCCGCTTCTTTGCTGTTTGGTCGCGTCGACCAGCGTCGATCCAGCGGAGGCGAGCAGCTCTTCATCAAAAGTTTCTCCTTCGGCGGCGCCACAGGCTCGGCGCCCATGGGAGCTTGATGAAGACGCCATCGCCGACCTTCAAATAAGGCGCAGGGCTGGGGCTCTTGAACTGAAGCAGCTGCCGCAGCGGCCGGAAGGGACCAGCGGTCGGCGTAGCGCTGGCGCTCCTACTGACCTCGGGGCCGTCGGTCACGATCGCCGGACCCCTCGCCCGATTCTGCTGGCGGCAGCTTTGGCGGACCTCTTCGCCCAGCGGGCTCGTCGGCGCCTTGACTTCTTCTCCGATGGCGTGGCGTCGTCGGTATTACCAGCGCGTCCTCCTCGCCAGCGACCTCGGTCTCCATTGGCTCTGTGGCGGATGGATCGGCGACGGAAAATGAAGAAAATTCAAGCAAATATTCAAAAGAAAATCAGAAGAAGAAGAACACAGAAACTTTTTCAAGCAAGAGGATTACCTGTGCAAGGAGTCTGATCATGGTCTCCGCCACGAGGGATCCTAGTGCTGTCCCTTGCCGGAGAGCTGTCCCTTCTTGGGAGAGCTGCCTTGCGGAGAAGTCTCCTTGCGGAGAACGCTCCTTGCCGGGAATCCTTCCTTGGCGGTGTAGTCGGCGAAGGCATGTCGGGGCGGCAGGGGCACTCTGGTAAGGCTGCTCTGCTCCTACACAAATCAGCGATCGAGATATCGGCAAAGAAAGGGCACCCATGCGCCCTAACGTGAGGAAGTAAACCATATACTTCTGTTGGGGGCTGCTGAGGAAAAGTTGCCGCGTCCGGCAAGGTGGTCTCGAGACCAGCGCCTCCCGGCTGTCGCGGTGGGTTCGTCCTCGATGACAATCACGGAGCCTTGGCTCTCTTGACGCTCTCGGGCGGCGTCACGAAAAGGAATGAGTTGAGTGAAGCAAATCAGATACAAGACAAAGCAACAAGCTGAAGAACTACAAATCTTGCAAAGAATCTTACTCTTCTTCTTCCTCTTCGAGCTGGCGGCGGAGAGATCAAGTCTGGCTCGCCTCTAGTACGACAAAGGCGAAGGTAGGTTCCCTTGGCGCTTGGCGGGAAGCGAAGCGGTGGTCTGCGAGGCCCGCTCCGATTCTTGCCTTGGCGTGAGGTGCTCAGCGGCACGCGATGCTTGACGCGGTGGTGGAAGCAGCGGCGCTGGGCGGTTGTTGACCCGTCTGCCACCCGCTCGTCTCCGGCCTTGCAGAGCGCCTTCTTGAGTGGAGCTGGGGGCTCCGCTCGCGGCAAGCTGTCTGAAGGAGGAGGAGGCGCCCTCGTGGCTCGCTTGATTTCGGCCAGGCCGACAAGCTCTTCCTCGCCCGGCAAACTCCCTCGCTCGACAAGGCTTGCCGCCTCTGCGCCTCTGCCTCCTCCACGGTGAATCCGAACTTCGCCCAGCGGCAGCGCCTGCTGCCGCCTCTTCCGGCTGAGTGGCGTCTGCGCATCTCATCATCGGTGGTGTCGCGGGTGAGGCTCTTACATTCATCGGGGCGGACCGGCACTTCTACCGAGCTGTCAAGAACACTCGCCATGGACGTCATCTGCGAGCTCTTGCCAGGTTGGAGCGATTCCATGCGAGTCGCTGGCAACGGCATCATTACGCGGATGCGCGGTCGGCGAGGAATTGTTGCCTGACGGGGCGACATTCTTTGGCAACTGAGCGCTCCGGGATGCTCGGGATCGTGCTTGAACAGCTCCAAAAACGCCAGCGTCGATTCAGGGGCAGTGAAATTGAAGTTGAGGCCCGGCACAGCCTCATGATATCTGCCGCGTTCCGGAACTCCCGGCGGGTCTCCTCCTCTCTGCAGGAAGCGTCTGGCGGCGACGAAGGAAATCTGCGCCAACGGCGCCTCTGATCGAAGTCCGACAAGCCTCGAGCGTGAGGATCCGGATGACGGCAATCTTGACCTAAGCGTCTTAGGGGCAGACTGCTTCCAATCGTTGCCGCGCACTCTGAGTTTTGGCGGCTGGGCGATGGCAACTGCAGGTTCTCCTCGACAATCCAGCACCGATCTGCTCTCCACTCATCCCATTTGCTGCGGAGCTCTCCTCCAGATAAGCTTCCTTCTTGCGGTCCTCGAGATCCAGGCGATCCCACGGAAAGAGGCTCCCCTCTCTCAACTCGGGGCATAAAGAAGTGGCGGAAAAGGGCTACGTTTGGATGGACTCCGACAAAGTTTTCGCGAAGATGTGCGAAAACTGCCATGGTCGAAACAACATTGGGGGTGAAGTCAAGGAGGCGGAACCCATAGGTGTTCATGATATCGCAGAAAAATTCAGAGAAAGGCGAGAGCCCGCGATGAAAACGGCAATGTGAAGAAAGGGTACCCATTGAGGGCCAGTTCGAAGCGGCGGTAGGGAGTACCTTCGATGCGCGGATGCGCTCAGCGTCTCCGTCGACAAAAAGAGGTAGTAGTGCTCCTCGGCTCCCTCATGGCGAGCTGGAAGATGCCCGCTCCTTAAGTAGCGCCGCCAAGCGCTGCGCCTCGGCCGACTTCACGGCCTTCCCTTGTCGGCTGGAGACCATGGCAGAGGTGGTGAGGAGATCGGCGGCGTTGGTGATGCTTTGGTGGCGATGGGGGCGGGCTGATCTCTCTTGAGCCTTGGGAAGAAGGGGAAGCAGCGGGTTTTTTTTGGAGATTGGACAAGAATCAAGCTGGCGAGATGGGCGAACTGCCCTGTTTCCCTGCTTATAAAGAGGGGCGGACGTTCCGTCTTTCGAATAAATAAACCACCACGATCTCTCCCACGACACCGCATCTGACGGCGTGCCGTTCGTGGAGGGCGTGGTGTGTCCGAGTGAGTTCTGGCGTAACCCAGGCGTAGCGATGCCCGTGCCACTGTTTGGGCACAGCCCAACAGCGCTTCGGCACCGTGTGTGGCCCGAGCCGGGAGCTCTTGTCGGTTAATACTAGAGTAGGCGTACCTAGTATCCCGAACTTGTGCCGCAGGCGATTGCAGCCCTCAGCGGCAAGGCTTATCGGGTGACCGCCAAGGTCCTCCGTGGTTCCTTTGGAGCCATTCAAGAACAAAGTATTCAAGCCAAGGAGGCGAGGCCACGGCAAGAGGAGCTTGGGGAAGGCCACTCAAGGCACACAGGGAGACAAGGCCCGGCAAGAGGAGCTTGCCGGGAAGGCCACAAGGCACCTAGGAGACAAGGCCCGGCAAGAGGAGCTTGCGGAAGGCCCGGTGAGCGACAAGCTTCCGGACGCGACAAGACAACAACCGTGGCAAGGCTCTTGCCGCGGCAAACCACCACTCTGTACCTACGCTCCAGCACATCCACTAACGTGTCGCATACAGGACCTTTCGGTAGCGGCGGCAAGAAAACGTCTTGACCCGGTGAGCCTGTGATGTGGCGGCGTGACAAGATTGCCATCGTGGCAGCGGTGGCGCCCACAGCAGTCCCTTTACTGCCTTTGTTAGGCGACATAGACGGGCATTTAATGCTTTTGTCCCACTTAGTCACGGTTAGGTATGATACCTTGTACAAGTAGCTGTACCAACCTTTGCTTTTCCATTTTACCCTTGTCTACGTTGCCACAGCCGGAGACCCTTGAGCATATAAAAGGAGGCCCATGCATAGCGTAGAAGGGGTTCGAGTTCGAGGTTGAAGCCATAGAACACCCACGAGGTCTCGTTAGCAGCTTGTGTGTCTTAGCACTCAAGCGCTCCCGAGCAAGAACTCAATACACTCAGACATGCAGTAGTAGGAGTGTTATCTCTCCGGAGAGCTCCGAAGCTGGGTAAAACCGCTCGTGTGCTTCGCCTCGATCTGCTCTTCGTGCGACCTCCGCCCCCGCTGAACCGAAAGGGGCTTGGTCCGCGGGTCCCATAGGTGTTCGTGGGCCAGATCAGCCTGCCCCGACAAACTAACACGCTTCACACTGGTTACTAGTGCCATTGCATCCTGGAGGGCAGTGGGCCAGAAGAAACCCTGCGGGAACGCCTTGCCGGCAAGGGCCCTTGACCCTATGTGGGAGCCACATATGCCTCCGTGTCCTTCCTCCCGAGGAATGCACTTCAATTTCACACCGTTCGGTCTCTTCCGGTACAGGACGTCGTCGAGGAACTGGTACATGGCAGACCGACGGGCTACTTTTTCCGCTTCTTCCTGCTCCTCAGGAAGCTCCCCTGTTTGGAGGAATCAGACGGTATGTTGCGCCCATGCGAAGCACAGGGGCTCGGCGGCAAGGACCAAAGGCATTTCTTACATCATGGGAGCAGCCGTCTCTCTGGCGAGGGCTTAGCGCCTTAGCCGGTCGATTGCTCCTCGGCAGGCTAAGTATCCACGGCAACATCCTTGCCGGTGGCCCCAGGGGGCTCGGCGGGAAAGTACTTGTCGGGGCCCGATTTCCTCTGCTTGTTCTGCTCCGTTGATGGTTCGACGGATGGTTGAGTTAACTGAAGCAAAAAGGTATCTGGTTCCACAGGTAGCTTGAATGCAGCGCGCTTTGACAGGTAATCGGCGATGTCGTTCTCCGCCCGGGGAACATGCTCCGCTTGTATACCGTCAAAGCGCTCCTCCAGCTTCCTCACCTCATCTTCGTAGGCCTCCATCAACGGGCTCTGATAATCTTTGTTGACTTGTCTGACGACGAGCTACAAGTCACCCCTGACGATGAGCTTCTTAACCTCGAGGTCAGCCGCGATCCTGAGACCGGCAAGCAACCCCTCGTACTCAGCAGTGCTGTTGGTGGACATCTCCCTGGGAAAGTGCATGGATCACATACTTGAGGTGCTCTCCGGTGGGCGCGACGAGCAGCACACCAGCACCGGTGCCTTGCAGCGAGAAAGCCCCATCAAAGTACATGATCCAGTTGTGACTTGCTTCCTTGCCGGGGAGAGTAGTCTCCTGGATTTCCTCGTTAGGTGTTGAGGTCCATTCTGCAATGAACTCCGCCAAGACTCTGCTCTGGATCGTCGAAGTACTTTCAAACTTCAACCCAAAGCTTGACAACTATAAGGCCCACTCCACAATCCTTCCGGTTGCGTCTGGGTTGTGAAGTATCCGTTGTAACAGGAGGCGGGTGACGACAGTGATCTCGTGGGCTTGGAAGTGATGACGCAGCTTTCTTGAGGCCATAAGGAGGCCGAAGAGCAATTTTAGCACACCAGAGTACCTTGACCTAGCCCCCTGCAAGAGGGAGCTGACAAAGTAAACCGGGTGCTACATCATCTTCTTCTTCTGCACCACTTCACTTGGCTGCGTGGGCCCTGTCCCGACGGTGTTAGACTCTGTCGAGGGCCCTGCCTTGCCGGCACCAGGCCCTGCCGGGGGAGTCTCTAACTCGCCATCCATCGGTCCTGCCGTTACCACTGCCTCTTCGTCGACCTCCCTCTGCGCCACTAGTGCGGCGCTGACCACTTGATTCGTCGCTGCCAGATACAGCAGCAACGACTCTTGTGGTTTAGGTGCAACCAGTATTGGCATAGAGGGAAGGTATTTCTTCAGATCCTGCAACACTGTCTCGGCCTCTGGGGTCCACTCCATTGGGCATGCCTTCTTCAAGATTTTCAAAAAGGGAAGGGCACACTCAGCGGACTTGGAGATGAATCTTCTATGGCGGCAACGCAGCCAGTGAGCCGGCGCACATCCTTGATCCTCTTGGGTGCCACAATCTGCTCAATAGCCTTAATCTTGTCCGGGTTTGCCTCGATCCCACGCTGCGACACAAAGAACCCGAGAAGTTTTCCAGATGGAACACCAAAGACACACTTCTTAGGGTTCAGCTTGAGGTTGATCTTGCGTAGGTTGGCAAACGTCTCTTCTAAGTCTTGTACAAGGGTCGCCTTGTCCTTGGTTTTGACCACTATGTCATCCATATAAGCTTCCATATTTCTATGTAGCTGGGGATCAAAACCAATCGGGACCGCCCTTGCGAATGTCGAGCCAGCACTCTTCAACCCGAAATGCATCCGTAAAAAGCAATATGTACCACATGGGGTGATTAATGATGTCTTCTCTTCGTCTTCCTTTGTCATGAAGATCTGGTGGTAGCCCGAGAAGGCGTCGAGGAATGATAACAGATCACACCCGGCCGTGGAGTCAACAATCTGGTCAATGCGCGGCAATGGAAGGGAGTCCTTAGGACAAGCCTTATTGATATCTGTGTAATCAATACACAGCCTCCACTTCCCGTTTGCCTTGCGCACCACTACCGGATTGGCCAACCATGTCGGATGGAGCACTCCTCTCACCAAGCCCGCTGCTTCCAACTTCCTGATCTCCTCTGTGATGAACTCCTGTCATTCCAAAGCTTGCTTCCTGACCTTCTGCTTGATGGGTCGCGCATGGGGACAGACAGCAAGATGGTGCTCAATCACTTCCCTGGGAACACCGGGGATGTCGGATGCTTGCCATGCAAACACATCGACATTCACCCGCAGAAAAGTGACGAGCGCGCTTTCCTATTTGCCGTCGACGGTGGACCTTATGGTGAAAGCCCCTCCCGTGCCGTCCTCCCTGACGGACACCTTCTTGGTGTCTGGTGGCACAGCTCTGGATTTCTTGCTCTTGCCGGTGGAGCTCTCTGGCACGTCCTCGACGGTAGCACGACACTCCGAAGAGGTGCGCTTGCCGGAGTGAGTGCGAGAGGTCTTGCGGGTCTTCTTTTTCCCTCCCGGGGCTTCAGCAGTAGGAGCAAGTGCCTTGGCGGCAGCTGCTGCAACTGCCTTCCGGTAGAGTAGGTCGGCGTAGATCAGTGCGTCCTTCTTGTCAGAGGGGGCGGTGATGATGTTCATCGGCCCTGGCATCTTCAGCGTGTTGTAGGCGTAGTGTGACACTGCCATGAACTTGGCTAGTGTCGGGCGGCCGAGGATCCCGTTGTAAGGAAAGGGGATCTCGGCTACATCAAAGACAATCCTCTCTGTTCTGTAGCTCAACTTGCCTCTAAATGTTACAGGCAATGTGACCTTCCCCTTTGGCTGGTTCCTTCCCGGGTTGACCCCTTGAAACATGCCTATTTCTTCGAGGTCTCCATCAGGAATTTGCAGCCTTTTGATCACAACAGGCAAGATCAAGTTCAGACCGGCCCCACCGTCAACCAACATCTTGTTCACCTTGAGGTCGTTTATCGTTCATGAAACCAACAACGGCAAACACCCGACCGCAGTTGTGCGGTCAGGGTGGTCCTCGACGTCAAAGATGAGGCGTCTTTGGACCACTTGATTAACCACGGCGTCGAGCGAGGGCTCCGGCTTTGTGATCTCTTGTGCCCACCGCTTGAGCTGGCGGTGAGAAGTATGCAGCGGCGCCACCGTCCGACGCACATGGCCTCCGTGTATACGGAACTCATGCTCGCCGGACTCATCGTCCTCGTCATGATCATCATCTTCCTGCTTCTTGTTGCGGCCCTGAGCGGGCCTCTCTTGCTGGTTATCCTTGCCGCGGCAACCTCCTTGGCCGCCACGCTTCTTGCCGGATCCTTCGGCACCATACTGACCCTTCTCCTTGTCCCGCCTCTCGTACTCGGCCTTTTTGCTTGGCAAGCATCTTGACTTGCGGCGGCAGTTACGGAGGTCATGGCCCTTGGTGCGGTGGATCTTGCAGTACTGCTTGTCGGAGCCTCCTGGCTTGTCGGCAGCCGCCAAGGCCCGGCAGGCGGCGCACCCGGTAATCTCCTTGCCGAGGTCGTCTGCCTTGGCCTTCTTAGCGGCACCGGTGTCATCGGATCCCTCGATGGCAAGTACGGCCTTGCCCTTGCGTTTCCTGTTGCGACACCGGCCCTTCTTCATCGGGGCGGCGGTGTCTTCATCAGTAGAGTCGGTTTCCCCGCCGGCGTCCTCGCTGGGGGTATGTCCTTCCCTCTTTAGCCCGGGTGCACCTATCGGCCAGAACATAAAGCTCGGCCACATCCTTAACCTTGCTCATCGCCAGCTCCTCACGCATCTTGCGATTGCGCACATTCTGATGGAACGCGCTAATCACGGCAGCGGGGTGAACGTCGGGGATGTTGTAGTGCACCAGGCTGAACCTTTGTATGTACTTGCGCAGGGTTTCCCCTTCCTTCTGGGGGATGATGTGCAAATCACAGGCCTGGCCATGAGCTTGCGCTGGACTGTTTAGGTTGTTCCCACCATTGAAGTCAGAATCTGGGTGTGTTTTTCTTACTAATACGGAGAGGGTTCTGAATGATAAAGACCAATCAAAAACTTCTTTGTTTCATTGATAGAACCCATGTCAACTCTTTTCGGCCTCCCGGGCACCAACAAACTCATGGCACAGATCTGACCAAGAAGAAATGGAATCCGCCGGCAAGTGCATCAACCAAGACATGACGTTGGGCTTCAGCGCCGATGGGAAGTAATTGGCGAGCACCTTGTCGTCGCTAGCTGCAGCAGCTTGCATCGCGATGGTGTAGATGCTGAGGAACTCCGATGGATGGGTCTTGCCGTTGTACTTCTCGCCGACGTCGGGCTTGAACATGCGGTGGTATGGCCACTGGAACTGCCGCAGCTCACGGGTAAAGGTTGTGCAACCCACCTCATAAGGTAGGCGGCCGGAGCCTCCCGGAGCCGGGTGGTCCGTAGCGGGCCCTGCCCGCTTGTCCGACTGGTGGCGTGTATTGCGCCGGCGCTCGATGGTGGTTCGAGTGTCTTCATGGACTCGCTCCTGAAGAACTTGGCGCTGGTCGCGGTGGGTCCGTGGGTCGGACGACGCTATGGAGACGTTATCACAAGCATCGTCACGATGGACTGACACCCGCGGTGGTTGGCGTGGAGGAGGAGAGTGCACCATGACCGCAGCACCCACGGTCCTTCCACCGCTACCATGCGGTGGCTCGGCGGAGCGCTGGCCCGAGGGCCCAGCCGGTCGCGGATCATCTTCGTTGGCGACGGCGACGAGGCTCCGGATGGTGGCTCTCCACTCGTCGAGCTTCTCCACAGCAAGAGGGAAGTCGAGGAGCAGCTGCGCATGCGCCAAAGCTTCTGCTGGCGTGGGTGGTGGCGAAAGGTGTGTGGACCGTGGCGCGCTTCGGCTTCTAACCACGTTAGAAGGAGCTCCACCACGGCCCAGCGGCTGCATGCCACTTTCGCCAGCGCTTCGGCGGGCATGCTAGCCCCCTTCGTCCCGCGGATGATGCATAGGGCTCTTCCCATGATGGTGTCCAGGGTCACCAGTGTGGTGATGCTGCTCGTTGCGCACACCCTGGGAAGAGAGCACTGTGGGCACCGGGGTGGGCATCTTGGAGGTCGTCGCGCCGCCCGTGGGCGTCACGGTGGCGACCCCGGAGGGCCCCGCACCGCCTGCGGGGGGCCCAGCTCCGTCTCTGGATTTTGTGGCGTGCGGCCCGCCGTCTTGCGTACGAGTGACGCCACTCACGAGGCTCTGACTGCCAGAGCGATGTTAGTGCTCGCCGGCCGCGCCTCGGGTCTAATCGCGGCGGCCGCTTTGCTCGCCCGCCCGACTTTGCTGCCGCCGCATCGGCCACGAGCCGCTCGGCTCCCGACGGGCCGATCGTCGTGATCGTCTTCTTCTTTGGAGCCATGGTGATGAAGAACCGCTAGGCTAACTGCGAGCCCGGATTTTCACAACTGTGCCCCCTACCTGGTGCGCCAAAGATGTCGATGGGAACGACACCTATGGGGTAACTGGGATCCCTTCTACGGTCGGCGGCCGCGAGGTTGTGCAAAGAGCGGGTCTGACAGAAAGCGCACGGTTCATTTACCCAGGTTCGGGCCGCGAGGATGCGTAATACCACTACAAAAAAAAGACACATCCCTGACATTTTGGGCCGAACGAAAATCTTTTCTGTCATACTTATGACACTTCTATGACGATAATTGTGACAAAACCCGGTATCATCATAGATGTCGTGGGGTCCTACTTCTATGGAAAAAAATCATGACAGAAAATGGGATTTTTGTCCTGGGCGGGCCGGAGACGCAGCTGCATGACATTCTTTGGGCCGTCCATTACAGAAAAAACCGTGGTAGAAGCGAGGGCGCGGAAAATATCGGGGAGTCCCCGGTTACGGTGGGTGGTCGGGGGCCGAGCAATGCGCGTTTATCTCGTTAAATGCGCTGCGTGTGAGAGGCGTTGGGCTCTAACGAGAACCCGGCGGCGTTGAGCTCTAAGCGAACCCGGCGATTACCGCTGCGAGCTACTTGTTACTGAACCCGGCGATCGATCGATGGCTGTTAATTGAACCCGATCGGCGATTCCGTCATCTTGCTGCAAAGCTGAAGCCGATCGATGCTGCCTCTGGATGAGCGATGGTGGCTGGGTCTGGATGAACAGTTCTCGGTGGGGGTGGATGAACAGGACCCCGTGGTGTTGCCTCTGGATGAACAGTACCCCGATCGATCGAGCCGGTTGGGGCTGGATGAACAAGACCCCGTGGAGGGCTGGATGAATAGGACCACCCCGTGGAGGGTAGGGCAGGATGAACAGTAGACGGTGGAGGGCTGGATGAACAGTAGCCCGTGGAGGGGTGGTTGAACAGGAGCCTGTGGAGAGGGCTAGTTGAGCGGTGGCGGTGGAGTAGTGCACGGTGGAGGCTGGATGAACAGGAGCCGTGGATGAGCGATCGCGGTGGAGGCTGGAGGAGGTCGACGGTGGATGAACAGTAGCCCGTGGAGGCTGGAGGGGGTCGACGATGGAGATGAACAGTATCCCGTGGAGTCCCGTTTTGCGGTAGGCCACACCCCTCCCGATGAATAGGACCCCCGTTTTGACCGTAGCGCTCCAACACAAGTCTTTTTCCTCCATTTTGCGGTATGCCACATCCCTCCCGATCAACAGGACCCCCGTTTCGACCGTAGGAGGTCCGTTTCCTCCGTTTTGCGGTACGCCAGACCACTCTCGATGAACAGGATCCCATTTCGAACGTGGCCGGTCGAACATAAGGCCGTTTCCTCCATTCTGCGGTACACTAGGCCTCGTTTCCATAAGCTGCTCCGTCCAAGCCCTCCGGATGAACACGACGACGCATTCCATTCCGACCCAGCCGGTTGGCTCCCCATGAACACGATGATGATGCAGTTTCTCCGTTCCAACCCAGCCATGTACACGAGCCCTGGCCGTGCATTATCGCAGCGGCGGTGCATTGAGACCATGCGTATGTACGTGCGTGGCGTATTTTCTTTCTTGCACTCGGCCGCTGTTATGCGTGCGTGTACATGCTACGTGCGCACCTCCACTATGACACGTGCACGCCTCTACATCGACCAGTATGTATGTACACGTTCGCGACTAGAATGACAACGCTACGTACGCTTCGACTAGGTGGGTCCTGACTGTTAGGCACTTCCTTGTGTGTGAAGATGTAGCTGGTGGATCCCAGCAGTCGGGGGGCTGTGACGCCCGGATATTTAAGCTACAGTAAGCCTCTGCTAATGATGCCACGTCACCATGATTACTATTGGTAGTTTCACGATGATTCAAATCTCACCTGAATTCAAATTCAAATTAAGGTCAAACAATAAAAGCTTTCTAATATCAAAACTAAAATGATCGGGATGTGACATAATTAAGTTTACTAAATTAGGTGCAACCTATATATTTTTCCAAAATTGAAATATTTAGGAAACCCTAGCCCAACCACCCCCACGACCCCCCTCTCCCTCGTGTCCTCGCTTTGCCCCTCCCGCGATCCAGATCGGGATCGGGCCGACGCCACCCCGTGCGCCTCCTACCCCCCGGCCTCGCGCGTCCTGCCGGTGACCTCGCCAAAGCCCCTCGCCGCCTCGACCTTGTTGTCATCTGTTGCCGCACCCCGTCCCCATCTCTTCCTCACGGCCTCGGCGAGCACGCCCGCGCTCGAGGACTGCGTCTCCGCCCCGCAGCTTCTTCGTCGTCCTCGCATCGCGCCTGTAGCACCACCGGTCGCCGCCGTCATCGCCACGCCCCGCCCCGCGTCGGATGCCGCCGTCCTCTCCGTCGCCGGTGCCGCCTCGCCGGACATCCTCGACTCCTCCCCGAGCCCACTGCCCGAACCCCTATAGCCCCGGGGAGGACCCCGGTCCTCCTCTCCCCCTCGCCTCGTAGCGCCGGGCCACGCCCCGTGCGCGCTCACCACAGCCGCCACCGCCCGACATAGCCCCTCCGACCTCGTTGCCGCCGCGCCGTCGCGCGCAAGCGCCCTCCCGTGCTGCTCCCTACTTGGCCGCTGCTGCCTTCTGATGTTGTTGCGGCCCAGGGCGTTGCTTGTTGTTGCCGCGCCGTTGACCCCTTTGCCGCTGCCGCTTATCACCGTGCACGCCTGCTGCTTGCCCCGCGCGCCCAGCCACCACCCACCCTCGCACTCGCCGTTGTGCCTCCCACCTTTCGCCACGCTCCGGCCACCGGCCGGCGCCATATCGTGGCGCCCAACGCGCCTGGTCGGGCGTAACGCCCAGCTCCACCCGCTAGCGCCCCGCCCCGCTAGGCCTATGGGCCACTGCCTGCTGGGGCCCCACGTCCCTGTTTTATAAAAAAGATTTAGAAATAAATAAAAATAATGATTAATTAGTTAAATGATTAATTAACTTAATTAAGTCTATTAAATTAGCCTAATCACTTAACTAAGACGAACTAGTTATATTTAGTTAAACTGTCTCAATGACTGTGGGACCTGCCTGTCAGTTTGACTAATTCAACTGACTGGTTGACTGATGACATCACACTGACCTCAAGCTTACATCATAATGGCATTTTCCAAATTAAATTAATTCTGTTAATTCTAAAAATGAATTTAAAACTTTGAAAATTAATATTAAATAATCCGTAACTCAGATGAAAATACTTTGTACATGCAAGTTGCTCAGAACGACGAGACGATTCCGGATACGCAGCCCGTTCATCCGCCACACACCCCTAGCATATCGAACACGCAACTTTCCCCCTCCAGTACATCTGTCCGAAAACGTGAAACACAGGGGATACTTTCCCAGATGTTTCCCCCTTTCGCAGGTATCACCTCTTACCGCGTTAGGGCACACCTAACACCACTGTTTGCTTTGTCATGCATCGTTATGCATCTGTTTGCATTGTACTCATTGTTTCTTCCCCCTCTTCTCTCCGGTAGACTACGAGACCGGCCTTGCTCTGGTGCCCGTCCGACCACGGTGTTGACGACCCCTCCTTCTCGGTTGAGCTTCTGTGCAAGCCCCCTTGATCACCAGATATCTCCTATTCTTCTCTATCTGCTTGCATTAGAGTAGTGTAACTTTATTCTTGCTTTCCGTTTATCCTATCCTGATGCATAGCCTGTCCTTGCTACTACTGTTGTTACCTTTACCTGCAATCCTAAATGCTTAGTATAGGATGCTACTATTCCATCAGTGGCCCTACATTCTTGTCCGTCTTCCATGCTATACTATCGGGCCGTGATCACTCGGGAGGTGATCACGGGTTTATACTATATACTTTATACATGATACATATGGTGACTAAAGTCGGGTCGGCTCGTGGAGCACCCGCGAGTGATTCACGGATTGGGGGCTTGAAGGACCTTTTTCCCAACGGCCCTCTGTGTGGATCTTTGTGGCGGAGCGACAGGGCAGGTTGAGTCCGCCTAGGTGAGAGGTGGGCCAGGCCCTGGTCGATGTCCGTGGATACATCATTAACAGGCTTAACAAGATCTTGGTATTTGATCTGAGTCTGGCCATTTGGTTTATACGTACTAACCAACAACGTGGGAACAGTTATGGGCACTCGGTGTCGTGGTATCAGCCGAAGCCTTCGTGACGTCAGCGACTAAGCAGCGCACGCCGGATTGGACTGGAACGCCTGCGAAGCTAGGTCTGCTTCCGGTCGCGTTCGGAATGTGCAGTTGTGCTAAGGGAGATGGGCCCAGACCCCTGTGCGCTTAGGTTTAGACCGGCGTGCTAACCTCTCTGTTGGCCTAGGTGGGGCTGTGACATGTTGATCTTCCGAGGCCGGGCATGACCCAGAAAAGTGTGTCCGGCCAAATGGGATCAAGCGTGTTGGGTTATGTGGTGCACCCACAGGAAGTTTATCTATTCGAATAGTCGTGATCTTCGGTAACAGGACGACTTGGAGTTATACCTTGACCTTATGACAACTAGAACCGGATACTTAATAAAACACACCCTTCCAAGTGACAGATACAACCCGGTAATCGCTCTCTAGCAGGGCGACGAGGAGGGGATCGCCGGGTAGGATTATGCTATGCGATTCTACTTGGAGGAATTCAGTATACTCTCTTCTACATCTTTTGCAAGGCGGAGGCTGCCGGAAGCGTAGTCTTGACGACAGGATTAGTTATCCCCCTCTTATTACGGCATTACTTTGTTCGGTCCTCGATATGGCCCTTTACACATATACCCATGCATATGTAGTGTAGCTCCTTGCTTGCAGTACTTTGGATGAGTACTCATAGTTGCTTTCTCCCCCTTTTCCCCTTTCCTTTCTTTACGGTTGTCGCAACCAGATGTCGGAGTCCAGAGCAGATGCCACCGTCGGCAGCGACTCCTACTACCTTGGAGGTGCCTACTACTACTACGCAGCGGCCAGCGGCGACCGAGGAGTAGTTAGGAGGATCCCGGTAGGAGGCCTTCGCCTCTTCGATCTGTATCCCAGCTTTGTGCTAGCCTTCTTAAGGAAAACTTGTTTAACTTATGTCTGTACTCAGATATTGTTGCTTCCGCTGAATCGTCTATGATCGAGCACTTGTATTCGAGCCCTCGAGGCCCCTGGCTTGTATTATGATTCTTGTATGACTTATTTATGTTTTAGAGTTGTGTTGTGATATCTTCCCGTGATTCCAAGATCTTGATGCACACGCTTTGCGTGCATGATTAGTGTCTGATTGAATCGGGGCGTCACAAGTTGGTATCAGAGCCATTTGCTGTAGAATCCCTTCCAAACTCCTTGGACGAAGTTGAGTCTAGACATTGCAAAACTTTTACTAACATGGCTGTGTGCCTTACGGGCCCACGTCGCCATTGGGTGGTATTAGGATCTTTTATTCCTCAACCTATACTCTGGGTCTCTGATCTCTCTTCTATTCGGGTTAAATGATTGTACTAACTCTGACTCTAGGTTCTCGTAACTACTTCCTCCTGGAGAGCCCCTTATTACAGATGATCGCCTGCTTTATCAAAAGATTCTGAAGATACTCTCCGAGGTTTTCCCGAGACCCTTGTGCCCACCGACTTTACAATCCCCCACCACCGATATACCCTTATGGATAAGTACCTACAATTGTCGTTCATACCTTCATTCTCAGTTGCTCTTGTTATTACAATGCCCTAAATTGCTCTCCATTGTTCCGAAAATCCTTTAAGCTTACTGCCTTGCAATTCTTTACCACATGAATACCCCTATTGAACATTCCTCGCACTTATTGAGTATCCGTTCATCCCTAGTTATTCGTATGCTTCATAGATAATCTGAAATATTATCCGACCTTCTGAGCATCCTCTTCGAACTATTGCTCTGCAAATACTTGTATGCTTACATTATGGATGCTCCCATATCACTAGCAATATTCACTAGTATCTTTTGACACTGTCATTTTGATCCTATTGATTCAACATGTGTGTGAATGCACACAATCATCAATCGACCCTTCTAAATTATCTTTCTGGCTCAGTCGTCATTTTGAACATGAGCTGGTTCTCGACCAAACTATTTGTCGTCGATTGTGCCTCTGGTCAATTCAGTTTATCCATCCTTGATCAGTGCGTCTGCTTCTGATCCTTCGTTTTGGAAATCATAATTCCTTTGTTATCTAAGCATCGAATTATTCAGATGTTCTATAATCTGACGCCCTTGCATTCTTTCTTCCTCTGATTGAGTACCGATACTCACATCAGCTCCGTTGTGGATCGCCCGATCCATTGTTGTATTTCATCCGACATCGTCCTTCATATTCAATAACCTTGTGGCCTTCCACGGGTATATAATGCCTTTGGTAAATTATATCCTCTGCTTTGTCAACCATGCTCTACTTTTGAGCTTGTGTTATTTACTCCTGAAATTCGTGGTATATGTTTTAAGAAGCCCCGATGGCTTGAACCTATGCCTTCCTTAATATGTGTGAACTCGAAAGTTTTCACGAGTCATACTCTTCTGGTATTTTGCGGATAAAATTTCAACACTACAACTTCATCGAACGCGAGAAGTAAATGAAAGGTTATGCATTGGAGAAGTGGGAGTCGACCTTGAACTTTGTGTTCATGCCCATGGACACGATGTAGATCTTCTCATTGAAGCTTCTTTTAAAATTAATTATTCCCTTGGTATAAGTTCATCTTATATCTAGGATCTGGTTTTGTTTCAATCGTGGTTCTGACCATGTTCTCCTTTAAATACCATTTCTCATGCAAGTTTAAGCACTTGTCTTCTACAGAGCAATACCCCAACCCAACCTCTACTTTGGTCCGTCGTCGAGTATTACCCCCTGGTATCTCGAGACTATCACGGAACTGCATAAATTCTTATGAGTTCTCCATCAAGTACTACATTCTCACTGATTCCAAATTTTTTTCACGGGCTCTGAGTTATTAAACACTCAAGGACACCGATAACCGAATCGAGTCCGCATTGTGATTAATCAACTCTTAGTAATCTTCTTTACTTACGAGCTTGTACTCGATCATGTCATTCCTACCCTGGTCGGCTATATCATTATCGTGCTAACTTTATCTGTGCTACCCGGTCCTTCCCGGAGCAAATTTTTTGACGATGAGCTAAGCCTACGTCAACTTTCCTCGTCATATAAGTTTGGCTTGAACAACAAGCTGGATTCCGAGTTTGTGTCGTACCCATGGTTCCAATAACCTTTTGCTTCATAATTCCTTTGACTTGATGTTATCGCCGATCGATTACATCTTCATGAAATCTCTCGACAAATGAGTCATGATCATCATCAGCATTCTGAGCTCTTCCACGATATCAATTGAATTCACGGTGAGAAATACCAGCCTTGCCCTCGACGATTGAGTTATCATCGACAACATCCTTGCCTTCCCCCAACACAAACTTGTTCATGCTATGGATGCAACTTGCTATCCGGCTTGTATGATGCTCTACCTTGAAGTATTACTGTGTCTTATGTCGAGGATGTAGTGAGAATTTCACCACCTCTTAAGAATTCTTGGTATAGTGATACTGCTCATCCTCACCATTCTTCTTGGTACCCGTGTTGTTTCTAAGCAGAATACCGACAATTGAACTATAAGGTCTGAATTCAAAACTTCTAGCAACCCTATTGCTTTGAAGTGAATGGTCGAGTTTCATTCTAATTCTTTTGTTCATCGAGTCACCATTCTAACATCGATCGTGCAACCCAGCCCATATTTCGGGTGCAGCTTTCAACCAATGTTTAATTGTGTATGTTTTTCCTCGAGCATACCTCATTATGTCATCTGATCTGACAAATGTTATCTCCTTGTTCACATAGTTGTGGAAATCCATCTTATGGAAATCTCGAGGAATCGTCGCTGAGTCTGTCAGCCACCCCCTCATCTCCTTGGTTTAATGATGAACTCTTGTTTCAGAACTCACTTCCATAGTTCATTTCCCGAGAATCTTACAATGTCATCTCGTCAATTTGTGTCACACCTTCTCTTCTCAGGCACCCTAAGTCCGAGGTATCCTGACACCAATCAGATCTGAATCTCGGTCAGATATGATGGTTGGAACATATTTTCAAGAATTATAACAGTGTTCCCCATATGACCTGGTAAGGTGATGTCATGCCTAGCACACCCGACCGGAGGACCTAGTGTTATAGTTTCCTTTTTAACAAGGTTAACCATTCTTCCATGAGGAAATTGAACGACTTGTTTAATAAGTTTTTCCTGATGGATCCTTTGTGTATCCAAGGTCTGACCTTTGCTTGAAGGCCTTGTCAATGCTATCTCGAAGCATGTCTGTGTTACTCCGATCTTCAATAAGAACATTTGAAGCAAAATGCTATCTTTTCTTTATCAATTATCCAAAACACCGTTGTATGGGTATGGTCATCAAATTCCTCTCCCCATACCTAAAGGGTTTTCTACAATTATATCCTGTCATGGATATCATGCTCTGCTTGTCCTTGGGAAGGATATACCCCTGAATAATGTGTTTAAACACATTTTCCTTTCCATTGTTCAATTTAATCTGATGATCACCTTTTCCTTTCCATTGTTTTGTCTAACCTTTCTAGTGATCTATATGATCTAAGCAGTAATATTCTTCTGTTTATGTAAACACCTAGGTGTACAATCGTGTCGGTAAGATCATGTTACTATTGTTGATGATATTCCGGTAACCACCGATGGACGAGAACTTTACCTATTGGTCCACCTCGTTCAACGAGCAGGAGAATGGTTCTCTTCGGCCCTCGCCCTTGGTACCGATGTTGTTGCCGACATAACTGACAGGCTATCCTATGACATGCCTTGCTTACATGATCGTGCAAATCGTCACCGCCTCCTACTTTTTATCCACATAGTGGGCCCATAACCCATAGTTCCACAGGATCGAAACCTGACTCTCCTGTACACCCCCTGTTCTCGAGGTTGTTCCTCGTATGTGGCCTCGTATGAAATTCACGAGCTACTTTCCGGGAGATCATCAATTCTGAATAACTTATTTTCGTTGCCCTGAAACCCTTTCACCTTATGAATAGGCATTGAACGATTGCCTGGTCGCTTGAAACTCCTTATTGTACCTTATTACTTTCCTCTCAAAATTTTCTAAGTTTCATTTCGAGAGTTACTTTCCGCAATCTTCATTGACGTCATCTACTAGATAGCAACCTTGTAGAGGTCCGTTCTTCTGAAGTTACCCCCTTAATCTTTCGTTAGTATGATGAAGACTCCGAAGGAAGGATGGCCACTTCATCATGATGACCTGGAGTAGAGAAATGAAGACATCACCAAAAGGGATCAACTACTTCGGGAAGAGCAACCAAGACCGAGAAGAATCATTCGAATTTCGTAACCAGAACTTTCCCCCTTACTCCCCTCTTAAATCTCGGGACCAGATTTCTTGTAGTGGAGGAGAATTGTGACGCCCAGATATTTAAGCTACAGTAAGCCTCTGCTAATGATGCCACATCACCATAATTACTATTGGTAGTTACACGATGATCCGAATCTCGCTCGAATTCAAATTCAAATTAAGGTCAAACGATAAAAGCTTTCTAATATCAAAACTAAAATGATCGGATGTGACATAATTAAGTTTACTAAATTAGGTGCAACCTATATATTTTTTCAAAAATGAAATATTTAGGAAATGAGAGAAAACAGAAAAGAAAATAAAGAAAAAGGAAATGAACAAAAACAAAAAACAAACACAAAAAAAATGAAACAACAGCCCCATTGCTGCTGGGCCGTGGCCCAGCTTGCCACTTGGCCCAGCCGGCCCCCTCGCCCTCCCACTTAATCCCCCACCCCTGGGAAACCCTAGCCCAACCACCCCCACGACCCCCCCCCCCACGGTCCCCCTCTACCTCGTGTCCTCCCTCTGCCCCTCCCCCAATCCAGATCGGGATTGGGCCGACGCCACCCCGTGCGCCTCCTACCCCCCGGCCTCGCGCGTCCTACTGGCGACCTCGCCGGAGCCCCTCGCCGCCTCGACCTCGTCGTCATCTGTCGCTGCACCCCGTCCCCATCTCTTCCTCGCGGCCTCGGCGCACGCTTGCCCTTCGAGGCTGCGTCTCGCCCAGCCTTCTTCTTCGTCGTCCCTCGCATCGCGCTGGCCTTCCACAGTCGCCGTCATCGCCACGCCCCGCCCCGCGTCGGATGCCGCCGTCCTCTCCGTCACCAGTGCCGCCTCACCGGACGTCCTCGACTCCTCCCCGAGCCCACTGCCCGAACCCTACAGCCCCGGTGAGGACCCCGGTCCTCCTCTCCCCCTCGCCTCGTAGCGCCGGGCCGCGCCCCGTGCACGCTCACCACAGCCGCCACCGCCCGACACAGCCCCCTCCGACCCCATTGCCGCCGCGCCATCATGCGCAAGCACCCGCCCGTGCCGCTCCCTACTTTGCCGCTGCTGCCTTCTGATGTTGCTGCGGCCTCGGGCGTTGCTTGTTGTTGCCGCGTCGTTGACCCCTTTGCCGCTGCCGCTTACCGCCGTGCACGCCTTCTGCTTGCCCCGCGCGCCCAGCCACCACCCACCCTCGCACTCGCCGTTGTGCCTCCCCTGCTCGCCGCTCCGGCCACCCGGCCGGCGCCATGTCCGCTGGCGCCCCGCAACGCCTAGTCGGGCGCCCAACGCCCAGCTCCACCCGCTAGCGCCCCGCCCCGCTAGGCCTATGGGCCACTGCCTGCTGGGGCCCCACGTCCCTGTTTTATATAAAAAAGATTTAGAAATAAATAAAAATAATGATTAATTAGTTAAATTATTAATTAACTTAACTAAGTCTCTTAAATTAGCCTAATCACTTAACTAAGACGAACTAGTTATGTTTAGTTAAACTGTCTCAATGGCAGTGGGACCCGCCTGTCAGTTTGACTAAGTCAACTGACTGGTTGACTGATGACATCACGCTGACCTCATGCTGACATCATAATGGCACTTTCTAAATTAAATTAATTCTGTTAATTCTAAAAATGAATTTAAAACTTTGAAAATTAATATTAAATAATCCGTAACTCGGATGAAAATACTTTGTACATGAAAGTTGCTCAGAACGACGAGACGATTCCGGGTACGCAGCCCGTTCGTCCGCCACACACCCCTAGCATATCGAACACGCAACTTTCCCCCTCCGGTACATCTGTCCGAAAACGCAAAACACCGAGGATACTTTCCCAGATGTTTCCCCCCTTCGCAGGTATCACCTCTTACAGCGTTAGGGCACACCTAACACCACTGTTTGCTTTGTCATGCATTTTTATGCATCTGTTTGCATTGTATTCATTGTTTCTTCCCCCTCTTCTCTCCGGTAGACTACGAGACCGACGCCGCTGCTGGTGCCCCTTCCGACTACGGAGTTGACGACCCCTCCTTCTCCGAAGCTTCCGTGCAAGCCCCCTTGATCACGGATATCGGCTATTCTTCTCTATCTTGCTTGCACTAGAGTAGTGTAGCATTCTTCGCTTTCCATTTATCCTATCACGATGCATAGCATGTCCTTGCTACTCTGTTGTTACCTTTACCGCAATCCTAAATGCTTAGTATAGGATGCTAGTATTCCATCGGTGGCCCTACATTCTTGTCCGTGCGCCATGCTATACTATCGGGTCGTGATCACTCGGGAGGTGATCACGTGTTTATACTATATACTTTATACATGATACATGTGGTGACTAAAGTCGGGTCGGCTCGTGGAGCACCCGCGAGTGGTTCATGGATTAGGGGCTGAAAGGTCCTTTGTCCCAACGTCCTTCTGTGTGGATCTTTGTGGCGGAGCGACAGGGCAGGTTGAGTCCGCCTAGGTGAGAGGTGGGCCTGGTCATTAACACGCTTAACGAGATCTTGGTATTTGATCTGAGTCTAGCCATTTGGTCTATACGCACTAACCAACTACGTGGGAACAGTTATGGGCACTCAGCGTCGTGGTATCAGCCGAAGCCTTCGTGACGTCAGCGACTGAGCGGCGCGTGCCGGATTGGACTGGAACGCCTGCTAGGCTAGGTCTGCTTCAGGCCGTGTTCGCAACATGCAGGTGTGCTAAGGGCGATGGGCCCAGACCCCTGTGCGCTTAGGTTTAGACCGACGTGCTAACCTCTCTGTTGGCTTAGGTGGGGCTGCGACGTGTTGATCTTCCGAGGCCGGGCATGACCCAGAAAAGTGTGTCCGGCCAAATGAGATCAAGCGCGTTGGGTTATGTGGTGCACCCCTGCACGGAACTTTATCTATTTGAATAGTCGTGATCTTCGGTAACAGGACGACTTGGAGTTGTACCTTGACCTTATGACAACTAGAAATGGATACTTAATAAAACACACCCTTCCAAGTGCCAAATACTACCCGGTGATCGCTCTCTAGCAAGGCGACGAGGAGGGGATCGCCGGGTAGGATTATGCTATGCGATGCTACTTGGAGGACTTCATTCTACTCTCGTCTACATCTTGCAAGGCGTAGGCTGCGAAGCGTAGTATTGACGGGATTAGTTATCCCCTCTTATTACGGCATTCTGCAGTTCAGTCCCAGATATGGCCCTTTACACATATACCCATGCATATGTAGTGTAGCTCCTTGCTTGCAGTACTTTGGATGAGTACTCACGGTTGCTTTCTCCCCCTTTTCCCCTTTCCTTTCTTTACGGTTGTCGCAACCAGATCTTTGGAGTCGAGAGCGGACACCACTTTGTAGTGAGCGACTCCTACTACCTTGGAGGTGCCTACTACTACGTGCAGCCGCCGACAACGACCAGGAGTAGTTAGGAGGATCCCGAGCGGGGAGGCATGCGCCTCTTCGATATGTATCCCAGTTTGTGCTAGCTTTCTTAAGGCAAACTTGTTTTTAACTTATGTGCGTACTTTCAGATATTGTTGCTTCCGGCCGACTTCGTCTATGATCGAGCACTTGTATTCGAGCCCTCGAGGCCCTGTGTTTGTATTATGATGCTTGTATGACTTATTTATGTTTTAGAGTTGTGTTGTGATATCTTCCCGTGAGTCCCTGATCTTGATCGTACACGTTTGCGTGCATGATTAGTGTACGATTGAATCGGGGGCGTCACAGGGGCGAATTGTTTTTTTTTGCCCGGACGCACTTCCTTGCGTGCGAAGATGTAGCTGGTGGGCCCCAACAGTCAGGGGGAAATGTTTTTTCACGAAATACGGTGGCCCGTCCGGTCGGACCCTGCTGTCAGGTGGAGGAATAATTATTCTGCGCGTAAGGAGGCACTTCCTGGCTGCGGCCATGGACCCAGCTGTCAGCCTCTCCACGTACAGTCCACGTCTGAAGGAAGCCGTTCCTTGACCACGTTGACCACACCGTGCCGGGAGCACTAGGGCGGTGGACGACGGCGAGGCCTAGGAAGGGGACGGCGCGGAGCCGGGGAAGACACGGCAGTGGAAGCCCGCGCGGAGAGGAGTACAAGGGTTCACTGGTACGGCTGCGGTGTGAGAGTGCCATCGCCAGCGAGGCTGGCCGGTGATGGGAATAGTAGGGCGGTGAGGCCTCATGGCAGCCTGACCACGAGAGGCAGGAGTGTGCGGCACGATCGGCGCTGCTTTGGGCGGCTGGAGCAAGAAGACCAAAGGTTGAAGTAGCACTACGGCCGTTGGATGGACATCATACGATCACTGGATCTAGAATCGTTCATATTGACTAAGTTGACAAAGCACTCCGTCCCCGTCAACTTAGTAGGCCCACACGTTAGCCTCCCACCAAGGTGGGTCCCAACTAGCAGGGGGAGTATTCATTTTTTGTGCATAATAAGGAGGCACCTCCGGAGGGTCCGAGCTGACGGCGTGGGGAACGTTTTTTCGTGAAATACGTTGGCCCGTCCGGTGGGTCCCAGCAGTCAGGGGGATTTTTTCGCCAAATACGGTGGCCCGTCTGATGGGTCCCTGTTGTCAGGTGGAGGAATAATTATTTTCATAGTAATAAGGAGGCACTTCCTTACGGCTGCCGTGGACCCAGCTGTCAGCCTCTCCATCTGATACTCTTCCGATGGAAGTGCGTTAGTCGGTGTGCAGGGAATGGGCGTCCCAGACTTGCCTCGCTCATGCCCACGGCGTTATAAGCAGCAGTCAGACGGCCCATCTTCATCAACAAGGCTACCAAGACCCTCGCGAGGGTCCAAGCCTCGCGAGGCGGACGGCGCAAGACCTCCTCTGGAGCGGCCTAGCCAAGCAGGCTCGCAAGGAGCGGAGATATCAAGGCAGGGCAAACCTCACGAGGCTCTCGTGACGTGAGCCATGACGAATGGTGCCATGAGGCGCCGGTCGCCGCAGCGTCCTTATTTCCTCTTTGGTGCTAAGGAGGCCGGCGCAAGCGAAGAGTACCGAGGCATCAGGCAAAGGTTGCCATATTGGTGCAACAAGACCAAGACCAGGAGGACGGCAAGGCGGAGGTCATCATGGAGCCCAAGACGGTGTCACCCCAGAAGCTTTTCGCAGGTGGAGACCGCTTTTGTAAGGATAGCTTGTACTAGCTGCCCCCCTTCAAATTTGCCCGCCGTTGTTGGCTCCCTTCCCGCTCGATATTTGGGAAGAGGACCAGGGCCTCTATAAATAGGACTAGCCACACAGCAAGACGGATCCCGAACTGGCAGTGAGATCGAACCCTCACGCCACAAGTTCATACGCAGAAGAACACCTCAACCTCAGGAGGATGTTCTTCCCTTGTACTGTTCATCACCAGTCCGAGAGGCAACCCACCACCACCACACTGGAGTAGGGTATTACACCACATCGGTGGCCAGAACCAGTATAAACCCCATGTCTCTCTGTGTTGTGAGTTCGTCGAGTTCGTCCACAAGATCTTAGCGAGCTAGAGCATAGATCGGTAGGAGGGAAAGACTTCTCACGCACCCCAGTGTTCGAACCTTAAGGTTTTAAACCCCATATCCGACATTTGGCGCGCCAGGTAGGGGTGCGCCGAAGCTTCTTCTCCGCCAATCAGCTCTCCAGTGTTCACTGGCTGCGATGTCTGGCGACCCAAGGGCCGGGTCTGACCGCTGGGCAGCATGGCCAGCCCGGACGGTGCCGCCTACCCATGGAGATCTCGACCCCGCACCCCAAGCAGCACGGGCGCCACCAAGCTCCGCTAGGCGCGGACAGCGCGGCCAGGCGTCATCCACCCTCACCCCACGACAAGTACGGGCCGCAGAAAGAGCCGCGAGTCACACCGCGGCAACAACGCTGCACTCACAGCGGGAGCAAGCGAATATGCGGGCGGCACTCATGGTAGCAAGGGAGCTACTGTGATGCAGGCTGATGGAGAGCGGCCGGGACACGCTGCTTGAGCATGTTGCTGAGCTGCTGGACGCAGCGGCGTCGAGAGCACCACCCTTCTGCTATCGACTTCCCCCCTAGGCCGCTGCAGGGTCGCGCGGCGAGCCTCACCACATCTGCGCGCCATCAACTGCGCACGGGGGCTTCGTCAACATCAGCACGGCCGGCGGCGTAGGGGGCTCTAGCCCCCCATGCCTCCCTCGACAAGCATGAGCGCAAGCGTCACCCCCCATGGTCCCGCCGGTGCCGATCGTCATCGGGACGCCATCATGGGCGAACAACGTGGGCGTGGGGCACCATGGCGAGGTGTTCGGGTGGCGGCCCCGGAAGCCTCGTGCCCGCGCATGATAGACCAAAGTGCACGCGCCAGGAAGGGCGACATCGGCTCGTTCGTTGGAGAAGATTGAGGAGAAGGGCGCTAGGAGCTGAAGCCTTCCAAGAGCCAGCGAGAGAACCACACAACGATCAAGCGCCAAGAGCAGCAATTATAGGGTACCGCTAGTCTCTAAGAACAGGCTTACGCTAACCATGTACTACAGATGAACCAGGTTGCTGCGTCGATCGACGACCCAGGCGAGGCAGCGTCCGCTCCAACGAGGGAGGCGCGCTGGGGGCCACCGAGAGGGAGCCAGGAGCAAGGCCCCTCCCTGCAGCACGCGACGCCTGACGACACCCGGAGGTAGGCCCTCTGCCGGGGAGGCCTTGCCAACCCTTCCCCCGGCAGAGGACCTGTGGTCACCGAGGGAACCGCTGGCGTCCTCTTTCCCTCCTCTATTTAAATCCTGTTGACGGTCGGCTCAGAGGAGGTCGAGAGTGGCGCAAGGCGGGGCCCTCGTCTGGCGATATGAAGCAAGGCTGGTACCTGTGAAGAAGGCCCGGTGCCTGTGAAGCTCGCCGCTCGTGACACTCTCACGTAATAATGAGTTGGGGTTGTACACACCCCGGAGTCTCAGTGATGCCGGCCTCAGGCCCTGGGGCTCCCTCCCAAGCCTAGTGGCAGCACTTATCTCCGCGCTGGTGAGAAGACTTGAAGACCATAAGACTAGACTAGGTGCTGGACGCGGCCTTTTGCTTTGGATCTCTCTCTTTCTGTAGCCTTGCTTTCTGGATTTGGATTTGAGTTGAAGCTGAGTTTTATCGATGCACGCGGGGTGGGGGGAGCCTTTTCTCATTTGAGCAATTTCTTGCCTTCTAGATCTCGTTTTGTTTGGGACCCATGTCCGTCGCCTTTCCCTCACAAGCTCCTCATGGCGGGGGACTGTGGCTGCATCGCCCAGCCAAGCGTGCTGCATGCCTGCAACCAGTGCTCAGCTCACGTAGGCCCTTTCCGACGGGGCAACGAGCTCCGCAAGGTTCTCAGGAACTTGACACATCGTAGCCCAGCTCAAAGCTGGCGCTGACTAAGGTAAACCAACACAGAAAACACGCATCAGGATTCGCAAGTTCACATCCCATGGAAAGTAAAGACTGCAATTTGCTTACATGAGGGGCTCCCCCTCCCAAAATGCTCTCACAAGTTTCCAAGGGCCACGCCCGAGTTTGTGCGCAGGAAGAAATGACAGGAGAACAAGGGATCAGCCAGAAATGTCGCTCGCTGCATCACTCACAGACGCATCACTCGCGTCATCATCATCTTCATCGGCCTCATCGCCGCCATCGACTACGCCCCCGTCGCCATCATCGACCACGTCACCTTCAACTGCGACAACCACCACCGTGTCATCCTCCGAAGCAAAGGCCCTGACCAACGCGTCCACATTGTCCTCGACCTAGCGCGCAAGGTTGCCCCGGGCAGCCGTGGGTACAGGGGCAATGGCGGCGTCAAAGTCAAAGTTGGGATCGGCATTCAGAAGGTGGCTGAAGACACGTGAGAGAGCGCGCTCAAGCAAACCACGCCCCCTTTCCTCCACGAGCTGGCGAGCTCTGGCAGATCGAGCCTCCAGGCGTGTCACCACCTCGGTGAAGAAGGTCAGGTGGCTGGCATAATCATTTGAGTGAGGGGTCGGCGCCTCCATGTCGCAAATATGGCCCAGGGCGATATTGGCCCTGTTCCGGAGATCCTGAAGCATAGGGACATGCTCGCGCTCCAGCGTTCAACGTTGGAGCACATCCTCTGTGTTTCGCCTCGCGACGGCCTCTGCGTCGTCAGCCTGCCTCCGGGGGAACGCAGCTCGGTGCGGGCGGAGGCCAAGTCTGCCTGCGCCGAAACCAGGGCGGCGGTCGTGGCTTCCGCGCGCCTCTCAGCCTCGTCCAGCCTGGGCCTGAGGGCAGCAGCCCTGCCCTCGTCCTCCACGCCTGCGAGCTTCAGCTTCAGGTTGTACCTGCCCACCAGGTCCGCGCGAACCTCGGCCAGCCGGCGGTTCACCTCCTCATCAACTCCAGCCTTGTCGGGGATATACCCCGCGGTATGACCCGGCCGGAAGTATGACCCGGCCGGACTTGGCGCTTCACCGTGACCTGCCGGAGGACTGGCGACTCACGGGTCTGGCGGCTCACTGGTCAGACAACTCACGAGCCTGACGACTCACGGATGACCCCGACGGCGGGTCAGATAGAAGACTAGGCCCAAGGCCCAGAAGGCCGGCTCATGTTAAGGTGGGCCGGCTTAAGAGGAAATGGATGACGAATATTTCCTGTACGCGGAAGCAAGACCCGGACTTGTATTCAACTACTAAGAAAAGATAAACTAGCCCTAGTCCTAATAGGACTCCATATGTAACCCGCCCCTCCAACTTATATAAGGAGGGGGCAGGGCTCCCCAAAGAGGGACAGGCAAGAAGAACAATAATATCTAGGGCTAGACACAACAAAAGGGGAGCCGGCTTATGCGGCGTCTCCCTGATGAGCATAATGAGATCTAGCCATAAACAGCATGTAGGCCTATTACCGGATGATGTTTCCCGAGGCCCGAAGCTGTCTAAATCCTTGTCTTGTGTGTTGCGTCTCTCGTCCCGATCAACCCCTCTCAAGCTACCGCATAGATGCATTGGCCTCGCGACTAAGTCCTGACACTAAGGACATCTGCCGTGACAAATCCACGACAGTTGGCGCCCACCGTGGGGCCTGCGCACGGTGGTGTTGAGTTCTTGGAGGGATCTTTTAAGGGATTGAGAAGCTTGTGGTATGTCAGATGAAAAAGCACCAGCATGAAAAGCACGCGGGATAACCCGGCGTGGGACAGCCTTGGACAAAGCCAGCACATTCATCGGCTTATATTCAGAGTTATGATTGATTTTGAGGTTGGCAGATGCAAGTTTGAAGATTGAGAGGTTAGGATTATGTGCGACGTCGCTGCCGTCCAGAAGAATCGTTAAGACCGAGATTAAACTTTCTGTTTGCAGCTTTCCTACTCGGGTTATGGGGCGGATACACTGAAACCTACACGAAGCAATCCTGCGTCGTGGTTAAATCGTCGTAAGCTCTTGTTTTCCTCCAATGGATCAAGCTAGATACACGTATGCAAAAGGGAGTACTAGTGGAGTACTAATCCACGGAAGATTCAAGCCGGCGTCAAGTCACGTCAATCTGCAGTAACAAATACGTCAAGCCGGCGTCAAGTCAAATCGATCTGGCAGTACTACTTTTTCACAAAGGTGAAATCTGACCCGGATTCCCCGCGCCGAGCCGGCCGCGGCCTCTCCTCATCTTGCTGACCCGCCTGTTTCTACGAGTCAGCCCGGCCAGTTCGCTGCCAAAAAAAAATGCCCCTGACTGATCTGTTCACTGCAAGTTGCAATTCCTGCGTCCATGGTCTTTGCTACTCCCGAGAAGAAAAATTGCAGCAGTGCACGCCTGACTACTACCGGAGGCTGAGAGGAGTCACAAGTTCATATTGGTTTTTCTCCAAATCGCTACATCTACCTAAGGAAACTACCATGTTTACCTTACAAGTCAAATAGGAGAGCGATACGGTCAGCTACTTTTCCATAAAAAGAAAGGGAGGAAAAGAAGAATACGACTTGGAGGAAGACATGGACTGAGTCAACACAGGCAGCTACGACCCGGGGAGCGGACGCGGACACGGTCTCCGCTGTTGCGGCCACAGCCAAGGGCGCTTAGCGTTGCGTTTTCAAGGCATCTCACATGAGAATTGCTACCACAGGTTGCCATTCCAAATAACGTGAGTTTATACTAATCCATCGCTACTAGTATCCGTACTCCTCCAGACCTTTTTTAGTCTGTATATGGATCATCTGTCCGATGGACAACTGATGAACGGTGGCACACAGATCATCTACCGTCCAGATCATCAGGTGATATCCATCCAGTTTACTTTTATCAGTACTTATTAAATTTTTTGAAAACGACCACTCTGCACTATAGTGTTGTTATATACAGCCGTCGCCCACGTGGTCCGGTCTACATCAACGCACCAGCCGGCTTACAAAAACGCAGCGGCCGATTCCGCCTCGTCCGCGCCGCCTTACAACGCCAGACGACTCGCCCGTCTGCCCTCGTGGCCGGTTCACATGTCTGTGCCAGCTTACAAACGTCGCGGCCGACTCACCCGCCCGCACCGGTTTACCACGCCGCGGCCGGTTCACCCGTGAGTGATTTCAACTTCACCTAATGATCTTCAATTTCATGGCGGGTTATTTCCGGCCTGGCACATTAGGTGATATCCATCTAAAATATATTTTATTAGCACATATTATTTTTGTGAAAGAACAAGTTTATCTTTGCCTTGGTCTGCAATATTGTTTATGCAGGGCAATTATTTATGACAAAAAGTGATATTACTCAACGGACTCCCGCACCGGCTTACAACGCCGTGGCCGTCTTTCGCGACCGCGCCGGCTTACAACGCTGTGGCCGTCTCTCGCGACCACGCCGGCTCACAACAAGGAGGACAACTTGCCCGTCCGCACCGACTTACAACGCCATGGCCGGTTTATCTGTCTGTGCCGCCTCAGATGTTGCGGTCGTCTTTACCGTCCGTCTCTCGTGGCCTGGTCTACATCAACATATTGAGCCGCACCTGTCTGCATGAGTTGTTTATTGAGTATGAGCAAGTCACTGCTTGGGAAGTCTGGTTTTCTTCCAACAAATTGGAGGCAAATTATCATGTATTATCAGCCGCCGTCTGCACCGGATGGCTCAATGGGCAGGTGCACAAGTCGCCGCTAGTGCTGTTTGGTTAACTTCAAACAACCAGTTGGAAGGAACCATTGGCCGAGTTGCTGATATGGTTCATACGGGATCATTTGTAACCCGCCGCAGTCACCTCAACCTTCTGTGGATTCACATCGCGTTATCAACGCCAATGATATACACCTTATGCTATGGTCAAATATGGAGAATCTCAAGCCGACTCTTCGAGTCATCTTGAGACTCGGGGGCTACAATGGTATGGCTCGGCAAAATTAGCCGGTTTCAATGAATTCAAGAACTACGAGTCATTGAAGGGAAGATAACCCGACCCTGGAGGCTACTGCTTTATTGGCGAATATTTTAAAGCCGCCAGAAAAATTTCTGGTTCAAAATGAAGATTCCGGTTTAAAATATAGCTCAAGAGACATCTCTCTGCCGCAAAGCTTTGAAGCTCTGAAAACCGGTTCAACATCCGGATCAAGGTAAATTTGTCCCTTACAAAGTTTCGAGGATCTCAATATCCGGTTTAAGAATTTCCGATTCAAAAAGAATTAATCTCTCGCAAGTTCGAGATCTAAGACAAATTAATGGTTACCAAAGAAAGCTTGCTGCCATGATGCACGGTTCAAAACATGGGTATCCTGCCTTACGGCTTATCTTATTATGGTCACTTGGGGGCTTCCTACTCATCGGGCATAGCTATCAGTACCCTCTTGATCGGCGCAATGCCAAAACTTATAAGGTCACTTGGGGGCTTCCTGTTCAAACATCGGTCGTATTCATACAAAAGAGAACATAGCTATCGATACCCTTTTGATTAGCAAACTGCTGAACGTACTTGGGGGCTTCTTGATCGTATCCGAATCATAGCTCAACCCCTTTGGGAATCGATGTGGATCGTATTCGAATCAGCGTCGTTAAACAATTTTTAAGGTCACTTGGGGGCTTCCTGTTCAAACATAGGTCGTATTCGAACCAAAGAGAACATAGCTGTCGATACCCTTTTGATTAGCAACTGCTGAACCTACTTGGGGGCTTCTTGATCGTATCCGAATCATAGCTCAACCCCTTTGGGAATCGACGTGGATCGTATTCGAATCAGCGTCGTTAAACAATTTTTAAGGTCATTTGGGGGCTTCCTGTTCAAACATAAGTCGTATTTGAACCAAAGAGAACATAGCTGTCGATACCCACTTTGATCGGCAACGCCAACGCCACTGGGGGCTATATGATCATATTCGAATCTTAGCTTAACCCCTTTGGAACGGTTTACTGATCGTATTTGAATCAGAAGCCTCAAAATTTTTATCTGTTTTTATACAATCGCAAGTATTTGAGTAGTCACAAATATCATATGTGCTGGCTCTTACAGAATCAATTTCACTTTCCGGGTCACATAAACCGGCAGTATCATTCAAAGGATCATAGGGATCTTGTAATCTACTTGTGTGTAGGATAAGACTACATTTGGGTGGTTACCCGCCCTGGATCTTGACGTTAAGTCGCCAGGGTATATGTTGTTTAAACTACGTGCGTGATTTGCAGAATTATGACTTATATAAATGCTTCAGTCCAAGCTCATCATTGAAATTGGTGTCTCAAAAGGGTTGTCAATTATTGATTTTCTCAAGGGCTATAAGCCACCGGGTTACAATGAATGCACATTAAGTCGTCATCGGCCAAGAGCCGCCAGGTATTTAAACTCCGGATTTACTTGTCAACCGACGAGGTATTCAAATCTTTAATAGCCAAAACTGGCTGGATTTTCATGATGATATTGAATGATTGAGGTTTTCATACCGGATTATATTATTCAAATCTTGAATAGCCAAAACTAGCTGGATTTTCATGATGATATTGAATGATTGAGGTTTTCATACCGGATTATATTATTCAAATCTTGAATAGCCAACATGGCTAGATTTCTATTGTGATTATCAATAACTTGATGTTATGATTGAGGTTTTCAAAGTCGCTTTAGCGCAACAGCTATTATCTTTATCAATGGGCATGATTTATTTTACAATGGAGGAAATAGTCCAGTCACGCTTGAAGCTACGACATGGCACTTGGGGGCTACATTATTCAAGTTGAGGTTACATCAAATATGCAAGTCTCATGTTGATGCAGAGTCATTTTTATTGGCCTTATTGAAGACACGACTTATCCCATTGTAATGATACCAATTGCTCCTGTTAAAATTCAAGATACACAAGCCTTATTCCATTATATTGAAGGATCCACAGCTCAGTTGGTAAAGCACAAAGCTCTTAACCTTGTGGACGTGGGTTCAAGCCCCAGGATGGGGGTTACATCATATGATATTATTTCCAATGAAAAGTCCCAGCTCAGTATTATCTTACTAAGCCGGCCCTTGGGGGCTACACGTTACTGCTCAAATTTACATCATCATATTTACAAAGTCCCTGCTCATTATTACATAATGACCCGACACTTGGGGGCTAATGCATATTGCTCTTTGCTGAAGACAATTCTAGGATGACCCGGCTACACTACTATGACTATAGCCGACTCATGGGGGCTACACAACTGGATTTTATTTAAAGCCATGGTGATAAGTCCCGGCTTATTCATGCTGATTAAACCGTCCCTTGGGGACTACAGGTAATATGGATATAAGGGAGAAATATCTTCAAATTCTCAGTTTTGAGTAAATCAGATTGACCCGGTGTCTGCAAAAATCATAAACCGGCATCGTCGACAATTATGACTCGGCATCGTCTATTTATAACCCGGCAATTTTGGTAATCATAAACCGACAAGTTTTATATCTTCAAGCCGGCTGAAGGTAAGTTGAATTTTCGAAGACCAATATTTTTGTCAAGTCAGAGCATTGAAATCCAACTCAAGTGGATTATCTCTTACAATATTTCTCAACAAGAGACCAATGTCAGTAAATTGACTCTGAAGCTGGCCTGTTGGCCCGGATTTTTCAAAGGAAGTATCTGGATTTTTTGCATTGGCTAAACTTGAACATATCTACTAAAGAGATTTTCTATGAGATTATGGATACATATCAAGAAGGAGATGACAAGGACTTAAGGATGATCAAGTGTCGGCTTACAAAGAATATTTAACCCGGAACACAACCTGTCAAATTTGTTTTTGTGTTTATATTGCAGGTTAGTTTAACATGGATAAATCCAAATTAAACTGGAGGCTAATGTCGGGGATATACCCCGCGGTATGACCCGGCCGGAAGTATGACCCGGCCGGACTTGGTGCTTCACCGTGACCCGCCAGAAGACTGGCGACTCACGGGTCTGGCGGCTCACTGGTCAGACGACTCACGAGCCTGACGACTCACGCGGATGACCCGACGCGTGGTCGGATAGAAGACTAGGCCCAAGGCCTTAAGGCCGGCTCATGTTATGGTGGGCCGGCTTAAGATTAAAGGGATGACGAATATTTCCTATACGCAGAAGCAAGACCCTGACTTGTATTCAACTTGTAAGAAAAGATAGACTAGCCCTAGTCCTACTAGGATTCCATATGTAACCCGCCCCTCCAACTTATATAAGGAGGGGGCAGGGCTCCCCAAAGAGGGACAGGCAAGAAGAACAATAATCTCTAGGGCTAGACACAACAAAAGGGGAGCTGGCTTATGCGGCGTCTCCCTGATGAGCATAATGAGATCTAGCCATAAACAGCATGTAGGGATATTACCGGATGATGTTTCCCGGGGCCTGAAGCTGTCTAAATCCTTGTCTTGTGTGTTGCGTCTCTCGTCCTGATCAACCCCTCTCAAGCTACCACATAGATGCGTTGGCCTCGCGACTAAGTCCTGACACTAAGGACATCTGCCGTGACAAATCCATGGCAAGCCTCGCGAGCCCCGACGACGTCTTCTGCTTGGGCAACTTGACGGTCCCTCGTCTCCAGTTGCTCGAGCTCGCGGCTACGCTCCATGGCCTCCAGGGCCAGTGCCTCCTCACGCTTCCGGACTTCCTCTTCCTCCGCGGGCGTCCCCCTCCGTGACGTAAGAGCAGCCCTGCGCGCCTCCACTTGCTACTCGAGAGACGCGCTCCAGGCCTGGAGCTCCCACGCGCGCTCCTCCACAGCCTCACGGCGGCGATCAGCCTCGCGAGCCTCTTCCAAGGCTCGTGAGCGGGCTTCGTGGGAAACCTTGAGAGACGCCTCGGCCTTCGCGTTCTCAAAGTCACGCTGATAGTGGCCGAGGTTGATGGCCACCTTCAGCTTGCGCCGCTCCTCCGCCAGCCGGAGACCTTCAGTCTCAAGATGTGAATCGACACTCGCGATCTCTTCACCAAGTCGTCTCATCGTATTCATCGCTTCCTGGAAGATCTCATGGCGAACCACGCTCTGCTCACGCTCAATCTCGAACGCCCGGCCTACTTCGTCCTCCACCTTGGGGAATGCGGGCGGGGCGCCAAGCGGTGCGCCACCCCTCGGCAGGGGGCTGGGGGCTGGCGCCACACCCGACACCAGCCCGTCTTCGCGAGAAGTCCAAGCCTGCTGAGGCTTGCTGCTCGAGGAGGAGCCAAGGATCAAAGCCAACAAGTTGTCGTCAAAGATCAGCGGAGGAGTCTTGGGCACGCCTGCTAAGCTCCATGCCAGGCCAAGGGGGAGGAGTGACGAGGCCGCAGGATCAGCGCGCCAGGAGGCAAGAGTGCCCCTTCAACCAACTCTGCCCCAGGGGCAATCAACAGACTAGCAGCGCTCGAGGCTGGCGGGAGAATTAAGGAAGAAGGAGGCCGTTTCTCAGGAGGCTCGGCAGCCTCAGTGGAAGGGGCCCTGAAAGACTGGCGTTAGAAAAAGAAAGCAGCACACGAAAAGCCACAACTGCGTGATACTTACATGTCGATGGCGATGTACTTCCTCCGCTTCAGCGGTCCGAAGATGTTGCTGCCGCTGGGGGATCCTTTCCTCTTGCGGAGCTCCTCGAAGTCCACACAAAGACGACCGAAACGCTGGACGTGACGGCCGGTGCGCAGCGGGACCGAAGAAGATCTCGGGAGAATGTCTTCAGAGATGCCTGGTTGCGGCGAACAGCCGGGCACCGTTTCACCACGACCTCCCGAGGCTCCTGGAGCCTTGACCTCGGGAGTCGCATGCAGCGTCTCCTCAGCAACCGACGCCTCAGGAGGGGGGTGGCAAGCTCCTGCGGATGGTGCCCCAGGATCACCACTCGGCGCGTGCTCTCAAAGACTTGAGCCGCGGTCTCCGCCTCGAAGCTTGTTTCACTCAAGACCGACACTTGGGGCGAGCCCAGCGTCAAGGGCAAGGAAGCGAACCACGACGATGGGGTTCTCCCGAGGCCCCTCCAGGCCGACCGGTCACGGCCCCCATTCATCAAAGAGAGGCATGTCCTTTACAAATTCATCCTTATTCTTGCAGCAATACAGCAGGCAGCTATTCCCGGGCAGTTCGGCCGGCAGATTGACACCCATCAGGACCTTGAGCACTGTTCGTCGCGTCCCAAGAAGGAGCCCGGACTCCTGAAACCTCATGTGGTCCTGGCTGCTGAGCAAGGTCCACAGTGGGCGAGAATGGAGCTGAAGCAGGGTGACCCGATGTTGGACGAATTCCTTCACCACCATCGGAGCAGTTACACCGCGATCCTTCAGCAACCTCTACCTGAGCCAGACGCGGGCAAGGCCAGGGCTCGCGAGCTGCTGATGGCCCCAGGCAGGGTTAGGAACGGCGGGCCCCGACGGAGCCTCAAGCAGAGGACTGAGCACACCAGCATCAACGAACACCCATCGTGTCCGGAATTCGCTCATGGATGGAGGAAGCTCGAAATCGATCCCCTCGCCCGCCGTCGCAGCCACGGCCTGGAAGCTCACGCATCCCAAGCATTACTGAGGGTCGGCCAGATGCAATGAGAAGAAGTGACGGAGGAGAGCCACCGAAGGAGCAATGCCCACTATGGCTTTGCACACAAAGGCGAAGACAGCAAGAAGAGTCACGGACTGAGGGTCGAGATGCAGCATGTGGATCTGATAATGCTCAAGCACATCATTGAAGAAGGCGGAGAAGGGAGGAATCAGGCCAGCCCAAAGGGCATCTATGAAGATTGGGACTGAGGGAGTCCCGGACTAGGGGGTGTCCGGATAGCCGAACTATCGTCACGGCCGGACTCCAAGACTATGAAGATACAAGATTGAAGACTTCGTCCCGTGTCCAGATGGGACTTTCCTTGGCGTGGGAGGCAAGCTTGGCGATACGGATATGTAGATCTCCTACCATTGTAACCGACTCTGTGTAACCCTAACCTATCCGGTGTCTATATAAACCGGAGGGTTTTAGTCCGTAGGGGCGAACAACAATCATACCATAGGCTAGCTTCTAGGGTTTAGCCTCCTTGATCTCGTGGTAGATCTACTCTTGTACTACCCATATGATCAATATTAATCAAGCAGGAGTAGGGTATTACCTCCATCGAGAGGGCCCGAACACAGGCAAAAATATCGTGTCCCTTGTCTCCTGTTACCATCCGCCTAGACGCACAGCTTGGGACCCCCTACCCGAGATCCGCCGGTTTTGACACCGACATTGGTGCTTTCATTGAGAGTTCCTCTGTCATCACCGATAGGCCCGATGGCTCCTTCCGATCATCGGCAATGACGCGTCCGTGGTGAGACTTTTCTCCCAGACAGATCTTCAGATTCGGCGGCTTTGCACTGCGGGCCAATTCGCAGGCCACCGGAGCAGATCGAAAGCTATGCCCCGCCATCGTGTCAGATTTAGAAGTTTGAACTACATGGCCGATATCCGCGGAGACTTGATCTTCGACGGATTCGAGCCGCGACCAAGCGCCGCGCCTTGTCTCGATGGGCATGATCTAGCTCGTCAATAAAGGCCTCGGAGGCTGCACCAGCATCCGCTCCGACCCTTAATCCGGAGCCGGGTTCCCCGATCGACGATGAGTGGTTGGACACTGCCTCGGGGGCTACAATCTCTACGGCGATTGAGCCAAACTCCATCCATGTCCTTTGCGAAGACCTCGACTCCAGGGTGCGGACTCCTCTCCGGACTCCGAACCCTCCGCGCCCTTGCCAATCAAATCCGATTGGGCGCCCGTTATGGAGTTCACGACCGCGGACATCTTTCAGCACTCGCCCTTTGGCGACATTCTGAATTTGCTAAAGTCTCTCTCTTCATCCGGAGAGCCCTGGCCGGACTACGGTCAGGAAGGTTGGGATGGGGACGACGAAGAAATTCGACGCCCACCCACCACCCACTTCGTAGCCACTGTCGGAAGCTTACACGACGTGCTCGATTTCGACTCCGAAGACATCGACGGTATGGACGACGATGTAGGAGACAACAATGAACCAAAGACACGAGGATGTCGGACAACCACCTCATCTCATGATGTATACATGGTGGATACACCTAAAGGAAATGAAGACGAGGAACAACGGGCGCCACGAAGGATAAATCCTCTAAAAGCATAAAACGGCAACGTAAACGCCGAACAAAATCCTGCCTCAACAAAGACCCAGCCATAGAGCAGGGCGAACCGGTGGACAACGAACAAGCTATAGAGCAATCATCCGAACAAGACAACTTGGATAAGCAATCTGTCCACGGCGAAGACAACAGTCCAGATGATCTCACACCGGACAAACTATGGAGCAAAATGACCTCCAGAAAAGGCTCGTCGCCACTGCGCGTAGCCTGAAAAAGCAGAAGCGGAAGCTCAAAACAGCGGAAGACGCACTCAGGATCAGATGGAGCAAAATATTCAGCACCGCAGAACAAATGCAGCGACAAATACGCGAACTAAGAGCTACCCGAAAAGAAAGCTACTGCCCGAATTCGACGAGGAGGCCTTAGAGCCCCCACAATTAAAAAGTAAGAAGGCCACCCGGTCGGATGGATGACCCCACGGCAAAAAGAGAGCGGCGAATGGCGCCGCACAAAAGCCAATGTGCGATCCGCATAAGGATTCACATCAGAAGGATGGCCTAGTTAGGTCCATCTATGGGCCAAGAAAGGTGCTCACAAAGCAATGCAACACGCCCAAATTACGAAGATCACGGCACACCCAAATACAGGGCGCCAAGACACCCCTATGTTTTACCGATGAGGTGCTTTGGATCATGAATTTCAAGCCGGATTCAAACCCGTAAACATAGAGGCATACGCCGGAACAATGACCACTGAGTTCGGATTGAGGATTACATCCTCCACATACACATGGCTAGAGGAGATGATCTCCACGCCATAAAATACTTACCCTTAAACTCAAAGGGCCAGCTCGGCATTGGCTTAAAAGCTTCCCGAAAATACCATTGGAAGTGGGAAGAGCTCGAGGATGCATTTCGGGCAAATTTCGGGGACTTATGTCCGCCCTCCGGATGCAGACGATCTAAGTCACATAACTCAACAGCACGGAGAGTCAGCCTGTAAATTCGAACATGTTCCTTACTAAAAAGAAGAACCAAATAGTCGATTGTCCTGGACGCAAGCCTTAGCAGCTTTCAAACACAACGTCCGAGACGAATGGCTTGCCAGACACCTCGCCAAGAAAAGCCAAGAACAATGGCCGCATTAACAAGCCTCATGACCCGCTTATGCGTGGGAGAGGATAGATGGCTAGCAAGATGCAGACCAAATGACCCAAGTACATCGAAATTAGGGATGGAATGGAAACCACGGCATAACATGGACCAGCGCCGGATTAAAAGGAACAGTCAAAAGAGCACGTCAGTCAACGCCGGATTCAAAAAGCTCACAGCAGAACAAACAAAAAACTGCCCCCTAAGGACAATAGCGATGAGCTATCCAACTTCAACAAAATCTTGGACAAGATATGTCAAATCCACAGTACTCCTGGGAGGCCTGCAAACCATACTCACAGAAATTGTTGGGTCTTCAAACAGTCCGGCAGACTCAACGCCGAACACAAGGGGCTCGACACACCAAGTGAGGATGATGACGAGCACCACAAGCAGAGCCCCGGAAAACAAAAGAATTTCCCACAAGAGGTCAAAACAGTAAACTCACTTCATGTGATCAAAAACAGGCGGCGCCCACTAAAATGCGCAAGACACCGGCTGGTTGTCAAAGCCAATCACATTCGACCATCAGGAGTACTCCGAAAATATCCGGAACGCAGGATGGACTGCCTTGATATTGGATCCTATAATTGACGGATTCCAATTTACACAAGTCCTCATGGATGGCGGCAGTGACACAAACCTGATATATCAGGACACAATCCGAAGGATGGGGATAGACCCAACAAAAATTTGCCGTACCAACACCTCCTTTAAAGGAGTAATGCCAGGCCCGTATGCCCATTGTACGGGCTCCATACTGCTAGAAGTTGTGTTCGGTTCATCCGACAACTTCCGTCGCGAAAGGTTAATCTTCCATGTCGCCCCGTTTAAAAGTAGCCATCAAGCACTATTGGGACGCGAAACTTTCGCCCGCTTTAACGCAATACTGCATTACGCATCTCTAACACTTAAAATGCCCGGTCCACGCGGCATCATCTCGTTAAAAGGAAGTATTAAGTGTTACTCGAGCACGAAAGAATGGGAGACTGCCTTGACAGCCCCACACCTATCCGGCTCCGCTAGGCAAAGAGCCTGAATCGGTCATTCAAACCCTGGACACGCTTAGACGAGTCCGGCGCCTACTAGCGGTATACCCCATACAAGGGGCTGCACGCATATATCATAAGAGACACTAAAGCTCAATTTTATTCACTCCTTCGATTCGTACTCTATTTATTTAATGTACAGTACATCTTTTGCACGATCCTTTTTCTTTTAAAAACTAAGTTCCTCTCTTTTACAGACAAACGACATGCTACACCCGTCCAGGATACGGCTGCGCGGAGACACAGTAGCGAGACGTGCGATGAGGGACCCGTTGTAAGGATTCTTTTCAGATTAAGACCTGCGTAAACCTTTTTTTACTGTCTCTTGTTGATATACATCCCCGGTTCCTTACTATAACCGAGGAGGAGGTCTGGCGTTTTGGCATTGGCCGCACAGAATTTTTGCGCATACACGGACACTGTGGGGCTTAGGGCATTATTCTGCCCATTTTCATAAAGACCGAATACCTTAGGGAGTATTCAGCGTCTCGAGTTAGGCCTTATATGCATCAGCTCCGAATCATGTCTTTGGTCAAATGTTGGGTTGCCCGGCTCTTGTGTTTTGCTGCCTTACGTTCCGTTTTCACGGCTAACGCGGCACCAGGAGAACTGTTGCGATTGTGCCTTGTTCGCCGGGCGAGCACCTCAGTAGAGAAAGTCGAAAACTAACTGTCATGATATAGCGAGAGACTGGTCAACCACTCGATGACTCACTGGAATGTTTAGGATTCCTCCGCATTAAGGAAGGACCGGTTTTCGGTCAGGCACATACGCACCCCGGATTCGGGCGAGTGCGGTGCCCCCAGGGGCTATATAGTAGCCCCACCCTCGAACTCCTATGGCTAAGTGAAAGTGATAAAGCATTATAGTCCGGTTGCCTGGTTTGCTACGCTATCACCTCCTTAACAGGACCAAGACGTTGGATTAAGTGTGAAAAAGCGCTTTCTTTGCAAACACCCCCGCACTATATGTGTGGGGGCTGAAGCCAAGGACTGCCATCTTTCAGGTTATATATACATCCACATAAACGGCCGCACAGGGAGTAGTTTACTACTTGAATGCACAAGTATAAAAAGCTCTTATATTATACTAAAAACATTGTTTTCACAAATCATACATGTCCTTTAAAAATAATATCCTTTGAGCACCGCGTCTCTATTAAACGAGCGCCCGGCAGGACTTCTTCAAAGTAGTGCTCGGCAGGTACTCGGCTTCTGTCCGAATCTTGGGATGCAACGTCGGTGGCTTTCATCTCTGCCCAGTATGTCTTGACACGAGCCAGAGCCATCCGCACTCCCTCAATACACGTCGATCTCTTCATTGCGTCGATACACGGTACCGCACCAAGGAACTGCTGCACTAAACCAAAATAACTCTTCTACTGGGTCCGCCTTTACCACAAGTGAGTCATGACATGCTGCATGGCAAGTCCGGATAGTCGATTCAGCTCGGCCCATTCGAACAACCGATCGGTCAACGGAAGAAGACGCTCCGGACTAGGGAATTGCGACCAATATAGCTCTTCCCTTCTGTGCCCCTTCTTACCTCGGAAGTGCTCAACCGTCGCATGGCGCTCGCCGCCAAGTCCAGATAAGCATCCTCCGAACTCCACAACTTGTCCAATTGAGCATACTTTGGATCCGTATATTTCCTCCGCAGCAGAAACGGATTTCCAGCCGCAATTGCCCTGGCCTGACTCAGCTCCTCCTTGGCAGCTCTCAAAGCCGAATGGGCATTCTTGGATTTGGCGACGGCCTTTTTCAGGCCCTCTTGCTCCGCTTGACGTTCTTTTTCAAGAACCTCGCAGCGATCGGCAGCATTCTTCAACTTGCTGGCCATATCGGCCATTTCCTCTCTGCTTCGGCAGTAAGCAGCCCGTTCGGCTTCTAGCTCTTCGGCCGCTTTTAAAGCGGCCGCATTACTCTTTCTGGCTTGCTCTTTCACTCGGGCGAGTTCCGCCCGCAGCTCTTCCACAGCAGCGGCACCATCTGCATTAAGCATACAAATAGTAAGACATGGGCGTCAAGCTCCCTTACTAGGTGTCCGCATAGAAGTCGCATACCTTGTGACTCGTCAAACCGTTTATTGACCAGCGCGATGTCCGCATCCACCTCGTCGAGTTGCCGCTTTAGTTCGGCATATTCATCGATCCGCTGGCCACCGGACGCCCGCCACCTGTTTAGGGGCAGCGATATGTTATAATCGAGAATTTGATCCTCGCACGCGTTGTCAATTTTGACAACATACCGAGTCTCGAGGGCTACTATCTACCACGGGGAGCATTTTATATGCATAACATCCGGAAGGTACATCATTTTGCGTACCTCGAACCTTCGCCAAGAAGCTCCTGACGGCTTCATGCAATCCGCTTTCCGCGGATGCAATTCTTTCAATCACCATACCCATTAGAGCACGGTCATCTTCTGAGATAGCCGCTCGCCACTTGGCGCCGGACCTTCCGACCCCGCCGGACTTGGGGGAACCCTCCGCGACGACACCTCCGGGTCGTCCGCTTCACATGAGGGTGCGACAGGTCGAGGCGTTTCGCTCTCCATCATCTCCGGAAGAAGATCCCCCGAAGACGAGCTCACTTGGCAGGGCTGAGGTCCGAACTACAAGGTACAATTTCGGTTATCTTCATAAATAAATACAGGATGTTCCTTATTTACAAGATCCCTTCTTTTTACTTACGGCTCATTGAGGGCTGACCCCTTGGGGAAATAGTGCGGCTGGGTTACTTCCCAGCGCGGACTCTCCGACGAAGATTCCTTCCCTCTTTGAGGCCTTGACCTCCGGATCTTCCAAGCGGTCCTCTTCTCTCCTCGAAAGACAGGACTTTAATCCTCCTTCTGGATAGCCTCCTTCAGAGGCAGTTGCTTCCCGCTCCCTCCTTCGCCTTCTTCAAAAGACGCGACCTTCAACATCTTGGTCAGCATGGGATCCGGCGTGGTCTCCGGGAGGGGAGCCAGACACCTTATTAACTTTGCCTTGGCTATCCACTCCTGTTCAAGAAACGGTTCCTTTAAAGGACATATATATATGATAAATAAATGAACAGCATGTCCGTTACTGAGGACTACTTACTTGAGTATCTGAGGCGATTGCAGCTAGTCCTGCATCCTCGGTCAGTCCGGACACTTCTCTTGTGATCCGAAGAACAGTTTATACATCTCCACAGGCGTCGTGCCCATAAAATTTTGGAGAGCTCGTGGTCCCTCCGGATTAAATTTCCACAGTGCGGAGGCGACGCTTGCAGGCGTAAGACGCGGATCACCATAACCTGCGCCATCGCAACCAGATTGATCTCTCTTTCCTGGAGGTCTTGAAAACGGCCCTGCAGCAAGGGAACGTCCTTGGATGGCCCCCAGTCGAGCCCCTTGTTGACCCATGACGCCAGCCGCTGTGGTGGACCTGAGCGGAAAGCGGGGATCGCCGCCCATTTGGTGCCCCTGGGAGTGGTGACATAAAACCACTCCCATTGCCATGAACCAAGCTCCTCTTCAAAAGAGCCCTCGGGCCATGGAGCATCAGCACATTTGCTTATGACTGCCCCTCCGCACTCTGCTTGTTGCCCCCCGGTCATCTTTGGCTCCACCTTGAAGGTCTTGAGCCACAATCCAAAGTGGGGGTGATATGGAGGAAGGCCTCACGTATGACAATGAATGACGAGATATGGAGGATGGACTCCGGATTCAAGTCATGGAAATCAAGCCCATAATAAAACATGAGCCCCCGCACAAAGGGATCTGTCGAGAAGCCTAAACCCCGAAAGAAGTGGGACACGAACACCACGTTCTCGCCGGGCTCAGGAGTGGGAATGACCTGCCCTGGAGCAGGTAGCCTATGCGAGATCTCGCCGGTCAGATACCTGGCGTCTCGCAGCTTTAGCACATCTTCTTCTCAGGATTTGAGGAAGACATCCATCGGCCGTCTTGGTCGGAGCCGGACATCGTCGAAAGTCTGAAGCGCCTGAATCTGAAGCTTTGGGTGTTGGAACTCGAAGCGTGAGGCGAACTCGATAGAGGGTGTAAAAAGAAGAGGGCCTTGGTCTCATTATAAAGAGGTTGAATACCAAGAACCCACCCCGTGGTCGATTAGGACTCGCCTTTGATAGAGGCGTGCCAGCGAACGGGCACGGTTGGGTTACCCACGTCCGTATTGATGAGAATCCGGAATAAGGTGGGCACGATCTATGCTTTGCTAAGGCGTGCTGAAACCGCCTCGCTAAACGCGCTTAAGGTGAAACGGTAAAACGATTCATATAAAGGCCTGGCGTGGTGTGATGTCACGCGCCCGGAATACGTCAGCAGATCTGTCCAAAAGTTATTTTCTCTACAGTGTTATGTGGAACTTGTTTTGTAGAGCCGGACACTATCCTTGTGTTCAAAACCTTCTATGAAGTATTCAGAGGAGGAACCCGCCTTGCAATGTCGAAGACAATATGCGCGCCGGACTAAATCGTCATTGAAGCCTGGTTCAGAGCTACCGAGGGAGTCCCGGACTAGGGGTCTCGGATAGCGGACTATCGTCACGCCGGACTCCAAGACTATGAAGATACAAGATTGAAGACTTAGTCCCGTGTCCGGATGGGACTTTCCTTGGTGTGGGAGGCAAGCTTGGCGACACGGATATGTAGATCTCCTACCATTGTAACCGACTGTAACCCTAACCTATCCGGTGTCTATATAAACCGGAGGGTTTTTAGTCCGTGGGACGAACAACAATCATACCATAGGCTAGCTTCTAGGGTTTAGCCTCCTTGATCTCGTGGTAGATCCACTCTTGTACTACCCATATCATCAATATTAATCAAGCAGGAGTAGGGTATTACCTCCATCGAGAGGGCCGAACCTGGGTAAAAATATCGTGTCCCTTGTCTCCTGTTACCATCCGCCCAGACGCACAGTTCGGGACCCCCTACCCGAGATCCGCCGGTTTTGACACCGACAAGGACCTCGGTGGCCATCTGAGCCATGCAAGTGCGAGACGCGGGCCAAGCCACCGTCTCCCCCCCAGTCGTTGAAGCCGGAAGCAAGCATCGAGCGCACCTTGTCCATGGCCTCATCGTTGAGCACCCGAGACCGGCCGAGCTCCGGCGCAAAGGACGGAGGCGCAGCCGGAAGAGACAGAGTTCTCTTCCCCTTCTCAGCTTGTTTCAGCGCCATGGTGATGGAGCAGGTGGAGCGCAAGTCAGATTGGAAAAGAGAAGCAGAGCCACGAGGAAGCAGGGGAATTGGGGAAGCAAGGCGTAGGAGGCGGAGGAATAACTGTAGGTCGAGGGGGCCGTGAGCAGCCAAAGCGGATTCAAAGGCAGCATGGGGAAGCGAGACGCCCACGCCCAATCAACCGCCACGCGTCGACCGAGAGGCTTTTAGCGCGCCATGGGTGCTCCGAACTTGACCCTTGGCTTCGCCGTGAAGCCAAGCCCGAGAGCACCTTGGGCCCGGGGGCTACTGTTGGTGTTCTGGGAACGAGGGTCCCCAGACTTGCCTGCCTGCGGCCCACGGCGTGGCTAAGCAGCAGGCCGTAAGGCCCATCTTCATCAACAAGGCATCCAAGACCCTCGCGAGGGTCCAAGCCTCGTGAGGCGGACAATGCAAGACCTCCTCTGGAGCGGCCTAGCCAAGCAGGCTCGCGAGGAGCGGAGATATCAAGGCGGGGCAAACCTCACGAGGCTCTCGTGACGTGAGCCATGACGAACGGTGCCAGGCGGGAGCCAGGCGGGCGCCAGTGCGTGCAGCGTCCTTATTTCCTCTTTGGTGCTAAGGAGGCCGGCGCATGCGAAGAGTACCGAGGCATCAGGCAAAGGTTGCCATATTGGTGCAACAAGACCAAGACCAGGAGGACGGCAAGGCGGAGGTCATCATGGAGCCCAAGTCGGCGTCACCCCAGAAGCTTTTCGCAGGCGGAGACCGCTTTTGTCAGGATAGCTTGTACTAGCTGTCCCCCTTCAAATTTGCCTGCCGTTGTTGGCTCCCTTCCCGCTCGATATTTGGGAAGAGGACCAGGGCCTCTATAAATAGGACTAGCCACACAGCAAGACGGATCCCGAACTGGCGGTGAGATCGAACCCTCACGCCACAAGTTCATATGCACAAGAACACCTCAACCTCAGGAGGCTATTCTTCCCTTGTACTGTTCATCACCAGCCCGAGATTCAATCCACCACCACCACACTGGAGTAGGGTATTACACCACATCGGTGGCCCGAACCAGTATAAACCCCGTGTCTCTCTATGTTGTGAGTTCATCGAGTTCATCCGCAAGATCTTAGAGAGCTAGAGCATAGATCGGTAGGAGGGAAAGACTTCGCGCGCACCCCGGTGTTCGAACCTTAAGGGTTTGCCGGAACCCCACATCCGACAGTTGATCCTTGACCACGTTGACCACGCCGTGCCGAGAGCACCAGGGCGGTGGACGACAGTGAGGCCTAGGAACGGAACAACACGGAGGCAGGGAAGAGTCGGCAGTTGTTTCCCGCGCGGAGGGGAGTACGACTGTACGAGGGTTTACTGGTTCGTCTATCGTCGCCAGAGAATAACAGCAGGTGTGGGTGAGTAGAGGGATGGCTAGGCCAGCGATGGGAGTACAGTGGGGAGGCGAGGCCTGTGGCAAGACACCCGGCAGCGGAGAGAGGAGGGAGCAGTCCCTTGGGCGCTTGTTTGAGCGGCTGGAGCAGGAAAAGCAGAGATTGAAGAAGCACGACGGACGTTTGATGGACATCCAACAGTCTCTACTTGTGTGTCAACCTTTTTTTTTAAGAAAGCCTCAAATCTGTGGAAAACAGCATACAGCCCATCTGCCATTATTCTAATAATTTACAGCCCATTTACTAATTCTTAAGGTTTTTTTGGAGCCCATATTCTTTTTGTTAGCATTACAGCCCATATTGTGGCTACGGTTAAAAATTATCTGAAATTTTGCATATTTCAGTGCGGTCCGAACTGTTTTTAATCCCGAAATTTCGAGTCACATTCAAACTGATTTTAAAAATAAATGTATATCAATATAAAATTAAACAGATTCTCCACACATAAAAATTAATGCAATTTAAAATCTCGAAATGAAAAAAAAGAAATTTGAAACTAATTGCCGGTTTGATGTGTTTTAAAAATGTACAGCCCATTTCTCATTACTAATAGGCCATTTTCTCGGCCAGCCGAATGAAGCTCTCCTCGTCTTGAAAGATTTGCAGCCCAACAGGCCTGACAAGGCGACTTACTTGGCAAATCACAAAAAAAACTGGGCTGTGGCCATGGACCCAGCTGCGGTCGTGGACCTAGCTAGCAGCCTCTCCACGTACAATACTCTTCCGATAGAAGTCAGTTATTGACCACATTGACCACGCCGAGCTGAGAGAACCAAGGCGGTGGACGACGGCGAGGCCTAGGAAGGGGATGACGCGGAGCCGGGGAAGACGTGGCAGTGGATGCCCACGCGGAGAGGAGTACGAGGGTTCACTGGTTCGGCGGCGGTGTGAAATTTGTCGTCGCCATGAGAATAACAGGGGTGTGGGTGAGTAGAGGATGGCACAGCGGCGGTGGGAGTAGTAGGGGGCGGTGAGGCCTCCACGGCATCACAGCCGGCCACGGGAGGTAGGAGCACGCGGCACGACCGGCGCTGGTTTGGGCAGCTAGAGCAAGAAGACCAGAGGTTGAAGAAGCACTACTGCCGTTGGATGAACATTGTATGGTAACTGGAGCTGGAATCGTTCATATTGACTAAGTTGACAAAGCCCTCCGTCCCCGTCAACTTGGTAGGCCCACAAGTCAGCCTCCCACGATGCTGGGTTCCAGCTGGCAGGGGGAGTATTCATTTTTGTGTGCGTAATAAGGAGACACTTCCTTGCGTGCAAAGATAGCTGGTGGGTCCGACACAGCTAGGGCACGCTTTTTTTCGTGGAAATCTGAGACCCTTCGGTGGGTCCCAGATGTCGGTGGAGGAATCAAAGACTTGAGAAGGCGTCTGAGAACAAGCTAGTGTACCAAGAAAGAGACGTTCTTGAGTTTTAGAAAAAAGAGAGGCGTGCTCCATGTAATGGTTCGAATCCAAACCTAGACTATGACTATATATGGTGCTATGCTACTCGCAAGTAATGAAACCGACATATCCAACGTTCACTTCTCCTCTTCTCTACTTACTCGCCTAGCATCGGAAGCTCCGGCTGCGGCAGCAACCATGTCCGCTGGCTGCTCGTCCACACCTGCTCTTGACGGGCAACAACCAAATATGCACCAAGTCACCACCCGCATTACCATCGCTGTGGGTCTCATCACACCCCGTCGACACAGCGCACCGCAGCGGTTGCTCATCGCAACCCGCTGCCGTTGGTGTGGTGCCACCGCTACAAATCATGCAGAGTCATCCGTCGCGTCTCAACCACAATCCTCAACCACGGCCGAGTCTTCTACAAATGCCCGAATCATGGGGTAATAATATGTTTAAGTGTTGTTCTGCTGCTTTCAGTTGCTGATTTTTTTAATAGTTTGGTTGATGATCTTCCAATTTGATTCGTGTAGAAAAGGGAAGATTCATGTGATTTGTATTTCTAGGAAGTTGATGATGTGGGGGAGTGCAACTACGCTGATTATTTGGTTAGCCGAGGAATCCCAATACCAGCAGGTTGGGGTGTTGGACAAGTAACTAAAGGCAGCGGAAGAGGAAGATCTGCAGAAGCGAAGGTTAAAGATGCAGTTCCTACGATCATGGCCAAACAACAATTTGAAACGGCCTTGACTGACAATGAGGAGATGAAAGAGCTTGTGAAGATAATGGGCAAAATCGATGTGCTCTGTGGGATGATTGTCTCTTTATTTGCGATGTATGTAGCACTTTCGTGATGTATTAAGTGGCTATGACATGAGCACTTTCTTTGAAACTAGTAATGAATGAAACACATGTAGCAATTTGGGCGTAGTGTTGTAAACATCTAATGATTTCTATTAACGGAAATCTGGGGGTATCCCCTTTTTCTCATAAATAAATAAATTGCAGAGGCCCTTTTGGTAATAAATAAATAAATTAGCAGAGGACCTGTCAGGTCAGCTTTGTTCTCATTCGAAGACGTCGAGAAAACTGCAGTCCAATAGCAAACTATGTCATCAAATTCAAGTTTCACAGCCAAATATGAGTACAACTAAACAACAATGTCATCATGTTTTAGTCGTCATACAATCACCAAACACAAATCAGCATACATAACAAGTGATGTTCTCACAGAAAATACTAAACAACATGTTCATCGAGTTCAGTTGTCATAGCAAACACAATTTCACATAGTAGATAAAAAACGTCTTCCGACAGCAACACGACAAAAGCAATCTAATCATCATCCATAGCAGCAGTGTCAACATCTTCGCCATGTGTATCAGTCTGGATCGTAATTCCCCATGGTGTCATCTTCTTCTTCGTCCTCAACGTCCTAGAACGTTGGCTTCTTCTTGATCAACTCTTGTATGTCCACAACACGACAGGCAATCTTTTCGCCAGCGTCATTGACATGATGCTTCTCAAAGATATTAGGAACATCTGTGTTATCCTGTACATCAGGAGTAGTGTAAGCATCATCTTGTTGTGCAACTTCATTAAACGAATTCCTCTGCTCAAACCTTTGCACTACTCTCCAGTCATCGCTACGTGCAAATGTGTCTTCCAAGAAAAAGATCTGTGTTGCTTAATTTGCTAAAATAAAAGGCTCGTTGGTCTGGTACGCCGCCTTGACATTGATGGATTTGAAATAATCATCAGCTCACGGGTTTTGCGATCACGGAAAACAGGTTATACCAACGACGACAATGTAACCACACACCGATGATCCTCGAAATCGGAGATATACTGCAACTGAACAATGTCTGTTATGTTAGCATACATTTTAGTTGTCTCTTTTTCATACGTATCCGTGCTCATGATGGCACTGTTTTGCGTCTTCCTGCCTTCGTCTCGTGCAAGGGTGTTGTAGCGCACATCTCCAACAACGCAAGATTCATAATGTCTTACCCGAGTATCAAGACCCATTGCTAGTGGGTAAAGGGCATCATCAACTGCCTGCCCATCCTCCCGCATCTTCTTAACCTATGGTTAGAAAATAGACAAGCTGATCATCTTATGTACTCAATATATTAAAGAAAAAGCGTGATCTGCAATTCAAAAGCTTACATGGCTCTTGAACCATTTTGCAAATCCTGCCATAACCAGTTTGTCAATGTTTCTTGGATTTTGTTGCAGTAACTCCTTTTTGTAGATGCTGCACAACATAGTGATCGCGTCAAACATCTAAATATATAAGAATGTGTTGCAAGTTTAGTAGATTACGATGTATAAGCTGCAGTACTTAGCACTTACTTGATATAAGGTAGTATCTTAGGACAGTTATTCCACACATACCAAACCATTTCATCCAAATCTTTAGGTTTGTCCTCTTGTCGAATCTTCCCTGTAACTCGAACAGAATAATCAAAACATTGAGCCCGGGATTTTCTTCATCCACGTCTTTGCTAAGCTAATCAGCTGTTTCAATGTATTTTGAGCAGAATGTCAACGCTTCTGTAGCAATGTAGGCCTCTGCAATGGAACCCTCGGGTCTAGCTCTGTTCCTAACATAGCCCTTGAAAGTGCCTAGCCGCCTTTCAATAGGGTACATCCAGCCATACTGTACTAGACCTCTAAGTAGTGCCTCATCAGGTAAACGAACAGCCAAATGCACCATCACATCAAAGAAGGCTGGAGGATATATCTTCTCAAGGTCGCATAGGATAGTTGGTATCTTGTCTCTAAGATGCTCCAAAGCATCTATCCTGATATTTCTACTGCAGATTTCCCTGAAGAATTGTCCCACAACTGCTCTGTATAAGTCAGGGCGGCCCAATCCTCTAAGGATAACAGGTAAAACCCTTTGAAGTAGGACGTGGCAGTCATGAGTTTTCAACCCTTGTACCTTGTCTCCATCTACACTGACTCTCCTTTCAGGGTTGGAAGAAAATCCATGTGGGAATCTCACACGTGACAGGACCTTGCAGAATTCTTTTCTTTTTACCTTGTCCAAGGTGTACACATCTAGTGCCATATCCCGTGGTTTACCTTCATCTTGCACCTGCAAATCCTTTCTGATACCCAGGTGTGTCAAATAAATCCTAGATTTTAAGGTATCTTTCGTCTAGCCTTCAATATTATGAAGTGTGCCGATAATGTTGTCACATATATTTTTCTCGATGTGCATCACATCAGGATTATGCCGCAGATCCAAATCTTTCCAATACTCCAAGTCCCACAAAGTGGACCTGCGGGTAAACAATAATCTCTCTTCTGCCCTGCCATGCTTCCTTTTCCTGCTACCATTATCAGGATGGTTTCCTGGTGTAATATGCCTAACCTTCTCTAGTTCCACTTGCAACTCATCGGCGGTGAGCCTCTTTGGCGCATCACGGTTTTCATGCTTTGCATTGAACACATGTCTTTGGTATTTTCTAGGATGCGGCTTGTCCTTGGCAAGGAAACAGTGGTGTCCAATGTAAGAGATCTTGCTAAGTATTGCGTATGACAGCTGATTTCTGTCACAGCGAACACATGCATTGTAACCATGTGTCGTTCGTCCTGACATAGTGCCCAAAGCCGGATAATCATGGATGCACCAAATTATAACAAAGACGCAGAAAGAAATCAGCTGGTGGGCTGCTATATAGGTCTCGAGTGAGAACACCCCTCCATAGATGTTGAAGTTCCTCCACAAGAGGCTCCATGAACAAATCAAAATCCTTTCCAGGACTTTTTGGACCTAGGATGAGCAAGGCCATCATGTAGTTTGATTCTTTGGTGCAGACATTTGGAGGCATGTTGTAAGGGATAAAAAGCACTGGCCACATGTTATATGTGGCGCTCTGGTGGCCAAATCGGTTAAATCCATCTGAAGCTAAGCCAAGTCTAATGTTTCTCGGGTCAGCAACAAATGTTTCATGCTTCTGATTGAAGCTTTTCCACTCACTACCATGTGATGGATGGCTCATTACATTCTGATCTCTGAAATCCTGGTTCCTAGAATGCCACAGTACATCCTCTCTTGTTTCAACATCATGAAACAACCTCTGCAATCTTGGTGTAATTGGAAAATGTCTCAGAACATTATGAGGAATCCTCTTCACAAAGATCGCCATCTTTCCATCTTGATGATTTTCATTTCGGGCATTCACTTAAGTTGGCATAGTCCTTCCGGAACATGAACACAATTATTCTTACAAACATGGATCATATCATATCCAATTCCAAGCGCACGAAGGAAATTCTTCATTTCTTTGTAGGTGTGTGGCAGCTCAGACGCACCTGGGAAAGCTTTGCGGAAAGCAGCCAACATCGCATCGAATGATTTGTTGGTCATCCGCTCAGATGTATTCACCTGAAGAAAGGTGACCATAGCTGAGAATACTGACAGCTTATTTCCTGGGGTGACAGCCATGTTGCATTGTTCCAACATGCGGGCCCACCATTTTTCTTCTGCAGGTGAAAGTTCACGGAATGCACGAGCATTTCGTAGCATTGTTTCAATGTTGGTCAAACTCACTGGCTCCGCCACCACCTCCTCCTCCTCCTCTTCCACCTGAGCATCAGGCAGATCAAGATGGTGATCTGCTACTTCCACGTAGTCAATACCATTGACGTTCACAGCTTCACCATGATGAACCCACCTAGTATATGTGAACGACATCCCATACAAGTGTAGATGATTTTGCACAGTTGACTGGGGTCTTGTAACTGAATTCATACAACTACTATAGGGCAGAGCACAACTGATTTCGGACCACCGTACTCAGCTCTGATAAAGTTCATGAAGTTTTCAACCCCCTCAACATATGCAGTGGAGAATCTTCTAGAAGAGGTTATCCAAGTCCTGTCCATCTGTTAGACATACAAATTAGTTCTTCTACTAGATATTACAGGAAAAACATATATGCTTTTTTTATGAAGTCCAGAAGAAAATACCTAGGTCGATGTCTAAAGCTATGGCAAGATATTTGGACGAGCACATCTAAGTAATGAAATATATGTAAAGCTAATTTAGCAAACAGATTTGAGTGCTAAATTATGGCAGGCTGTTTCAGCAGTCAAGGAGGTCGAGCACATAGCCATCAAACTATAGAAGGCCATCGCAACAACAAAGATCGAGTATAAAATGGTGTAGAGCTATTTCACCTAACAGATTGGCTACTAGACCATGGCAATCTACGTCATAATAAATATATGGCAGGATATTTTAGCAACTAATCGGCCTTGGTATGCCATCTCAGCTAAGCAGATTGAGTGCGAGCAGGGCAAGGAAGCTTCTTAGCGAGCATATTGACTGTAAACTACTTCGGCAAAAGTGAGATTAACAGCGTCTATCAGCTAACATTCAGCGCTACACCGACATGCACGGGGCCTCAGTCTAGAATGCGCGTACCGTGGGAGAAGCTGAACGCCATGCGTCTCCACACGAACATCGCCAGCGGTGGCGGCGCTGATCGCCGTGCGCCTCCACAAGAACGTCGCCAGCGGTGGTGGCGCGGCTAGAGGATGGTAGTCTACGAGAGCGTATTGTGGGAGCGAGAGGATCGCCGTGCGTCCCCTCGATGAACCGCGGCGCCGATGTATCCGCGTGGCGGGGAGGGCGGCTTTGGCGGAGCGAATGGAGTGGAGGGGGACGTGGGGAAGGGGGTTTGGGGAATATTATTGGCTAGTTGGCCGAAGGGCGGTTGAATCGGATTTGAGGGGAATTTTGGGTGGGGGAGGATTTCCGCGCGGGGGCGGGGGGAGTTTGGCGCATGGTCAGTTTCTCCAAGTGCAGTCCCACGTGTCGCTGAAGTGGCAAGAAAGCGCGTTCCGTTTGCGTGAGCCGTGTGCAGGACCGAACATGTGTGGGGTGCAATGCAACCGCGACAGGGGTGCTGTGAGTGTACCGCCTTTTTTCCTTTTAAACTAGGTGCTTCGCCCCCTCAAAAAAAACTTGTTGCTTTGCTGATCCATCGATACTACTACTAGTAATCCGGTAATCCCGACTAAAACAGCGCGGCCGGGTCTTTTCCCGCGCGATATGCTGGGAGGTTGGCTTAGTTGGGTTTTTTAGGACGAGTAATGCTACACCTACGTAGTCCCGATTCACGTAATTAACATAATGTGAAACGTGTGAGCTGTTGATTGTAGATTGGGGGAGGAGGGCCCACCACCATGAAAATCAGGGGAGGAGAGAGAGAGAGGCAATTTACTTTAACCCTTTCGTAGGTTCCCGTAGATGTAGAAAAATGTGAAATGCATGAATGTGCATTTGTAGATAAGGCCTTCCCTCGTTCATCCTTTTCTCCCACAAGATCTTGATCTTCAGTGCAACGCACTGGAATCTTGCTAGTACTCCTACAATATACTATATTATTGTGAAAGTTCATATACACCGGCCGAGATTAATGCAAACACGGTAGATTTTCATTACATTTTGAACTTTTATAGGACAGAAAAATAAAAGAAACCCGACCCTAAACCTATTCTACGGCGGCGAAGGACGTCCTCCATCTGCGATCTCCATGTACGGGGGCAGGGTTCAAGACCCGTGAAGTGAAGGTGCGGTCTCCGGCGAGGAAAAGTAGAACATGGGAGACGGGCCGGCCAGTTGGCACACCATGCCCAGCCGCCTCCCATGCCCTACTCATCCTCGGAGGAGTCCCCGACCTCGGCAGTGTCGGACGGAGGACAGCGGCAAGTAGGACGCGTAGCTGACGGTGCTCCCGTCGCCGGCCGCCAGTGTAGCCACCACTTGTGCGGCGACTTGAGCGAGGGCGGCGACCTCGAGCTCCATCCCCGAAGACAAGCTCTCCCGCAGAGCGTTCGCGCTTGCGGTCATGGCGGATGTGGTGCCAGGTAGGAGGACGATGCGTTATGGTGTGGAGGTTAGCTGGGCGTTGCCGCTTTAAGTAGTGCATTCTGATGAGGCCAAGCGTCCTGGTGCGTCATTAAGTCACCGGAGTTGGTTCCTCGGGCACCGAGCCTCTTAACGACGGCATACGGACGGACGGCATGAATGCAGGCAGCTGGCACCGGCTGGGAACGCACCACGCGACGGTGCGAGGGACGAGGGTTTTTGGTGTGCCAGCGTAGTCAGCTGCGGTCGTGGCAACATTGGAGATGCCCTTTGCTCACATGCGATCGATGCATGTCATCGAAAAAGCAAGACAACCCGGCATGGTCTCAGGTCCTGAGGATGCAGTTGGCCGCGCTACACCACTCCGTGGATGCATCCGGGCGCCCCATGCATCCTCGACGAGCCGGGTGTTGGGTTGTGTTTGGATTGTGGCCAAAGTGCACCTTACCAAAATTTTGGTCATGACCCAAAGATTGGTCTTTGTTTGGATGGTTGCCATTTTTTTTGAGGTTTTGGTCATGATCCAAAAATGGATGGTTGCCATTTTTTGGCATGCCAATGAACTCTAGCCAACTCTAGTTCATTTTTCTTGCCGATGTCGGCAAAATCATGGGCAACCAAAACCTCAACCAAAATTTTGGCTACCCGATGCTTTGATGGGGCAACCTTGGGCACAAACCAAACATACTAGCTGTTGGTCATGCCACAGCACTAACGCCACCCTCGGCACACTGAAACCGACCAGGTCTAGCGATGATGAGCGTGTCGCTCACCGTGGTCGCCGTGTCCAGAGGCGGTGCTGGAGCTGCGCCACATTGTTGGCCCCCACGACCCACATGAACGGTTGTCGGCGGCGAGGAGGTCGTGGGCCAGCTCCTCCATTGAACTAGTTTGCGCTATGTCGTCCCAACATGTGTGCCCCACATGTCGGTTTCCCTGTTTTCCCGGCCATATTCGAGCGTTAGTGCTTCGTGTTGCACATTAGGCCTTTCACTATGTAGGCCAAGCGAGACAACTTATTGTTTATTTGAGCCAGTCTAGTATAATCATGTGGCGTTTGCTTATTTCTCATTCATCTCCAACCCTCTTCTCCATCGATCATGTCGCCTCCTCGGCCGAGTCCATCCTCCCGCATGCCTCATTTGAACATTCTGTCGAGTATCATTCGCATGTGGGCCTAGACCATGCTTGTATTTCCAATGTTTATTTGTAATTTGTCCGACATACATACAAACAAACGGTTCGTTTGAAGTTTCACTTTGCCTCCACTACGTGTCGCATTGCGTCTTAGTTTTGGCATCCCATTCGGTTCATGCATGCCCCGACACATGTTGACAAGATCGATTGATGTTCAGAGATCAATTGCGTGTCATGCAAGGAGATAAAGGTTTGGTCTGTTTCTATGATAGAAATGACCCGTGGAGGGGGGGTCTGTGTGGATCAGAGGGAGTATATTGTACGTTCATAAGCAAAACGAACATATTGTACCCGCCCTAGTCCTCTTTCAATCGATCTCCGGACCCCGAGATGAAATCGAGAGAGAACGAGTGGGGGCATGTGTGATACCTAAGGCGGATTCAAAATTTTGAACCGGTGATCATAGCATCCGCAAATCATATATAAAGGGTATTCAATGTTCGTTTCGTTTTTGAACGTACAATATACTCCCTCCTATCCTTTCTAGTTTACATATAAGTTTTATGTGTAGTCAAAGTATCTCTACTTTGATAAAAAAAAGTATCAACATTCAACAACGCCCAATCAATATTGTTAGACTCGTACGTACTCCTAGATTTGTACTCGAGATGGTTTCCAATTTGTTTTCAACCACGTGAATGTGCTTGTTCTCGCACATTCTCTTCCTACTAGGATTTCGCCATGTATTGCCAGTCCAATAGTAACATTTTTAAGCTCCCTGCCAATAGTACTAGTGGAGTACTGACAACATCTGTACTAGAGTATGCAGTGCTCATAGTTGTACTCCCTCCTTCCATTTATATAGGGCCTATGTGGAGGAGAGAGATGTGAAAAAGTAAGAGGAGTGAGCTCTCATGCAAAAGCCTAGCTATTTACGCATTCCTAGTTAAATACGTAGAATAAATATGAAGAAAGAGATGGAGATGAGATGGAAAAAAAGTACTAATACAATAGCCAACCTTATAATTTTTTTTTATGGAAATAGCCAACCTTATAGCCCACACTCTCGTATGAGTGCATATAATAGATGATGGCTATAGATGACATGGCAGTTCCTTATAGCCATCGATGGCTATATTATTAACTATGCTCCAATGCGTTTTCAAAACCGCATTTGACTATTGACAAGATTAATAGTACATGAGATGTATAATGTGAAAATTATATCATTGGAAGCTTCTTTCACATACGTATCCCTGCCTTACCCTCCCTTTCGGTCACTTCTTTGGCGGACCCCATGCTTGCTAGGCCCGCATGTCGGTTACTCAATGGGTTCGCCACGACGAGGGTCCTCATCCGTAGTATACTCCCTCTATTTTTATTTACTCCGCATAAAATGACGCTGGAGGGGAGGGAGGACGTCGGTTTGCTCTCAACCGCGGTCCCTGGCGAGCGAAAACGCAAAGACGAAGCGCGTTCCATTCGGGTGAGCGACATGGAGGGTCCGGCGTCGGGCTGCAACGCCAAGGCGATAAGAGCGATGTACAGTCAAACCGATTGATCGGTCGTCACGGAACCACTATTCACAAGTAATCTTGTTGCTCGGCCTATGCCAGCCATCGCCCTAAAACCACACCTAATCTCCAGCCCCTTCCCCACCTTTCGATCCCTAGCCCGCATCAAGCGTCCCCTAGTTCGCCGGAAAGCCATGGTGCGCCGCAAGATCACGTGATTACAAGATGTCTTGTGGAGCGCCACAGCAGAAATCGCGGCGGCGGTCGGTGCCAGAGACCTTCTTCCCAAGCTTGCTTTGCGGTGGGCCAATCCCCGAGTTCTCTGGAGCCAAGCTACGAGGAGGAGGAAGTTGATCCAATGTTCATGGCGGAGGTCGCGACGCAGAAGGCCCCCGATGGGTATGAGACGATGGACGTTGACTTCGTGCCAGCGTCCGAGTCCCCCATGGTGCAGGCGGACCAACGGTTCAACCTGGCGATACTAAAGGAGGACGGGGAGGCAGAGGCTCAACTCGACACGGAGCGCGTGCATGCCGCTGCCATCGAGGCTCTCCTGCAGGCGGAACCGGATGTCGTGGATGTGAACCGGGCGGCGGAGGCTCAACTTGAGGCGGAGCGCACGGATGCCGCTGCCATCGAGGCCCTCCTGCAGGCGGAACCGGACGTCCTGGACTTGAACCGGGCGGCAGAGGCTCGACTCGACGCGGAGCGGGCGGATGCCGCTCTCATCGAGGCCCTCCTGCAGGAGGAACCGGACGTCCTGGACTTGAACCGGGCGGCGGAGGCTCGACTCGACGCGGAGCGTGCGAATGCCGCTGCCATCGAGGCCCTCCTGCAGGCGGAACCGGATGTCCTTGACTTGAACCGGGCGGTGCTCTCGTCCGTGCAGAGCGCCCGCATGCTCTGCATGAACGAGTAGCTGGAGGCCGAGGACAACCACGGTGCGGAGACACACGTCAGCAGCTACGGCTGGTTCGCGCCGGTAGCCAAAGACGACGAGGCCGTCTCGTTCCACGAGCAGTGATAGTTTTTCTTTATGTTGTTGTTTTTATGGATCTTTTGCTGTGTAAAAACATATATTGTTATGCAAGTCGCCTGACTTGGGTCAGTCTACCATTTCAGGCGGTTAGATGAATATCCTACGTCTCCTAACCCTTCTTCCTCACCTCTTCTTCTTCCTCAACAGACCACCGCACGGGCCGTACGGATACTCCCCAACATGCGGCTGGATAAACATACTCTATGAACGAAAATTATGTGTCAGCGGTAGGATGGCTGAGTTTGGTTTGTTCACATGCGGCAACGCGTGTCGGTGAGGGTGCATTCCCTTGGTTGGGTTTGCGGCGTGCAGGAGCTGTTGTGCATGTGAGGGTGCGGTGCGACCGCGGGCGTGCAGGCGGCTGTGTGTGGTGCGACCTGCGGCGTGCTGTAAGTGTACCTCCTTTTCATTGAAAACTTTAGGCAAGCTTGACAAAAATGTGTGGCGAAGTATGGCAATGCAAGGCCTAGACCCAAACAGGATAAGTAATCGTAGTACTACATTACTAGGAGTAGTAGTGTTAAAAAAGAAAGGCGGGGTTTTCCTTCACGGGATTAATCGATACAAATCCTCGTTTCACGTGTCAATTAATGCGTATTTTTTTCTCCAAAGCCCAAAGAGCAAACCATCTCACTCCTCATTGCTTGATTAATGCAGCGCCATGCAAACCAACCTTCTCACTTCCGCATGCATGTAGGGAATATTAATGTCCTTGGTTGCTAGTACGAGGCAAACCCCATCAATTTTTCCTCGATTAGTGTTAGTGGCCTTTGCAAATTGTAATTTTGATATACTGGCCTTGTGTACAAAAAAATGGAGGTAGTAACTATATTTGACTTCCTTCCCCATTGCGGTGACGTCAATGATATCTCAAACATTGTGGTTTGGTGAAGTGCGTTCGACGGAGAACACCATTGAGGGAGACCACGGTAAGTCATTCGCAAGCGCCGCCTGCAAGCCGAGACAACCGCCTTATTGGCATCCAGGAAGTCCGTTGAACCAAAGGACGTGTAAATGTACTAGTACTACTCGTACACAATAGCATCATCCGTCCAGCTTAGTGCGGTGAGATGGTTTCTCGAAGAAGACGATAGAGAAGCGGAGTCAGCGAAGAGTGAAATGATGGTTGCTTCGTCCATGCTTTGTGATTTGACGCCTCGCTGCTTTGTGATTTGTGGTAGAAGGGACAGGGGAGTAGACTTTGTCCTCTATACTGTACATGCGTCCAAGCACGGGAGAAAGAGGAGAGACGTTGCATTTTTCTATTCCTTCAATCAATCAATCAGGGAGCTTCGGTTCCATCCTTTTGTCTTTGGAAACACCGTCCACAATGGTTCCCATGATGCCAAAAGCTATTTTCACATTTGGCTACACATTGTGCATGCCCTTAACAGTACCACTTGGTTTTGCTCTTGTGTGCTATCTATACAAATTTCAATTATATTGATCTAAAAAATTATAGAATCAAGATTAGTAAAAAGGAGGTGATTTTGCCGCGCGGATGGCGGGGAGGTTTCTTATTTTTGGAGGACGTTGTCCTGGCGGTTTGCTAACATGCGGTCCCACGTGTCAGTGCTTTACCAAGCCGATCCGCTTCCCACATGAGGCGTAACAACGGCGAAGCAACACGTGGTTAACTTGAAGAAGATGAGGGAGAAGAGGATTCAAAGAACGAGTGAAATGATGGTTGCTTCGCCCCTCCAACTTCTTTTTTAGCATTATTACTTTGTCCCTCCAACTTAAGCTGCGGAAAGGTGCAGCTTTGTGATTTGATGCCTCATTTCTCATTACTACGCCGGGCGCCATGACTGGTGCTTCACCCGGCTGCTCTGCCTTGTATTCGGTATGGCACATGGACCCGTAGCTTGATGCCCCACATGTCGGCGAAAGGGACTAGAAGATTTATGAAAGCGGCGCTCCACTCTTGCGAAGGAGGAGTACACGACCACGGCCCAAAGGAACTGTCACTTGTACTGTATATAGTACTATAGTTTTGTTGTTTCACACGATCCATCGATACAAACCCGATTAAACAGGAAAGGGCGGGATTTTTCCCGCGCGGTAGATGATACTAGCCATACATTTCAAAGGCAATTTTAATGTATGCAAACTGAATAATTAAGTAACAATATGATATCTAGTAAAACTAAAAACACATATGATTTATTGTGTTAGAGTGTAGTAGTAGTGATGTATTGCATAGTTGTTAGATGTAACATGCGAGAACGTGTAGAGATGTAGTTTTGGAGGGCCTACAGAGAGAAAAGCGTTATACGTTCACCGAACTTCAGAATAAGCTGATTACGGTCACTATATAAGCTTTGCGGTGATCATACGGTCACTTGCTCACGGTTCAGCGTCGGATTGCACTCTGTTGACCGGCCAAATAGTCTGCATGGCACCATGTTAACTAGTTAAATTGACCACGTTCCTTGTGGGTCCCACCTGTCAGTTCGCATAGGGAAAAGGTTAGATAAACACAAATTTATGCAGGCACGACAAGACTCCACCCCATGCGCGGGAATCACCTGGTTGTCTATGTGTCTGTCAGGGTCTGATGTGTGCGCATGCACGTGTAGGTTGAGCAGTTGAGCGTGAGAGTGTGTGTTGGTCGTGTGGTGTACTGGTGTGTGCATGCGTGCGTGCGTGTGTGCGTGTGAGTGTTGCGTGCGTGCATGGCTGTGTGTGTACGTGTGAGTGTTGCGCGCGTGCGTGGGTGCATGTGTTCGTGTGACTGTTGCGTGCATGCAGCTCGTGTGCATGCGTGCGTGTGTGTATAATCACCACACCAGCTCCTGTGTGTTAAAACAGATGGCTCAGCATACCAATACAAGGCCACCTTGTCTGCTGTGCCATGGTCATGACTTGAACCACCGTCCAATATATTTTTGTCGTTTGTTTTCATTCTTACTAGCAAAATGCCCGTGCGTTACGTAACATCAAGATGCATTTGTATGACTAGTTTATCTTGTGAGAGAAAAGGATGAACGAGGGAAGGCCTTATTTGCAAATGTGGAGAGGTGTGTGGGTACATCTTAGGCAAAATTGTCATAGTTTCTTTCCTATCCGTCAGATACAAATCGGACGGCCTATCTTGCAGGATGGCAGGCACACCATCATCACCAACTCTGTTTTTTATAAGAGTGTATTTTACCCTACTCTTATAAAAAGAATAGTCGGTGATGATCGTGTGCCTGCCATCCTGCAATATAGGCCGTCCGATCTATATCTGACGGATAGGAAGGAAACTATGGCAATTTTGCAAAAAGATACCCACACCCTCTCCACACTTGCAAATAAGGCCTTCCTTGTTCATCCTTTTCTCCCACAAGATAAACTACTCATACAAATGCATCTTGATGTTCCGTAATGCATGGGCATCTTGCTAGTATTTTATAAGAGTGTAGATGTAGAGTAGATACAAGCCCCCTGGTGGGCCCGATGGTAGTGAGATAATGTGATGCAACACTAGAGGTGCCACGTGGAGCGTTTAACTGGTCAACTAGTCATGTCTTGAGCAAATACAGAGTTGTACGGTGAGCCCGTGACTGTATAATAACCACAAAACATAAATGGTGACCGTAATGAGTGGATTCTGAAGTCCAATGTACGTATCGTGCTTTCGCTTCAAATACAATGATAAATCACTTGTATATATCGCGAGAGAAAGATGAAACATGCGTGAATGTGTTGGGGGCTTACTTTTAGAGGACACAGGGATAGTTTGTGTGCGTGCACGAAAAGGCGTTGAGGGGGTATGCGATGGAGAGAGAGATGCTCTTCGTTTCTCTTTATTATGACTAACTTTATATATAGTATAAAAATATACAAATTCACAGTGCGGAATAAATATCATTGTGGGCACCATGCAATGCAAGCGTTCATACTCCTCCATATAACTTTGTAATGTTGAGTATATGTAGAAATTCTAAAATATTTTTTTGGCCACACTTTATTCAAAGGGAATGTTGTATGCGGAATAAACGTGAAGAGAGGGCTTTTTAGATCAATGGGGTACGTGATGTAACATGTGTGAATGTGTAGTCGATGCATTTGGCAGGGCCTAGAGAGGTATGTGTGTGTATTACGTATTCGAGAGAGGCATGGATAGAGGGGTCGACAGGGGGCGTGGGAGAGATAGCACGAGAAATGAGAGTGGTCTAAAGAGAGAGAGAGAGAGACGAATATGACGTCACGGCGAGAGATTCCCTTGAGTGTGTATATGCATGGGGGCGTGGATAGAGGCACCAGGAGAATATATTTTTTGTGTGTTGTGTCTGTGTTGGTATGTGTGGGTGTGAGAAGATAACGAGACATGGGGGTAGAGGGTGTGTCACCGCGTGAGGTCCGGTGGGTCGAGGTGAGGCCCTTCGTTCGGTTCTGTCCCGCGCCACATTGGTCGGCCCGTGACGCATTTAGGGAGACCCATGGATGACTAGTCGTACAAGACAAAGATAGCATAATTGTGAAGCACTCTATGTCCACTGACAAAGCCGGCTAGGATTTGTAACCCTAGGTTCTCGGACTAAGGTAACCCCTTTATCTCTAATATTACTATTCATCCAACCTAACTTTAAGGGGCATCCTACAGAATGCTCTGCTAGAATCATACTAAATCGATTAGGAAGAGAGGTGTGAGACAATGCGTGAGAGACATGCCTAAAGATAATGTGCGTCTGAGGAGACACGTAGGCAGGTCTATGTATATAGAAAGGCTCGATGGGGATTGTGCGTGTGTATGCTTGCGAGAGGAAGAGTGCTTGTGATAAAGGTTAGTGAAAACAGTCGTAAATGGTTACGAGAGGGAGGGAGGGTTATATCGAGAGCATGTGTGCGAGAAAGACACCTCGGGAGAGAGTGTGTGAGCATGTGTGAGAGACCACCGATGGAGACTGAAACTACACGTACAAGACTGTTGTACACATTGATTAAAGATACAAATTGTATCCAAATATTAGGATGGGATCATGATATTTGCAATACGCGTAAGGGACGGTCATTGATCCATCAGACATCTAGATTCTATCAAATTTGAGCATGTCTATGTTATTATTTGACACAATTGATCCACATAGTTAGTATTTTGAACTCCAGACAATGCATCGCTTTAGCAATCGAATATAAACGTGAGTATAGTTCATGTTGTGTGTGTAAAGCACATTATACACACGAAAGTTACACAATGAACATTATAAATAGTTACCTATGAACTAGCATACATTTGAATTCAACTTAAGGTGGTTTAAAAATCGAATTCAACATGAAGTCCATTCAATTATTTGAATTTGATATCATGGCGTTTGTAAATCATACCTAAATTATGGGGGCACCAATCTTTGCTCTGATTTTGTACATAATAGCATATGTAGTCGTGTACAAAATAGATTCTAAGTTAGCTCCTCCATTCCAAAATAATCATAGTTATAGGATTTTCAAGTGTCAAAATTTCAAAAAGAAGCAGATAATTTAATGAGGTTTTCAAACATACAAGGTTAAATTTAACATTATCTATTTAGGTCAATCCTCAAAGTTCAAGAGTACTCCAAACGTGAATGCTTGTGTTTCAAAATTTTGGACGAAGTGCCAAAAGAGCCTCTACTCGCCCGAAACCGCGTGAGACCAATGTTTGGTAGTACAAGGAAATTACTTTTCTAATAACTCCGACCCGTGAACCTACCGGCCCGACGTCCAAAGGTCTAAACCGGGGTAGGTTTGTAGCTTCATCTAGATGCCACGCAACCGCCTCCGAAAAACATTCATACACAATGGCCGCCTAAGCACACATGCGCGCGGGCGAAATCGCTCCCGCCCACTATTTGGGACACCTGGGATTACCATCCTACCCTCGACCCACAGTAGGTCCGAAATTTAAGAGGGGGGCAAAGTTTGTACTTTCCCCAAATTTCAATCAAGTGCATCCCATCTTACATTCAAAAAGCCAAAAACAAGCACGTCCCTGCATCAAACATGGTTCTCCCCTCCCCCGCCCACCCGTCCAATTCCCCATTCGTACTCTGATACGTCCAGTTTGCATCATGCTTTTATATTGATATTTATTGCATTATGGGATGTTATTACACATTATGTCACAATACTTATGCCTATTCTCTCTTATTTTACAAGGTTTACATGAAGAGGGAGAATGCCAAATTTGGAATTCGAAATTTGGAAAAGGAGAAAATATTAGAGACCTATTTTGCACAGCTCCAAAAGTCTTGAAACTCCACGGAAGTTATTTTTGGAAATATAAAAAATATTGAGCGAAGAAAGTACCAAAGGGGACCCACACCCTGGACACAAGGGTGGGGGGCGCGCCCCCTACCTCGTGGGCCCCCTAGTGGCCCTCCGGTGCCCATCTTCTGCTATATGAAGTCTTTCGTCTGAGAAAAAATCATAAGCAAGCTTTCGGGACGAGACTTCGTTGCCACGAGGCGGAACCTTTGCGGAACCAATCTAGGGCTCTGCCGGAGCTGTTCTGCCGGGGACACTTCCCTCCGGGAGGGGGAATTCATCGCCATCGTCATCACCAATGCTCCTCTCATAGGGAGGGGGTCAATCTCCATCAACATCTTCACCAGCACCATCTCCTCTCAAACCCTAGTTCATCTCTTGTATCCAATTCTTGTCTCTAAGTCTGAGATTGGTACCTGTAGGTTGCTAGTAGTGTCGATTACTCCTTGTAGTTGATGCTAGTTGGTTTATTTGGTGGAAGATCATATGTTCAGATCATTTATGCATATTAATACTCCTCTAATTATGAACATGAATATGCTTTGTGAGTAGTTATGTTTGTTCCTGAGGACATGGGAGAAGTCTTGCTATTAGTAGTCATTTGAATTTGGTATTCGTTCGATATTTTGATGAGATGTATGTTGTCTCTCCTCTAGTGGTGTCATGTGAAAATCGACTACATGACACTTCACCATTATTTGTTCCTAGAGGAACGCATTGGGAAGTAATAAGTAGATGATGGGTTGCTAGAGTGACAGAAGCTTAAACCCTAGTTTATGTGTTTAGCTTCATATAAGGGCTGATTTGGATCCATATGTATCATGCTATGGTTAGGTTTACCTTAATACTTCTTTTGTAGTTGCGGATGCTTGCAATAGGAGTTCATCATAAGTGGGATGCTTGTCCAAGTAAGGACAGCACCCAAGCACCGGTCCACCCACATATCAAATTATCAAAGTACCAAACGTGAATCATATGAACGTGATGAAAACTAGCTTGACGATAATTCCTATGTGTCCTCGGGAGCGCTTTTCTCTATATAAGAGTTTGTCCAGGCTTGTCCTTTTCTACAAAAAGGATTGGGCCACCTTTCTGAACTTTATTTACTTTTGTTACTTGTTGCTCATTACAAATTATCTTATCACAAAACTATATGTTACCTACAATTTTAGTGCTTGCAGAGAATACCTTGCTGAAAACTGCTTATCATTTCCTTCTCCTCCTTGTTGGGTTCGACACTCTTACTTACGGAAGGACTACGATAGATACCCTATACTTGTGGGTGATCATACTCCATGGGAGCAAAAACTACCTCTCCACCAGCCGCGAAACCCCGGCGTCCTCCGTCCGCCACCCCATCCCACCCATCAACCGTCGCCCTCCTCAATCACGCCGGAGCCGATACTCCGACGTCGTCGTCCACCGCAACCTCAACCGCAACACCCTCCACGGCTAGTAGTTGAAGCCGAGGCCGAATCGTTCGTACCCCAGCCAGTTCAACCATGTCGTCCTGCGCCTCACCGCTGCCGCTCTAACTTCGCTACCCTCCACCGCACCGGAGTTGTTCCTGCTATGCCGTCCTTCGCCACCTCGGATCTGCTTCCCCTCCATCGATATACGGCCACGGCAACACAGTCAACAATTTGGCCATGGGTTTGTCCAAGGATCGACGGTTCTCCAAAACATAGGTTCCCCCGGGAGAAAAAAGAAGATCGCCGTGACATATGGAGGAGACCACACTAGCAACCGATAAGGGTACTCCTCTTCCCTTATTCATGCAAAGCTTACGTGTCTGCTTGCACGGTATTCATCCCACAGAAGACACTAGTTGACCGCTTCTTCTTGATACTAGATGTTCCTAGAAACTCGCGATGCACAAGGTTTCTCCTCATATACTATTTCACCTTAGCTAGAGGTCCGTCGCCCCCCTGAATTTCAATTCCTGGTCAGTTGATTCCCAATTAATGTAAGCATTCCCCGGCGTAACATGCGCTAGTCCGCCTATTATGCCAGGGAAGCAGCGCCTCGATGTTTATCTTAGGGGCGTGTGGGGCTTAGAGCTGCTGGCGCCTGATCTGGAGGTCAGCCAGGATTAAAGGGATGGCCTGGGGGCGTTGCCAAGCACGGCGGTGGTGTGAGGTCGAGGGGAGGGCGGGGCGGCGGAGGCAGGGGTCTGGGCCGGTGGTCGCTGGCGGTTCGAGAAAGATCGTCAACAATGACTTGCGGGAGGTAGACGAAGGCCATCTGCCCATTCCTTATAGATCGGACGGTTCACTAAAAAAATCGACTGACCTATTTATTTTCAGTCGACTGTTATCTTGACATGACCACATGTGGTGGTGTGCTGGAGGAGTACCTGCGTTTCCTGTGCTCATATATTAGAAAATCATGCGGAGTAGAATCTAATTTTGTTTGTCATGCAATGTTGTAGAGCTATCATATGTCTCCTGTCATTTATTTTTCAGCCACCTGCTATCTGCTACTTTTACAGTGCACTAGTTCTGCACACACTTCACCCATACTCTCACTATTGTGTTTTTATGCAAGGGTATTTCAGACCCTGCCTTGACAGAAGCAGAAAAGATAAGAGAGAAGTCGCTCCAGCGTGGTACGCGGCTAAGCCAGACACGTTTCAAGACTATAAAGGGTGTAGTGTCAGCAGATGGAGACGGGGAACGTAGCTCTGGAGTTGATGATCTCGCTTGCCATGAACCACCATCCCAGGTGCTTGCTTTAACTTCACGGTGTCATATGTGGTTGCATGTTCCATATGGTGTCTAGCTTGTATTCGAAAGGCCGAAGTCGGTCTTTATTAAGATAAGGAAATATATTTTTTACATGAACCACCATCCGTGAGCACCGTAAGACAAATAGCTAGTCGTGGCCTTTGGCCGAGCCAGTGACAAGCCCAACAAAGAGAGGCATCGCCTGGAAGCCAACTAAAAAGCCGCGATGGTGGCGAAGCAGCCCACCTCCCACCAGGCTCTCAGGTCCTAGATGATCATGCTCACCACTCCAGCCGGATGTCTATCTTGTATTGCTTCCAATTTGGTTAAATTGCATCTCCTTAGCTTACACATTATACCGTTGAATATGACATGCCTTTCTGTTTTTGGTACATACTAGTACATCTGTGTATTAACCATGTTCTTACATCAACCAATGTTCTTGTGTATCCCTCATCAATCACTTATGATGAGGCAGTCAGGCAAGCGAAATACTCCCCATTTAAAGAATGCATCGTCAGCCTCCCGACATGATTCTCAAGAAACAGCAAGGCTAGATGAAGATAGTGAAGTAGCTATGTAGTTGATTACCGCATTTCCCCTACACTAGCATCGCAGGTGCTTGCTCTAACTTGGCAGCATGATATGTGGTTGCATGTTGCATATGGTGTCTAGATTGTAATTCTTCCAATCTGGTTAAGCTGCATGTGCTATTCTGCTTAGCTTATACATTATATCTGTTAATGTGACATGCCTTCATGTATTTGGTACATAGTACATCTGTCTATTAAGCATGTCCTCACATAAAACTATTGTTTTTTTTTGTATCCCGCATAAATCAATATGATGAGACACCTTCAGTATATGCAGTGTGATATTAGTTGCATCTTTGATATGATTTATAGCATGCTGCTTCTAATTTGTTGAAATGCCGTTTATGATGGGACACTTTTAACTTGGCAGAGTCATATTGGTTGCATCTTTCACGTGGTGTCTAGCTTGCATTGCTTCTTATTTGGTGAAATGGTTTCTGCTTAGTTTACAAAAACAGTTGTGAATATGCCATGCCGTCCTGTTTTTCATATTATTCCATCCTGGAATCATGTGTTTGCCTTACATCAAAGTAGTGATTGTCAGTATCATGCACAAATGAGTTCTGAAGAGTGAATTTTATTGCTTTTTTGTTGTTGGTTTTACTTGACAATTCAAAATCAATAAAGCGGAAGGAAGTTAGCAAGGCAGTGGATGAAGGTGCTCCTTCCAAATGGAGGGCCTCTACAAATTCTACTCCTCCATCCCCCCAAGATGATTTCCAAGACAACACATGCATAGACACTCAATGTAGCTGTGTTGGTGATGAGCACGTCTCCCCTAGTGCACCGTCACAGGTGCTCCCTCTAACTTGGCACTGTTATGTGTGGTTGCATGTTATGTATGATGTCTATCTTGTATTGCTTCTAATTTTGTTGAATTGCATCTGCTTACTTTACACATTATACTTGTGACTAAGACACGTGTTCCTATTTCTAGAACATACAATATCTATCTATCACACCATGTTCTTACATCAAAGTACATTTGTTCTGAAGAACTAAATTGTTATTAATTTTTCTTGTCGGCTTGACTTAACATGGCACAGAGAAAGAGGAAGGAAGACAGAACGACAGGGAAAGGGAAGCGGAACAATCCTGCCGATTCTGCTGGTACTGATGGTGTAATAGAAGGTCAAAGTCCAGTGGAAAATTGTACCGACAGGGTATCCCATGCTACACGAGCTGTAGAACAAGCCAAACAGAAACAAATAGCTGCCACCAAACAAGCAGAGACAGCCCTAGTTGTTGCAACACCTTTCATAGTACCACCAGCTGCACGATTTACTCGTTTGTCAACTCAGCTAGCAGCACGTTCCCAAGCTCCCTTGCCACCTGACACTACTTCTGAAGCACTCTTGACACAAGATGAGTTGGCAAGATCAGATGAACTTTGTGAGCTTCTACAACAAGAAGGTAGTTCTTTGAGTCAAGTTCTGATTGCATGCTTCTTTATATGTAGTCACACAGTTTGATGTACACTAACACTTCCTATGTTTGTTGTTGGACTAGCACCTAGGCGCAAGAGGAAACAAACATCAGGGATAATGCTCGATAGGTTAACTAAATCTAGAGGAGGAAGAATGGAGATCCGTTTTGAGGCAGGTTTAAAAAGTCCACGTGATGCTACAGAGTCAGCCAAGTTAGTATCAGAGGCAGCGGTTGCTGTTAGGTGTCATGTACGTATCCTCCGAACATGGATTCAGTACAGGAATGACAAAGACGAAACCCAGTTCAACACCTTCCTCGACCATTTATCTGTAGGTATGGTTATGTATATAAACTAGTAATATCGTCTTGCTCTGTCCAATACTTTCTAGGTTGCTGATGATGAGACTCCCATAATTTTCAACAGATGAGGTTCAAGTTGGATAGCCAAGATGATGCAACCAGACAAGCTTGCACCCATGTTTTCAAGTCTGCTTTCTGTGGCGATGTCGGTATAACTTGAGGAAAACTCACTTTGAAGGCAAGGCTAACGGTGAACTTGCCCAAACATCTCCGATGGAAAATATATCCGATGAAGACCGGAGAGGCCTCGTTAAACACTCTTGATGCGATCCAAGTATCAGGTACATTATATATATGTGATCAGATCACATGTTGAAGTCCTATTTACGCATGTACCACACAAATCTATCTTCTTGTAGGTGAACTGTTCAAAGAACAAGGCCAACCGTACGAAAGTGAAATTCCAACAAACGACAGGATCTCGTAGCTATATTGCACACTGCGAGGCTCTTGTAATTAGCTGTTGTTTCACTCTTTTCGTTGTACCATATTATCAGATCTATATTGACATGTTCCAAATGCAGAGGAAAGCCATAAGGACCAAAAAGAACCTGAACAAAATGATGTGGAAATCAACAAGAACTGTCACACCAGCAACAAGAAGGGCATGACAACAACACTCAAAGCTGCTGTTGTAAGTCCTTAATACACATGACTTATAACTACAACTTACTCGACACGTGCCTTGAACTGCATGGTTTGTAGCCAATGTCTATTACTCTTTTCAATTTTATACACAATTGTCTTAGCGTATCATTGCACCTTACAAGGTTTAAAAGAGAGGAGTGATGTTCCTTTGATCTTGACCTATAATCTAGTTCCGTGCTGGACTTGCCCACACAATGTTACAATTGCATGTTTATGCATTCTCAGTTGTTTTGTGATATGAATGATGCCATACTATGCTTACCGTATTATAAACTTCGTCTCTTTATCCTTAGCCCTCAATACAATGTGAAGAAATAGACAATACATTAGCGATGGTACATGGTCATATGTTTGGAACCTGGTTTTATTATGTACTTTGCAATAAAATACAACTATTATTTTACATGGGTTCACCGAATAAGTTACGTATATAGACCAAAGCTATTTTGTTTGGTTTTGCTGCCTCCTTAATATCTTACATTTCGGTACTACTAATGTAAAACCACAACTTTTCAAATGAGCTATGGAAAAATGGTGGCGCCACCTTACGAAGGTGGCGAGGCAACTACAACCGCAATGTCGGCTCTTCTTTGCGGTGGGTCGATACACATCCACTAACGATTGCCAAAAGCACGTTCCTGCGTAATACTGGGTTGGTTGTTAAGGAAATCTCGTCCAAACTGCCTCATGATCAAGATATGCAAGCTCAAAACAATGTTGTATCTGCGCTCCAGACACAAGTCCATTCCCTAACAGAGACCCTTTGTGAAACAAGGAGAGACATTATTCGATGTTGTCAAGATATGCATGGTTTTGAAACCAGACTATCAGACATTTGCTATGTTGTTCAGGAGCCTAGGAGGCGAAAGGCGAAGGTAATGGTGCTCCATCGGACAATCTGACATGAAAATGTATCGGTCGAGTCAAATGAACTGAGCTTACGAACTTACGGTGGTGCATTTATACTGCTAGACTGTTAACTTTTATGCCAACCTTCCTTTTGTTTTATAGTTGTAATTTGTTTTGGTGCGATACAAAATTTGTTCTTAACGTGCAGCCACTGGCTGAAGAAAACAGCAAGCCATTTCTATGTAGTGTAGGGTGTTCCCTATATTTGCACTGGTGGCGAACTTTGATGACCACCGGTTGTAGTTTACATGGGCCTCCTACGGGCCATAGAAACAATGGGCCTTCTAAGGGCCGTAGAAACAATGGGCCTTCTACATGGCGTAGAAACAATGGGCCTTATCACGGGCCAGACACAATGGGCCTTCTATGGGCCGTATCATCAATGGGCCTTCTACGGGCTTATGATCGGTTGGCCAAACATGGGCCAATAACAGACCACATTATGGTCGTAAATGGGCTAGAGTTGAAATCGTCCGTTCATGGGCCGACCATAACGGGCCGTCGTTAATCGGCCGTATTTTGATGACGCTATGAAAACGGCCCAACGTATTAACGGGCCACAAATGGGCCGACTGTAACCACGGGCTGAATTTGGCCCACAAGCAGAAAATGACAGTAACGGGCCGTAAGTAAATGAATGTGGAAATGAGCCCAAGAATAAATGGGCCCCGAGAAGGCCGAAAGATAACATGGGCTGGAAACGGCCCAATGGAATAATGGGCCGTTAATGGGTATAAAGTGATACACTGTTCATTACGGGCCAGTTTCACCACGGGCCATTAATGGGTATAAAGTGATACACTGCTCATTACGGGCCAGTTTTACCACGGGCCGTTAATGGGCCGAGAGTAATAAGGGCCTCATATGGCCCGAGACGTCATGGGCCGGAAGTTAAAACGGGCTAGAATTATATTGGACGGCCTAGATGACGCTACTGGGCCTAATTCGATTAGGCCGTAAACGGGCCCTGGGTTAGCGGGCTGTAAATGGGCTATATTCGAACAGGCCATTAACAGGCTTGCCGTGGGCCGACCCGCCACCTTTTGACCAAGTCAAACGGGCCGGCCTTTTCACAGGAATGGGCCTCTGTTGGGCCGTACCACGTGTCGACATATCATAGGCGGTTTGTGTCCAATGAGTGGATGACATCTGTCCCAACGATGAGCTGATACGTGTTTCCTCCAGCCAATGATGATTTTACATGTGGAAAATCCCTATTGGCCGGGGCTGTTAACGGGTTATCGGATCCAAAACCGGACCCGATAGCTTAACGGCGTTCCATTACGGTGGATGCCACGTGTCGGTCACCCTTGACGAAAGCACTTCTGTGACGCGCGATTTATCGTCATGAGTGGACACTTCCGTGATGATAATTTTGGTAATGTCATGGAACACTTCTCTGACGGCCACGGTATGACTATCTTGATTCTGTCATAAATTTGTCATGGATGTACATGCATGACAGAAAACGTGACCTACTGTTACAAACACGTATCATCACGGAAGTGTATTTTTTTGTACTGTACCCTAGTCCTGCTTTGGTGGATGTACTGAGTGTTCTTGAGCTCTCGAACTAGCTATGGTGGCTGCGTAGTTCCAAAGAGCCGAATCCCTCTCCTGGTCGCCTCGGGCCTCCTTTTATAGGAAAAAGGGGTCGCCACAGTGGCATACAGGAGGTGGAAAGGCCTACAGTGCGCGTGCCTATCGCACGGCATTGCGGGACAAAGTGCATTAAATGTGCTACTTAGGTGCCTATTAGCTTTATCGGGGACGGGAACGAGGTCCGTCCCATCCGTCGCCGCTCCGCCTCACTTCGACACACGCCCAGGACAGCGATGCATGCAGTGCCATGTAGGCGGGCAGGCAGCTGAGGTGGCGTGGTGGTAGGGCCTTCACGAAGATCTGCATGCCACCACGCAGGTGCTTGCTGAGTTGGCCTAGAAGCTGCATGTTGCCACGCAGGTGCCTGCCCTTGATTGGTTGGGGCGGTACTGCATCTAACCGCGGCGGATTCTTGGCTGGTGCGGGCCTAGCAGTGGCCCTGCTGATGCCTTCGGCAAGGGTCTTGCCGAGGGGCCGGCAAGGGTCTTGCGTGGCGTTGTAGTCGTCCCCGGCAAGGCGCTTGCCGGGAGCCTTATGGATTCCCTCGGCTAGGATCCCGCCGAGGGCCGCCGTCTTTTGGTCCTCATCTGATCTCACATGTTCATGATCTTGACGAAGATCTGCATGCCACTACAGAGGTGCCTCCCGAGCCCTGGTTCCAGTGTAGTCGTTGGCGGTTTTGGAACCCTTAGGCTCAAGGGTGGCTCACTACGTTGGCGTCCGGCAAGCTGCCCCGGCAAGGCTCTTGCCGGGGCCGCGGAGGTCGCCCCGGCAAGGGTCTTGCCAGGGGAGTCCACCTCGCCCTCTTGCTTCTCGTGTTTCTGGTCTTGGCGTTGCCTCTGATCGCCTTGTGTCTTTGGCTTCTCCCCTCTGCCCTACTTAGTGTGGCCGTGGGCGCGGCTCCGACTGTCCGTGCACAAGTTAAGGGGTAAAAAGGAGCGCCCCTACTTTTGTATACCGATAGGTAGCATTCCACATCAAAAATTCTGTTTTTATCATTTACCTACTCGAGGGCGAGCAGGAATTAAGCTTGGGGATGCTGATACGTCTCCAACGTATCTATAATTTTTTATTGTTCCATGCTATTATATTATCTGTTTTGGATGTTTAATGGGCTTTAATCTGCTCTTTTATATTATTTTTAGGACTAACCTATTAACCGGAGGCCCAGTGTCGATTGCGCTTTTTTTGCCTATTTGATGTTTCTGAAAAAGGAATATCAAACGGAATGAAACCTTTGCGAGGATCTTTCTTGGAACAAACGCAATCCAGGAGACTTGGAGTGAAAGTAAGAGATGCAACGAGGTGGCCACGAGGCAGGAGGGCGCGCCCCCCACCCTTGTGGGCCCCTCGTAGCTCCACCGACCTACTTCTTTCGCCTATATATACTCTTATACCCTGAAAACATCCAGGGGAGCCACAAAACCACCACCGCAACCTTGTGTACCTGTGAGATCCCATCTTGGGGCCTTTTTCGGTGATCTGCCGGAGGGGGGTTCAATCACGGAGGGCTTCTACATCAACACCATAGCCTCCCCGATGATGTGTGAGTAGTTTACCACAGACCTTCGGGTCCATAGTTATTAGCTAGATGGCTTCTTCTCAATCTTTGGTTCTCAATACAAAGTTCTCCTTGATGTTCTTGGAGATCTATTCGATGTAATACTTTTTGCGGTCTGTTTGCCGAGATGCGATGAATTGTGGGTATATGATCAAGTTTATCTATGAATAATATTTGGTTCTTCTCTGAATTCTTATATGCATGATTTGATATCTTCGCAAGTCTCTTCGAATTATCAGTTTAGTTTGGTCTGCTAGATTGATCTTTCTTGCAATGCGAGAAGTGCGTAGCTTTGGGTTCAATCTTGCGGTGTCCTTTCCCAGTGACAGTAGGGGCAGCAAGGCATGTATTGTATTGTTGCCATCGAGGATAAAAAGATGGGGTTTATATCATATTGCTTGAGCTTATCCCTCTACATCATGTCATCTTGCTTAATGCGTTACTCTGCTCTAGATGCATGCTGGATAGCGGTCGATGTGTGGAGTAATAGTAATAGATGCAGAATCGTTTCAAACTACTTGACACGGACGTGATGCCTACATTCATGATCATGCCTAGATATTCTCATAACTATGCGCTTTTCTATCAATTGCTCGGCAGTAATTTGTTCACCCACCTTATATATGCTATCATGAGAGAAGCCACTAGTGAAACCTATGGCCCTCGGGTCTATTTTCCATCATATAAGTTTTAGATCTACAATTCTAGTTTCCTATTTATTTTATTTTGCAATCTTTACTTTCCAATCTATACAACAAAAATACCAAACATATTTATCTTATTATCTTTATTAGATCTCACTTTTGCGAGTGACCCTGAAGGGATTGACAACCCCTTTATCGCGTTGGTTGCAAGGTTCTTGATTGTTTGTGCAGGTACTAGGCGACTTGCGTGTTATCTCCTACTGGATTGATACCTTGGTTCTCAAAAACTGAGGGAAATACTTACGCTACTTTGCTGCATCACCCTTTCCTCTTCAAGGGAAAACTAACGCATGCTCAAGAGGTAGCACCACTTTGTATTGTTGTCCATATGACAACATGATAAGTTTCATGAACTTCAAATAAGTTTTTGATGTACTAGAATTTAAAAATCAAGATTCTCAATGTTTGAAATTTGTTGCACGGTGAGTAGACGTGCACCCAGTGAGACACATGTGTTTTTGCAATCCATTTAGGTGCACTGTCACGTGTGCATATAGCTCAAATTTTATTTTTGCACATTATACCCGTAGAAAATCAATCAATTAATGTACTAAAACGTCTTAATGATCTATGTGATTTTTTTGAAATTAAAACGTCCCTCCTTTGGTAACATATATGTTCATTGCGGGATAATTAATTTAACATGCATCGTAGTTGCGGTGGATTCGCGGTGTGTGTGGGTGTGTGCGTCTGGGGGTGGCGGGTGGCTCGCAGTACACTACGAGTTGTGAGCCACTGTGTGGATTGGCCGTTTTGTTAGGCAGGCTGGTGCCACATCAGAGTCGTGAAATTTTTATTTAAAACCTTACACAATCCTTTCATACATACATCTTTTGGCCACATGTAGTCAATGGTTGTCCTACACGACACGCGATACTCGCGTGTGACGCTTTCTGTGGGCCCACGAGGTCGTCGTCCATCACTTTGACGAACAGCCGGCAGTGAGGTTAATTTGACCAGCAAGATAGAATCTTTTTTGTTTGTGTTATGGTGGTATATAGTACGCGTCGAAGAGGTGGGAGGGGACTAGCATATATACTATACGTACGCATCCGTGAACAAGTACACCTTGCTCAGTGTCGGGACTTTTTGGTTTCCGAGGCACGTGCCACATCAAAATTGTGAAATTGGCTATTCAAACATCACAAAACACCTTTTTGGGCCACATGCATATCCTAGCTAGGACACTAACGTGTGACGCTTCCATCTGTGGGCCCACGAGGCCATCTGAGGGAGTCCTGGACTAGGGGGTGTCCGGATAGCCGAACTATCATCACGGCCGGACTCCAAGACTATGAAGATACAAGATTGAAGACTGCGTCCCGTGTCCGGACGGGACTTTCCTTGGCGTGGAAGGCAAGCTTGGCGATACGGATATGTAGATTTCCTACCATTATGGCCCGACTCTGTGTAACCCTAACCTATCCGGTGTCTATATAAACCGGAGGGTTTTAGTCCGTGGGATCTAACGACAATCATACCATAGGGTAGCTTCTAGGGTTTAGCCTCTCCGATCTCGTGGTAGATCTACTCTTGTACTACCCATATCATCAATATTAATCAAGCGGGAGTAGGGTATTAACTCCATCGAGAGGGCCCGAACCTGGGTAAAACATCGTGTCCCTCGTCTCCTGTTACCATCCGCCTAGACGCATACGCTCGGGACCCCCTACCCGAGATCCGCCGGTTTTGACACCGACATTGGTGCTTTCATTGAGAGTTCCTCTGTGTCGTCGCCTATAGTCCCGATGGCTCCTTCGATCATCAGCAACGATGCGGTCCAGGGTGAGACTTTTCTCCCCAGACAGATCTTCGTATTCGGCATCTTTGCACTGCGGGCCAATTCGCTAGGCCATCTGGAGCAGATCGAAAGCTACGCCCCTGGCCATCAGGTCAGATTTGGAAGCTTGAATTATACGGCCGACATCCGCGGAGACTTGATCTTCGACGGATTCGAGCCACAGCCAAGCGCGCCGCACTGTCTCGATGGGCATGATCTAACTCTGCCACCGAACAGTGTCCTGGAGGCCGCACTAGTGTCCGCTCCGAACATTGATTCGGAGCCGATCTCACCGATCGAGGATGGTTGGTTGGACACCACCTCGGGGGCTGAAATCTCTACGGCGATCGAGCCGAACACAATCCCTGTCCTTTGCGAAGACCGTGGAGTCCTGTGTGCGGACTCCTCTCCGGACTCGAACCCTCCGCTACCGCTAATCGAATCCGATTGGGCGCTGGTCATGGAGTTCATCGCCATGCGGATATCTTTCAAAGACTCGCCCTTTGGCAACATCCTGAATTCACTAAAGTCTCTCTCTTTATCCGGAGAGCCATGGCCGGACTACGGTCAGGAAGGTTGGGATGCGGACGACGAAGAAATTCAACGCCCACCCACCACCCACTTCGTAGCCATTGTCGAAAGCTTACACGACGTGCTCGATTTGAATCCGAAGACATCGGCGGTATGGACGGCGATGTAGGAGACAACCATGAACCAGCACCTATAGGATGCTGGACAACCACCTCATCCCATGATGTATACATGGTGGATACACCTAAAGGAAGCGACGACGAGGAACAACGGACGCCACGAAGGATAAATCCCTCGAAAAGGCCAAAGCGGCAACGTAAACGCTGCACCAAGTCCCGCCTCAATAAAGACCCAGCCATAGAGCAGGGCGAACCGGTGGACGCATTTAACATGCTATCGAAAGCAACCGTCCGAACAGGACAACACGGACAAAAACACGCCCCGGCGAAGATAACGGTGCGGACGATCTCACGCTGGACAAATTGTTGGAGCAGAATAACCTCCACAAAAGGCTCGTCGCCATCGCGTATGTAGCCTGAAAAAGCGAAGCGGAAGCTCAAAATAGCGGAAGATGCACTCGAGAATCAGATGGAGCAAAGTATTCAACACCATGAGACAAACACGGCGACAAATACGAACAAAGAGCTACCCAAAGAGAAAGCTATCGCACGAATTTGATGAGGAGGCCTTAGAGCCCCCACAATCAAAAAGTAAGAAGGCCACCGGTCGGACGGACGACCCTACGGCAAAAAAGAGAGCGGCAAATGGCGCGCACACAAGCCGATACGGATCCGCATAAGGATTCACATCAAAAGGATGGCCCGATTAGGTCCATCTATGGGCTGAGAAAGCAAGCTATTCAAAGCAATGCAACACGCCAAATATCCGAACATCACGGCACACCCAGATCTGGGCGCCAAGACACCCCCTATGTTTCACCGATGAGGTGCTTGGATCATGAATTTCCAGCGGATTCAAACCCGTAAATATAGAGGCATACGACGGAACAACGAGACCACTGAGTGCGGATTGAGGATTACATCCTCCACATACACATGGCTAGAGGAGATGATCTCCACGCCATAAAATACTTACCCCTCAAACTCAAAGGGCCAGCTCGGCATTGGCTTAAAAGCCTCCTCGAAAATACCATTGGAAGCTGGGAAGAGCTTGAGGATGCGTTTCGGGCAAAATTTTCAGGGGACCTATGTCCGCCCTCCGGATGCAGACGATCTAAGTCACATAACTCAACAGCCCGGAGAGTCAGCCCGGAAATTCTAGAACAGGTTCCTTACTTAAAAGAACCAAATAGTCGATTGTCCGGACGCCAAGCCTTAGCAGCCTTCAAACACAACGTCCGAGACGAATGGCTTGCCGTGACACCTCGCCAAGAAAAGCCAAGAACAATGGCCGCATTAACAAGCCTCATGACCCGCTTTTGCGCGGCGGAGGATAGCTGGCTAACAAGATGCAGCACCAGCGACCCAAGTACATCCAAGTCGAGGGATGGAAATGGGAAACCACGGTGCAACAAGGACCAGCGCGGATTAAGGGAACGGTCCAAAGAGCGCGGTCAACAGCCACGGATTCAAAAGCTCACGGCAGAACAATAAAATATCGCCCCTTAAGGACAATAGCGATGAGCTATCCAACTTAAACAAAATCTTGGACAAGATATGTCAAATCCACAAGACTCTGGAAGCCTGCAAACCATACCCACAGAGATTGTTGGGTCTTCAAACAGTCCGGCAGACTCAACGCCGAACACAAGGGGCTCGACACACCAAGTGAGGATGATGACGAACCCCACAAGCAGAGCACTGGAAAACAAAAGAATTTCCCACAAGAGGTTAAAACAGTAAACTCACTTCACGTGATAAAAGGAAAAAACAGAGCGGCGCCCATTAAGATGCGCGAGCCGCACATACAACCCTAGCGGAGTACCAACACTGGTTGTCAAAACCAATCACCTTCGACCATCAGGACTACTCCGAAAGTATCCGGAACACAGGATGGACTGCCTTGATATTGGATCCTATAATCGACGGATTCCAATTTACACAAGTCCTCATGGATGGTGGCGATGACATAAACCTAATATATCGTGACACAATCCGCAGGATGGGGATAGACCCAACCAAAATTCGCCGTAGCAACACCTCCTTTAAAGGAGTAATGCCAGGCCCATATGCCCATTGTACGGGCTCCATACTGCTAGAAGTTGTGTTCGGTTCATCCGACAACATCCGTCGCAAAAAGTTAGTCTTCCATGTCGCCCCGTTTAAAAGTAGCCATCAAGCACTATTGGGACGCGAAGCTTTCGCCCGCGTTAACGCAATACGGCATTATGCATCTCTTTCACTTAAAATGCCCGGTCCACGCGGCATCATCTCATTAAAAGGGAGTATTAGGTGTTACTCGAGCACGGAAGAATGCGAGGCTGCCTTGACAGCCCCACACCAATCCGGCTCCGCTAACCAAAGCACCTGAATAGGTAATTCGAACCCCGGACACGGCTAGACGAGTCCGGTGCCTACTAGCGGCATACCCCGCATAAGGGCTGCACGCATGTACAACAAGAGACAACAAAGCTCAATCTTATTCACTTCTTCGAATCGTACTTTGTTTATTTAATATAAAGTACATTTTTTGCAAGATCTTTTTTCTTTTAAACTAAGTTCCTCTCTTTTACAGATGAACAACGTGCTACACCCGTCTAGGATACGGCACAACGGAGACACAGGCGCAGACGTGCAGTTGGGACCCGTTGCAAGGATTCTTTTCAGATTAAGACCCTGCATAAACCTTTTTTACTGTCTCTTGTTGATATACATCCCCCGGTTTCTTACTATAACCGAGGAGGAGGCTGGCGTTTTGGCATTGGCCGCACAAGAATTTTTGCGCGTACCTGGACACCAGGGGCTTAGGGCATTATTCTGCCTGTTTTTATAAAGACCGAATACCTTAGGGAGTGTTCGGCATCTCGAGTTAGGCCTTATATGCATCAGCTCCGAATCATGTCTTTGGTCAAATGTTGGGTTTGCCCGGCTCCTGTGTTTTGCTGCCTTACGTTCCTCTCTATCGGCTAAGGCGGCACCAGGAGAACTACTGCGATTGTGCCCCGGTTCGGCCGGGCGAGCACCTCAGTAGAGAAAGCCGAAAACTGACTGTCATGATATAGCGAGAGACCGGTCAACCACTCGATGACTCACAGGAATGTTTAGAATTCCTCCGCATTAACGAAGGACCATTTTCGATCCAGCACATACGCACTGAATTCGGGAGAGTGCGGTGCCCCTGTGGGCTATATAGTAGCCCCACCCTCGAACTCCTATGGCTAAGTGAAAGTGATAAAGCATTATAGTCCGGTTGCCTAGTTTGCTACGCTACCACCTCCTTAATAGGACCAAGACGTTGGATTAAGTGTGAAAAAACGCCTTCTTTGCAAACACCCCCGCACTATGTGCGTCGGGGCTGAAGCCAAGGACTGCCATCTTTCAGGTTATATAGACATATACATCAACGGCCGCGCAGGGAGTAGTTTGCTACTTGAACGCACAAGTATAAAAATCTCTTATATTATATTAAAACATTGTTTTCACAAATCATACATGTCATTTAAACATAATATCCTTCGAGCACTGCGTCTCTATTAAACGAAGCGCTCGCAGACTTCCTCAAAATAGTGCTCGGCAGTACTCGGCTTCCGTCTCAATCTTGGGATGCAACGTCGGTGGCCTTCATCTCCGCCAAAGATGTCTTGACACGGGCGAGCCATCCGCGCTCCCTCAATACACGCCGACCGCTTCATTGCGTCGTCTGCGTACCGCATCAAGGAACTGCTGCACTAAACCAAAATAACTCTTCGGCTGGGTCCGCCTGGCCACAAATGAGTCATGACATGCTTCATGGCAAGTCTGGATAATCGATTCAGCTCGGCCCATTCGGCCAACCGATCGGTCAACGGAAGAGGACGCTCCGGACTATGGAATTGCGACCAATATAGCTCTTCCCTTCTGTGCCCCTTCTGGCCTCGGAAGTGCTCAATCGCGTCTGCAGCGCTCGCCGCTAAGTCCAGATAAGCATCCTCCGGACTCCACAACTTGTCCAACTGAGCATACTTCGGATCCATATATTTCCTCCACAGCAGAAACGGTTTTCCAGCCGCAATAGCCCCGGCCTGACTCAGCTCCTCCTTGGCAGCTCTCAAAGCGGAACGGGCATGCTTGGATTCGGCGGTGGCCTTTTTCAGGCCCCCTTGCTCCGCTTGACATTCTTTTTCAAGAACCTCGCAGCGGTCGGTAGTATTCTTCAACTTTCTGGCCATATCGGCCATTTCCTCTTTGCTTCGGCAGTGAGCAGACCTTTCGGCTTTTAGCTCTTCGGCCGCCCTTAAAGCGGCTGCATTACTATTTCTGGCTTGCTCTTTAGCTCGGGCGAGTTCCGCCCGCAGCTCCTCCACAGCAGCGGCACCACCTGCATTAAGCATACAAGTAGTAAGGTATGGGCGTCAAGCTCCTTTACCAGGTGTCCTCGTAGAAGTCGCATACCTTGTGACTCGTCAAACCGTTTATGGACCAGCGCGATGTCCGCATCCGCCTCATCAAGTTGTCGCTTTCGTTTGGCATATTCATCAGTCCGGCTGGCCACCGGACGCCCCGCCACCTATTGAGGAGCGGCGATATGTTATAACTGAGATTATGATCATCGGCACGCTGTCAATTTTAACAACATATCGAGTCTCAGGGGCTACTATCTATACAGGGCGCATTCTATATGCATAACTATCAGAAGGTACATCATTTTTGCGTACCTCAAACCCCGTCGATAAAACTGGCGGCTTCATGCAATCCGCTCTCGGCCGAATGCAATTCTTTCAATCACCGTACCCATTAGAGCACGGGATCTTACGAGATAACCGCTTCGCCCGAGCAGATCCTTGACTCCTCCGATCAAGACGCCCGATTGGCGCCCGGACCTTCCGGCCCCGCCGGACTTGGGAAACCCTCCGCGACGACACCTCGTGGTCGCCCGCCTCGCATGAGGGTGCGACAGGTGGAGGCGTTGGCTCTCCATCATCTCCGGAAGAAGATCCTCAAGACGAGCTCACGAGAACTGAGATCCGAACTACAAGGTACAATTTCGGTTATCTTTAGAAATAAATATAGGGATGTTCCTTATTTACAAGACCCCTTCTTTTTACTTACGGCTCGCTGGAGGGCTGATCCCCTTGGGGAAATAGTGCGGCTGGGATACTTCCAGCGGACTCTCCGGGCGAAGATTTCTTTCCCTCTTTGAGGCCTTGACCTCCGGTTCTTCAAGTGGTCCTCTTCTCTCCTTGGAGGGTGGGACTTTGATCCCTCCTTCCTTAGAAGCCTCCTTCGTGGAGGCGGTTGCTTCTGCTCCCCCTTCGCCTTCTTTAAAAGGCGCAGCCTTCAACATCTTGGTCAAGATGGGATCCGGCGTGGTCTCCGGGAGGGAGCCGGACACCTTATCAACTTTGCCTTCGCTATCCACTCCTGTTCAAGAAACAGCTCCTTTAAGGGCAAGTTTACGATAAATGAACGGACAGCTTGTCCGGCATGCAGACTACTTACTTGAGTATCTGGGCGATTGCAGCTCGATCCTGCGTCCTCGGCCAGTCCGGACACTTCTCTTGTGATCCAAGAACAGTTTATACATCTCCACGGGTGTCGTACCCATAAAATGTTGGAGAGCTCGTGGTCCCTCCGGATTAAATTCCCACAGCAAGAGGGGCGTTTGCAAGCGAAGGCGCCGAATCAACATAACCTGCGCCACTGCAACCAAATTGATTTCTCTTTCTTGGAGGTCTCGAATACGGCCCTGTAACAAAGGAACGTCCTTGGACGGCCCCCAATCGAGCCCCTTGTTGACCCATGATGCCAGCCGCTGTGGTGGACCTGAGCGGAAGGCGGGAAGCGCCACCCATTTGGTGCCCCTGGGAGCGGTGATATAAAACCACTCCCGTTGCCACAAACCAAGCTCCTCTTGAAAAGAGCCCTCGGGCCATGGAGCATCAGCACACTTGTTATGACCGCCCCTCCGCCCTCTGCTTGTTGCCCCTCGATCATCTTTGGCTCCACATTGAAGGTCTTGAGCCACAATCCAAAGTGGGGGGTAATATGGAGTAAGGCCTCACATACAACAATGAATGACGAGATATGGAGGATGGACTCCGGATTCAAGTCATGGAAATTCAGCCCATAATAAAACATGAGCCCCCGCACAAAGGGATCCGTCGGAAGCCTAAACCTCAAGGAAGTGAGACACGAACACCACGCTCTCGCCGGGCTCGGAAGTGGGAATGACCTGCCTGGAGCAGGCAGCCTATCACGAAATCTCGCCGGTTAGATACTGGCGTCTCGCAGCTTTAGCACATCTTCTTACGTGAAGGAAGAAGACATCCATCGGCCGTGCTGGTCGGAGCCGGACATCGTCCGAAGGTCAAAGCGCCTAAATCTGAAGCTTTGGGTGTTAGAACTCGGCGAGGCGAACTCGATGGAGGGTGTAAAAAAGAAGAGGGCCTTGGTCTCATTATATAGAGGTTGAATACCAAGAGCCCTCCCCGTGGTCGATTAGGACTCGCCTTCGGTAGAGGAGGCGTACCAACGGGCACGGTTGGGTTACCCACGTCCGTATTTGGTGAGATTTCTGGAATAAGGGGGCGTGATCTACACTTTGATAAAGACGTGCCAAGGAAACCGCCTCGCTAAATGCGCTGAGGTGGGACAGTAAAAAACGGTTCATATAAATGCTTGGCCGTGGTGTGATTTCACGCCGCAGAATACGTCAGCAGATCTGTGCAAAAGTTATTCTCTGTACGGTGGTATGTGGAACTTGTTTTGCGAGCGGACAACATCCTTGTGTTCAAAACCTTCTATGAAGTATTCGGAGGAGGAACCCGCCTTGCAATGTCAAGACAATATGCGCGCCGGACTCGTCGTCATTGAAACCTAGTTCAGGGGCTACTGAGGGAGTCCTGGACTAGGGGGTGTCCGGATAGCCGAACTATCATCACGGCCGGACTCCAAGACTATGAAGATACAAGATTGAAGACTTCGTCTCGTGTCCGGATGGGACTTTCCTTGGCGTGGAAGGCAAGCTTGGCGATACGGATATGTAGATCTCCTACCATTGTAACCGACTCTGTGTAACCCTAACCTATCCGGTGTCTATATAAACCAGAGGGTTTTAGTCCGTAGGGACGAACAACTATCATACCATAGGCTAGCTTCTCGGTTTAGCCTCTCCGATCTCGTGGTAGATCTACTCTTGTACTACCCATATCATCAATATTAATCAAGCAGTGAGTAGGGTATTACCTCCATCGAGAGGGCCCGAACCTGGGTAAAAACATCGTGTCCCTCGTCTCCTGTTACCATCCGCCTAGACGCACAGTTCGGGACCCCCTACCCGAGATCCGCCGGTTTTGACACCGACACCATCGTTGATGCATGCATGCATCACTTACCTACATCGGGAGAGGTTAATTAATTTCACCATCGACGAGGATTCTTTTGGGTTGTACATATATTACGGCAGGAGCATATAGTATGCAGTCAAGAGGGGGGAAGGGGACCATCATATGTAGTACGCTTGATGAACCTCGCACTATGTGGGTGCATGGTTTACGGTTTTTGAGGCATGTGGCACATCAAAGTTGAGCATTTTGGGTATTCAACATATATATGTTGTGCCCACATGCAAAGCGCAGTGGTTGTACTCTCTCGCACCCACTTAAGTGGTTATCAGTGATATCGATGCTTTCCATCTGTGGGCCCGCTTGGTCCATCACTACTTTTTGCCTGGCAGTAAGAGAGGTTAATTTGACATAGGAGGGGATTATTATTTTTGCTCTGGGATGACATGCATGATACAGTTTGAGGACACACACATGCATGTGTACGCATGAATCCCTCCCATCGAGTCGAAGTGGCTAGTACAACGACACATCATGAACCGATCTCGCTCTGTGTGGGGAGCTAGTGTACGAGTTTTAACGCACGCGCCACATCAATGTTGTGTATCCAAACATGCATGCACGCATCACCTCCATACATATGCATGTAGTGGTTGCCTTCGGACGGTACACTCCCTCGCATGGTTATCGGCGACAAGCCTATATATTCGTGGGCCCGCGTGGACGTCCATGATCACCTTGACCAACATAAAGATAGGTTACCATGGCGGATTCTTCATTTGGTTCGTGTTATCATAGTATAGGTCATGGTGAGATTCAGTCATTAAGTTTGAGCGCATATACTATGCATGCATGCATGCATGAATTCCCGTCGTTGGCTTGAAGTGCGGTGTAACATACATATGCATCGTCAACCTAACCCTCACTCGGTGTGGGGATTTCTAGTTCAAAATCATGGTGCCACATCAAAGTTGTTCCATTGTTACTCAAAAACACACATCTCCTACATATGTTTGGGCCACACGCATGCAGTGGTTGTCTTCGAGGACTAGCTACTTGCGTGATTATTGGCAAGCTAGCCCATCTCCGGGGTCGCATGGACAGCCATCACTTTGACCAACAACAAGAGAGAGGTTGTACGACCAAGGTGGATTATTCTTGGTCCGTTTTACAACCCATCTTGGTGAGATATGCCTCTCTGGCCCGCCGACTGAAAGTGTGTGGGGGGAGGGGGTTGCTACTTCGTACTTTGCTAGGTGAACCTCGGTTGGGGGGGGGGGGTCATGCATTCATAGCTTAGGATTTCCTTCGTGGCGACACGAGAAGGGGGGCTGCTAGCTACTTCGCACTTTGCTAGGTGAACCTCGGTTGGGGGGAGGGGGCATGCATTTATAGCTTAGGATTCCCTTCATGCCGACACGAGGGTGGTGGGGGCTGCTAGCTACTTCGCACTTTGCTAGGTGAACCTCGGTTGGGGGCATTCATTCATAGCTTACGATTCCCTTCATGCCGACACGAGGGAGGGGGGCTGCTAGCTACTTCACACTTTGCTAGGTGAACCTCGGTTGGGGGGCATGCATTCATAGCTTAGGATTCCCTTTGTGCCGACACGACGGAGGGGGGCTGCTAGCTACTTTGCACTTTGCTAGGGTGAACCTCGGTTGGGGGGCATGCATTCATAGCTTAGGATTCACTTCATGCCGACACGAGGCAGGGGGCTGCTAGCTACTTTGCACTTTGCTAGGGTGAACCTCGGTTGGGGGGCATGCATTCATAGCTTAGGATTCCCTTCGTGCCGACACGAGGGAGGGGGCTGCTAGCTACTTCGCACTTTTCTAGGTGGATGAACCTCGGTTAGGGGGGCATGCATTCATAGCTTAGGATTCCCTTTGTGCTGACACGAGGGAGGAGGGGGCTGCTAGCTACCGCAATTTGCTAGGTGAACCGCGGATGGGGGGAGGGGCATGCATTCATAGCTTAGGATTCCCTTCGTGCCGACACGAGGGGGGTGTGGGGGCAAGCAATACTTGCGAGAGAGGTGCCACATCGAAGTTGCATTTAGTATTTGAAAATCAAACCACTCTTTTGATACATAAATTTGGTCCACATGCAAGTGTGTTCGTGTTCTGACCCTCTCCTGCATCATTTTTCGTCAAATTTATGAACATTAGACAAGTCGGAAGACACAACAGACACGGTTCACTCAAACTAACTGTGTGCCACGTCGGTGCCCCTGTGACGCACACATTGGCACGGTACATTGGGCTCCACGAGGCTCCCCCTCTCAAAAATATATGCCCGCCTCGAGGGTTTTTCTGTTTCATAACACACGGTTGTTATTTACGGACCATGTGTGATGTTTCTTGTTCCCAATCCCGCCTGCATGCCTAGAAAATATCTACCCGCCTCGAGGGTTTTTCTATTTCATAACACACGGTTGTTATCTCTGGACCGTGTGCGATGTTTCTTATTCCCAATCCTGCCTGCATCCCTAGAAAATATCTGCTCACCTCGAGGGTTTTTCTGTTTCATAACACACGCTTGTTATCTCCGGACCGTGTGCGATGCACTATCATCAAAAATTTCAATAGCCCGGCATTTCACTCCCGCATTTGAATCCCGTGCAGTAAAATTTTCAGTACCCGCGTCATTTCCTCAAACACCCCCCCTCCACACACAACACACACACACACACACACACACACACACACACACACCGAAACCTCCTCGGGCGTGCGCACACACACACACACACCCTCCCTTGCTCGAAACCCTAGCAAGGTCCCCGCCACCGCCGCTGCCGCAAGGACTCCATTGTCAACATATATCGGTTTGCCCATGCAGCTTACCCACCGATCTCCATACCCAGGCCGCCCTAAGTTTCTTAGATGACGCCTGCCAAATGCCCCCTTTCCCATAGATCCCCATCCCCATCCCCCACTCCAGAGCGTCGCAGCCTAAGCCCAACTACGCTTCCCGTGGAGCTCGAGGGGCGACTGGCCCAAAAGAGGTGTATAGCGGTCTCTTCGCCCGACGTCGCTGAGGAAGCTGACGACCATTACTGGCGGCATGCACTCAAGAAGCAGGCTAGAGTATGCGGGCATGTCTCGGCCGTTGGCTACGACATCGAGGTCATCGACAGCGACGGCCTGAGGCGGGCTATGTCACAGGTTAAGTGGCCCACCCCCAACCCCTCGGGTTCAACCGCCGTCGATCTCATCCATGGCCCCGCCGCTGATCTCCTCTGGCTTGTTGTCAACAATTTGCCATTCTACATCGCCATCGAGCCCCTTTTGTCATTTCTAAAGGACACGTTCTGCGATGCTGGCTTGGGATCCACAGCTTCCAAGTCAGACCTCATCGACGGTGACCACGAGGAGGGCACCCTCTCCGGCTCTTCCAAGGGGAAAGCTCCCGTCTACGACATCAGGGAGGGCACCCTACAACCATGCTCTTCCAAGGAGAAGGAGCCCATCTGCGACAACATGGAGCGCATCCAGGGTCCATGCTCTTCCCACGGGAACGAACCCATCTGTGACAAGTGAGGAAACCCATGATTTGTTTTGATGTGCCTCTTCACAGGGGGAAACCCATGATTTGTTTTGCCGAGTCCCTTTTGTAGTGTTGTGAGAATATGTCCAGTTTTAATTGCTATATCTGGTTGTTTGCAATATGCCTTGTTTATTTCAGTTGTTCACAATGTGATGCTCTATATGTGCAATTATTTATTGTGCAGTACATTTCATCAGTCTAGTTTTAAACATACCGATAGGAATGCATATATTTGCTTGATGTTAAGCCTGTTATAGCTAGCATATGCCTCTTTTAAAGTTTTTTGATTATTCGGTTGTTTGTAGTTAGCATATGTCCAGTTTCAAATGCTATCTTTGGTTGTTCGTAGTATGCCTTGTTTATTCCAGTTATTCACAATGTGATGTTCTATATGTGCAAGTATTAACTATGCGGTTCAATTTCATCGATGCAGTTTCAACAATACCACTATGAATGACTACATTTTGTTGCTGCATCTTGTAGTTAACACGTCTTTCCATTTTTATTTAAAAATAACCAATGTATTTAGACCGGCACAATACCAGTTTGAATGACTATGTTTGCTTGTTGTTAAATGTTATGCCTGTTGCAGTTAGCACACCTTTCCACTTGTTTTGCTTTACTAGCATGCTTAAACCTGCACACTGAAGCTATCTTTTGGAGATTATTTTGTCTGGCATGTATAATTTTTGTTGATGTTTAGCCTGTTGTGCTTAACATCCTTCTCGATGTACCTACATAGGACAATTTTGGGAACGATAGCTATTTTCCATCGAGGTTAGTTTCATCCCATGGCTTATATCTGCTCACTGTTCAGGATATCGGTAGCTGGTACCATATAGGCCGTCGGCTGATAAGGGACTAATCGGTGAATCAGACTTTTAACTGAATATAATCTGCAACCCATTTTTCGTTAGGTTAACTAGGGCCATATGTAATATATCTGAGGCTACATAGCAACATGCACTGTACTTAATGTCTAAATATGCAATCCTAGGCTACATAGCAACAAGGAAGAGTGTTACATTAATGTTCTAATGATGTCTAGATATACGTAGAAGAGCACCAACAAAAACAACAACAACAACAACAAAGCCCTTTTTGGATACTCAACTTAGCTAGAGGTTAGAGTTAGTTTCTAGCTCATGACTAACCCTGAACTAACTCCATCCAAAGAGTTGTTTGGATGGCAGGGTTAGATTGACAATAAATGCACTAGGAGAACTAGCTTCAATTAGAACCTCTTGGGTTGGATAGTTTTTTTGGGTGGGTTATAGATGCAATTAGCTCAAACTAGCCCTCATGTTTAGATATACTTTAGGGCTATTTGAGCCCGAACTAGCTCAAACTAACTGTAACCCATGGATACAGGAGCAGTTAATCAGCCGATAATTTGTAAGAATGCACTAAACTCCTTCTTGTCCATAATATAAGATGTTAATTCATCTAATATGTGAGTATATTGGATGTTATAAGATACTCCCTCCGTTCCTAAATAGTTGTCTTTTTAGAGATTTCAAATGGACTACCACATACGGATGTATATAGACGTATTATAAAAGAGTGTTATACTACATCATTGTGCAATTGTTGTTTAGCTTCTAATATTAACTTGGTGCTTTTAGGTACAAATGTCATTGGTAAAGATCTGCGCTTCGACCCTTTCTGCATATGGGGCAATGAGATATCGATGAACCAACATCAAATGAGGAAGCTGATAAAGATTGTTACTAAAATGGGTCCAAAGATGGCAATTAAACTATTTGTTTACACTTTATCCAAGACAACAACGAACTGCGGGATGGTAAGTAAGAACTCTGCAGCCTTCTTTTTACTGCCCATAATGAGTTGTGTTAGATGACAATGTCTGAATATTTTGCCTCTTTCTTTACCGTCTTTAATAGTACAAGTATACAACTGTGGTTCATCATTCTTTATTTGGTTCTTATGTTATTCTTGAACATATGTACCTATGAATTGAATAATGCATTGGTTGTTTGAACCTGATGGATATGAATAACGATGTAGCATACATTCAAATTCAAATTCAAATCCGGTACAATTTGAAAAAGCAGCAATTAAATTACGGTGAAATTACGCTCTCCAAGTTGTTACGGCACACACGGTTGGTAAAACACAAACGTTTGCGATATGCACCATAATCCGAGACGGTTCACAGAGAGGAAACGTGTGCAAGCATGCACACAGTTGCCGTTTGCAAAGCGTGTGCGATGTCAGACAATATCACAAACAGTGCAGGCAAACTAAATGTTTGTGTTAGTTGCCTTATCGTACACGATTCGCAACCATAAATTGTTTCTGATAATGCATCGTAAACGTTGCACCATAGAATAGTGTGTGCGATAGTTGTCGTGTACGACGATGTTACGATGGTCCGACGTTTCGTAATCCTGTCCGGCACCCGTACGAAGATTAACTAATCTTCTTAACAGTGAACCGTTTGTGATGGGCCGCGCATCGTACACGTTCTATAATAGTGAACCATTTGTGATGGGCCGCGCATCGTAAACGTAGCACCATGATACGTCTCCAACGTATCTATAATTTTTTATTGTCCCATGCTATTATATTATCTGTTTTGGATGTTTAATGGGCTTTATTATGCACTTTTATATTATTTTTAGGACTAACCTACGTACCGGGGGCCCAGTGCAAATTGTTGTTTTTTGCCTATTTCAGTGTTTTGCAGAAAAGAAATATCAAACGGAGTCCAAACGGAATGAAACCTTCGGGAGAATCTTTTTTGGAACAAACGCAATCCAGGAGACTTGGAGTGAATGTAAGGGAAGCCACGAGGTGGCCACGAGGTAGGATGGCGCGCCCAGGGGGGTTAGGCGTGCCCCCCACCCTCATGGGCCCCTCGTAGCTCCACCGACCTACTTCCTTCGCCTATATATACTCATATACCCCGAAAACATCCAGGAGCACCACGAAACCCTATTTCCACCGCCGCAACCTTCTGTACTCGTGAGATCCCATCTTGGGGCCTTTTCCGGCGCTCTACCGGAGGGGGAATCGATCACGGAGGGCTTCTACATCAACACTATAGCCTCTCCGATGATGTGTGAGTAGTTTACCATAGAACTACTGGTCCATAGTTATTAGCTAGATGGCTTCTTCTCTCTCTGTGGATCTCAATACAAAGTTCTCCTCGATCTTCTTGGAGATCTATTTGATGTAATACTTTTTGCAGTGTGTTTGTCGAGATCCGATGAATTGTGGGTTTATGATCAAGTTTATCTATGAACAATATTTGAATCTTCTCTGAATTCTTATATGCATGATTTAATATCTTTGCAAGTCTCTTCGAACTATCAGTTTGGTTTGGCCTACTAGATTGATCTTTCTTGCAATGGGAGAAGTGCTTAGCCTTGGGTTCAATCTTGCGGTGCTCGATCCCAGTGACCGAAAGGGAAATGACACGTATTGTATTGTTGCCATCGAGGATAAAAATATGGGGTTTATATCATATTGCTTGAGTTTATCCCTCTACATCATGTCATCTTGCCTAATGCGTTACTCTGTTCTTATGAACTTAATACTCTAGATGCATGCTGGATAGCGGTCGATGTGTGGAGTAATAGTAGTAGATGCAGAATCGTTTCGGTCTACTAGTCACGGACGTGATGCCTATATACATGATCATGCCTAGATATTCTCATAACTATGCACTTTTCTATCAATTGCTAGACAGTAATTTGTTCACCCACCGTAGAATTTGCTATCTTGAGAGAAGCCACTAGTGAAACCTATGCCCCCCGGGTCTACTTTCCATCATATAAGTTTCCAATCTATTTTATCTTGCAATCTTTACTTTTCCATATATACAACAAAAATACCAAAAATATTTATCTTATTATCTCTACCAGATCTCACTTTTGCAAGTGGCCATGAAGGGATTGACAACCCCTTTACCGCGTTGGTTGCAAGGTTCTTATTTTTTTGTGCAGGTACTAGGGACTTGCATGTAATCTCCTACTGGATTGATACCTTGGTTCTCAAAAACTGAGAGAAATACTTATGCTACTTTGCTGCATCACCCTTTCCTCTTCAAGGGAAAACCAAGGCATGCTCAAGAGGTAGCAAGAAGGATTTCTGGCACTGTTGCCGGGGAGATTTACGCACAAGTACAGACATACCAAGTACCCATCACAAACTCTTATCCCTCGCATTACACTATTTTCCATTTGCCTCTCGTTTACCTCTCCCCCACTTCACCCTTGTCGTTTTATTCGCCCTCTTCCGTTCACCTCTTTTCGCTTGCTTCTTGTTTGCTTGTGTGTTGGATTGCTTGCTTGTCACAATGGCTCAAGAAAATACTAAATTGTGTGAATTTTCCAATACCAACAACAACGATTTTATTAGCACTCCGATTGCTCCTATTACTGATGCTAAATCTTGTGAAATTAATGCTGCCTTGTTGAACATTGTCATGAAAGATCAATTTTCTGGCCTTCCTAGTGAAGATGCCGCCACCCATCTAAACAACTTTGTTGATTTTTGTGATATGCAAAAGAAGAAAGATGTGGATAAATATATTGTCAAATTGAAGCTATTCCCGTTTTCGCTTAGAGATCGTGCTAAAACTTGGTTCTCTTCTTTGCCTAAAAATAGTATTGATTCATGGAATAAGTGCAAAGATGCTTTTATGTCTAAGTATTTTCCTCCCGCTAAGATCATCTCTCTTAGAAACGATATTATGAATTTTAAGCAACTTTATCATGAGCATGTTGCACAAGCTTGGGAGAGGATGAAATTAATGATACGTAATTGCCCTACACATGGTTTGAATTTATGGATGATTATACAAAAAATTTATGCTGGATTGAATTTTGCTTCTAGAAATCTTTTAGATTCGGCCGCGGGAGGCACTTTTACAGAAATCACTTGAGGAGAAGCTACTAAACTCCTAGATAATATTATGGTTAATTATTCTCAGTGGCACACCGAAAGATCTACTAGTAAAAAGGTTCATGCAATTGAAGAGATTAATGTTTTGAGTGGAAAGATGGATGAACTTATGAAATTGTTTGCTAATAAGAGTGTTTCTTCTGATCCTAATGATATGCCTTTGTCCACTTTGATTGAGAATAATAATGAATCTATGGATGTGAATTTTGTTGGTAGTAACAATTTTGGTAACAACGCGTATAGAGGAAACTTTAATTCTAGGCCGTTCCCTAGTAATTCCTCTAATAATTATGGTAATTCCTACAACAAATTTTATGGAAATTTTAATAAGTTGCCCTCTGATTTTGAGACTAGTGTGAAAGAATTTATGAATTCGCAAAAGAATTTCAATGCTTTGCTTGAAGAAAAATTGCTTAAGATTGATGAGCTGTCTAGGAACGTGGATAGAATTTCTCTTGATGTTGATTCTTTGAAACTGAGATCTATTCCACCTAAGCATGGTATCAATGAGTCTCTCAAAGCCATGAGAATTTTCATTGATGAGTGCAAAGAAAGAACCGCTAGGATGCGTGCTAAAAAAGATTGCTTTGTGAACGCGTGTTCTTCCAGTTTTCATGATAATAATGATGAAGATCTAAAAGTGATTGATGTATCTCCTATTAAATATTTGTTTTCCAATATGAATCTTGATAATGATGGGACTGGAGATGAGTCAACTTTAGTTAAAAGGCGTCCCAATGATTCGGAGTTTTTAGATCTTGATGCAAAAATTGGTAAAAGTGGGATTGAAGAGGTCAAAACTTTAGATAGCAATGAACCCACCATTTTGGATTTCAAGGAATTTAATTATGATAATTGCTCTTTTATAGAATGTATTTCCTTGTTGCAATCCGTGCTAAATTCTCCTCATGCTTATAGTCAAAATAAAGCTTTTACCAAACATATCGTTGATGCTTTGATGCAATCTTATGAAGAAAAACCTGAATTAGAAGTATCTATCCCTAGAAAACTTTATGATGAGTAGGAACCTACTCTTAAAATTTAGATTAAAGATCATGAATGCTATGCTTTGTGTGATTTGGGTGCTAGTCTTTCCACGATTCCAAAAACTTTGTGTGATGTGTTAGGTTTCCGTGAATTTGATGATTGTTCTCTAAATTTGCGTCTTGCGGATTCCACCATTAAGAAACCTACGGGAAGAATTAATGATGTTCTTATTGTTGCAAATAGGAATTATGTGCCAGTAGATTTCATTGTTCTTGATATAGATTGCAGTCCTACATGTCCTATTGCCACTGGAGCCATTCTAAAAAGGGAGAAATTAGCACTAGAAAATTAAAAATTGTAACTTGAAACAAGAACTACAAATTTAAAGCAATAATAAAGAGCCTCTCGGGTTAATAAAACTGAGAAAATTAACTCAGAAAGAAATTTTTTGGAAGCTCCGTTGCGGGATTCAGACCTAACCACTCAAGGACAAGCACTGCGATACTGATCCAGTGTGGTTTCCAGAAATGTTTAAGGATTGGTAGTGTCCGGATTTCTTGTAAAGTTATTTCACAGCTAAATTCGTGTTTTCCTTCTTGGTAGACCTTTCCTTAGAATGATTGGTGCAATTATTGATATGAAGGAAGGGAATATTAGATTCCAATTCCCATTAAGGAAAGGCATGGAACACTTTCCTAGAAAGAAAATTAAATTGCCTTATGAATGTATTATGAGAGCCACTTATGGATTGCATACCAAAGACGACAATACCTAGATCTATTCTCGTTTTTATGCCTAGCTAGGGGCGTTAAATGATAGCGCTTATTGGGAGGCAACCCAATTTTATTTTTATTCCTTGCTTTTTGTTCCTGTTTAATAATAAATATTTCATCTAGCCTCTGGTTCAATTTGGTTTTATGTTTTAATTACTATTTGTGCCAAGTTAAACCTATAGGATCTTCTTGGATAATAATTATTTGATCTTGCTGAAAAAGACAGAAACTTTCTCCTCACGAAAACAATTGTTAAAAATCACCAGAACGTGATAAAATACTGACTCCAATTGCAGTAGACCGATAAACAAAGTATCTAGGTCGTCCTATTTTTTAGTTTTTTCTGAGTGACAAAAGTTTGTGTTTGATACAGATTACTATAGTGTTCTATTTTGACAGATTCTGTTTTTCGTGTGTTGTTTGCTTATTTTGATGAATCTATGGCTAGTATCGGGGGTATGAACCATAGAGAAGTTGGAATACAGTAGGTTTAACACCAATATAAATAAATAATGAGTTCATTACAGTACCTTAAAGTGGTGGTTTGTTTTATTTCGCTAACGGAGATCATGAATTTTCTGTTGAGTTTTGTGTTGTGAAGTTTTCAAGTTTTTGGGTAAATATTTGATGGATTTTGGAACAGGGAGTGGCAAGAGCCTAAGCTTGGGGAAGCCCAAGGAACCCCAAGGTAAAATTCAAGAACAACCAAAAGCCTAAGCTTGGGGATGCCCCGGAAGGCATCCCCTCTTTAAATCTTTCGTCTATCGGTAACTTTACTTGAGGCTATATTTTTATTCACCACATGATATGTGGTTTGCTTGGAGCGTCTTGTATGATTTGAGTCTTTGCTTTTTAGTTTACCACAATCACCCTTGCTGTACACACCTTTTGGAGAGACATACATGAATCGGAATTTATTAGAATACTCTATGTGCTTCACCTATATGTTTTGAGCAAGATAATTTTGCTCTAGTGCTTCGCTTATATCTTTTTAGAGAACGGTGGTGGTTTTATTTTATAGAAACTATTGATCTCTCATGCTTCACTTATATTATTTTGAGAGTCTTTTAGAACAGCATGGTAATTTTCTTTGGTTAAAAAAGAATTAGTCATAATGTGATGAGCATCCAAGATAGGTATAGTAAAAACTATCATATAAAGTGCATTGAATACTATGAGAAGTTTGATTCTCTATGATTGTCTTGAGATACGAAGATGGTCATATTAGAGTCATGCTAGTTGAGTAGTTGTGAATTTGAGAAATACTTAAAGTTTGTGATTCCCGTAGCATGCACATATGGTGAACCGTTATGTGATAGCATGATTTATTTATTGATTGTCTTCCTTATGAGTGGCGGTCGGGGACGAGCGATGGTTTTTTCCTACCAATCTATCCCCCTAGGAGCATGCGCATAGTACTTCATTTCGATAACTAATAGATTTCTGCAATAAGTATGTGAGTTCTTTATGACTAATGTTGAGTCCATGGATTATACGCACTCTCACCCTTCCACCATTGCTAGCCTCTCTAATACCGCGGACCTTTCGCCGGTATCATACACCCACCATATATCTTCCTCAAAACAGCCACCATACCTACCTATTATGGCATTTCCATAGCCATTCCGAGATATATTTCCATGCAACTTTCCACCATTCCGTTTATTATGACACGCTTCATCATTGTCAGATTGCTTTGCAAGATCATGTAGTTGACATTGTATTTATGGCAAAGCTACCTTTATAATTCTTTCATACATGTAACTCTTGATTCATTGCATATCCCGGTACACCACCGGAGGCATTCACATAGAGCCATATTTTGTTCTAAGTATTGAGTTGTAATTTTTTTTGAGTTGTAAGTAAATAAAAGTGTGATGATCATCATTATTAGAGCATTGTCCCAAGTGAGGAAAGGATGATGGAGACTATGATTCGCCCACAAGTCGGGATGAGACTCCGGACTAATAAAAAAGAAAATAGGCCATAAAAAGGAGAAAAAAGGCCCAACGAAAAAAAAATGAGAGAAAAAGAGAGAAGGGGCAATGTTACTATCCTTTTACCACACTTGTGCTTCAAAGTACACTGTGATCTTCATGATAGAGAGTCTCCTATGTTGTCACTTTCATATACTAGTGGGAATTTTATATTATAGAACTTGGCTTGTATATTCCAATGATGGGCTTCCTCAAAAATTCCCTAGGTCTTCGTGAGCAAGCGAGTTGGATGCACACCCACTTAGTTCCTTTTGTTGAGCTTTCATACACTTATAGCTCTAGTGCATCCCTTGCATGGCAATCCCTACTCACTCACATTGATATCTATTGATGGGCATCTCCATAGCTCGTTGATACGCCTAGTTGATGTGAGACTATCTTCTCCTTTTTTGTCTTCTCCACAACCACCATTCTATTCCATATATAGTGCTATGTCCATGGCTCACGCTCATGTATTCCGTGGAGATTGAAAAAGTTTGAGAACATCAAATGTATGAAACAATTGCTTGGCTTGTCATTGGGGTTGTGCATGATTTAAACATTTTATGTGATGAAGATAGAGCATAGCCAGACTATATGATTTTGTAGGGATAACTTTCTTTGGCCATGTTATTTTGAGAAGACATGATTGCTTTATTAGTATGCTTGAAGTATTATTATTTTTATGTCAATATTAAACTCTTGTTTTGAATCTTTCGGATCTGAACATTCATGCCACAATAAAGAAAATTACATTAAGAATTATGCTAGGTAGCATTCCACGTCAAAAGTTCTGTTTTTATCATTGACCTATTCGAGGATGAGCAGGAATTAAGCTTGGGGATGCTTGATATGTCTCCAACGTATCTATAATTTTTGCTTGTTCCATGCTATTATATTATCTGTTTTGGATGTTTAATGGGCTTTATTATGCACTTTTATATTATTTTTGGGACTAACCTACTAACCGGAGGCCCAGTGCAAATTGTTGTTTTTTGCCTATTTTAGTGTTTCGCAGAAAAGGAATATCAAACAGAGTCCAAACGGAACGAAACCTTCGGGAGAATCATTTTTGGAACAAACGCAATCCAGGAGACTTGGAGTGGACGTAAAGGAAGCCACGAGGTGGCCACGAGGTAGGAGGGCGTGCCCGGGCGGGTAGGAGCGCCCCCACCCTTGTGGGCCCCTCGCAGCTCCACCGACCTACTTCCTTCGACTATATATACTCATATACCCCGAAAACATCCAGGAGCACCACGAAACCCTATTTCCACCGCCACAACCTTCTGTACCCGTGAGATCCCATCTTGGGGCCTTTTCCGGCACTCTGCCGGAGGGGGAATCGATCATGGAGGGCTTCTACATCAACATCATAGCCTCTTCGATGATGTGTGAGTAGTTTACCACAGACCTCCGGGTCCATAGTTATTAGCTAGATGGCTTCTTCTCTCTCTTTGGATCTCAATACAAAGTTCTCCTCGATCTTCTTGGAGATCTATCCGATGTAATACTTTTTGCAATGTGTTTGTCGAGATCCGATGAATTGTGGGTTTATGATCTAGTTTATCTATGAACAATATTTGAATCTTCTCTGGATTCTTATATGCATGATTTAATATCTTTCCAAGTCTCTTCGAATTATCAGTTTGGTTTGGCCTACTAGATTGATCTTTCTTGCAATGGGAGAAGTGCTTAGCTTTGGGTTCAATCTTGCGATGCTCGATCCAAGTGACAGAAAGGGAAACGGCACGTATTGTATTGTTGCCATCGATGATAAAAAGATGGGGTTTATATCATATTGCTTGAGTTTATCCCTCTACATCATGTCATCTTGCCTAATGCGTTACTCTGTTCTTATGAACTTAATACTCGAGATGCATCTTTGGATAGCGGTCGATGTGTGGAGTAATAGTAATAGATGCAGAATCATTTCGGTCTACTTGTCACGGACGTGATGCCTATATACATGATCATGCCTAGATATTCTCATAACTATGCACGTTTCTATCAATTGCTCGACAGTAATTTGTTCACCCATCATAGAATTTGCTATCTTGAGAGAAGCCACTAGTGAAACCTATGGCCCCCGGGTCTACTTTCCATCATATAAGTTTCCAATCTATTTTATCTTGTAATCTTTACTTTTCAATCTATACAACAAAAATACCAAAAATATTTATCTTATTATCTCTTCTAGATCTCACTTTTGCAAGTGGTCGTGAAGGGATTAACAACCTGTAATATCCCAAATTTTCAATTTGGAATGTTATACATAGATCATTCATGCATATCATATTTTATTGCATTTTGTTTCGCAATCCTCAAAATCCTAAGCAACTCAAGGAACCTCGGAGAGAGTTGGGGATTTCCCTGTTTTCATATTTGAGTTTTATCAAATATTGAAACGAGGATTATTTGTTTTAATTATTTTTCTCTCCAAAAATATTTCATATTAAAATATATGAGAGGAGATAATATGACTTCTCCAAAATAATTGAAATATTGGAGGAAAAATATTAAAATCAAATATTTGATTTTATTCGGATTTTATTGTTATTTTATTTGCATTAGAAAAATTGCACGTTTTTCAAAGTTGCATTTTAGGGCCAAGAAAATGTTCATCTTGTTCTAAATATTTTATTTAGATGGTGAAAATTTGTTTGGGCATTTTTGGATTTTTATTTATTTTTCTAGGATTTATTTAAGTTCCGGCGGAATTATTTTAAAAATATCTCTTCGCCGACTTGGCCGAAGCCCAGCCAGCCGGCCCAGCCCGCTCGAGCTGTCCGCCTTGTCCCCGACTGGGAGACCACCGCCGCCTTCGATGCCGAGTCCGGCCAGGACTCTCCCTGCGCTGCCTTGCCCCCTCCCCCAAGCACCCCCCCCCCCTCTCCTTTATATACGCCGCCCCCGCCTTCCCCCACACCCCTGCCGAACCCCGCCGCCACCGCCCTTTGCCGCTGCCGCCGCCGCCTGCCGCTACCGCAGTCGCCTAGCGCCGCCCCGCCCCGCCGGACCTCGCCGGAGGTATAAGTCGCCGTTTGGTTTTTTAAAAAAACCAATCCGAGTTTTTTTTGAAAACCCTAGGTTCGTTTTTTAGAATAGATCGGTTTTATTTTTTCCGGTTTAGTTTATTTAGCGGACGTCCGTCCGTACGTTCGTTTTAAGGAACGGTGTTCACTCGTTAGCCGCAGACAACGAACTTCGTTCTTTAGCCTGTTCGTCAGTTTTTCTTTTTCTCGGGTTTTTTGCGATTATTTTCGATCGCGATTTCTGATCCGATTTTCGGTTCAGTTTATCTTTTCGCTCGTTTATCGGAATCAGGCGATTCAAGCGCCTAGATCTTCGTCTCCAAACCCTCTTTTTGTTTAATCAACTTGAACAAGATTTTGGTACTGTAAAATTTGACTTTAGTTCAGATTAGTAAATGGATCTTGTTTCTTTCGCAGTTTGAGTTTCGTTGCTCCGTTTGATTTGATTCTTTTTGTAGACCGGAGCTCCTAAGTTGAACTTTCTGGTTAGATATTCTTATTTGAGTTTTGCCCGTGCATATTTGCTTGATTACTTATGTATTCCATTGTTTGTTTGCGATAGAATTCCCAGAGTGCGAAGCGTGCTACTACGAGTCCCTAGGTTTTGCGGATCGTCAGCAAGGCAAGTAACACATTTATCATACTTCTTTCATACCTAGTTTTTATGAATTAGTTCCAATCCTCAAACATTGCATGATTAGGATGTGATTAACTTGTGGGTATCGGGAAGTAGTTGATGAGGTAGAACCTATTGCCCTGCTATTTTCAAACCCTTGGGAGTTACCTCTACGTATTGCTTATATTGCTATGCTATGCTCGTAGACGTGGTTTGGGTGAGTGAATCCATGACAGATCTGAGATTGTTAATTAATGGTTCAACTTAAGGTGGCAAACTTAATACACATCTGGGTGGATTGCTTGTCGGGCACCTGGAGAATCCAGTGTTGTCCTAGGATATCCCGGAGTACCCGTGTGATAATCCTAAGGTCCGCCACCCAGGCTCAAAGGGAACTGAGATATTTTCATGCTAGAAACTTCCGTGTGCAGCCACAAGCTATTATGGGCTCTAGCATAGTTGATTAAGTTGCATGAGCTCTTGAAGAGGTGGATAAGCAGGTAGAGGGATGTAGGTTGGTATGGTCTGCCAGGAGTAAAGAGTTAATGTTTCTGAAAGACTGTGTCTCGGTCATCCATTTCTCAAACACCATGTAGTGCGAGAAATCCAACGGAGGAGATCGAGTCATGTGGGGAAAAGTGCGCAAACTTCTTGTGGGGAAAAGGGTCGCGGCGGTTCGGATACGGCGACTCGGCGATTTGATGACGTGGAAACGGGACACTCGGTCGGGCGACTCAGAATCCGGATCGTGACCGTTTTCCTTTCCTGGATTGGGATTGACTTTGTCAAGTTTCGTGTGTCATTGTTGGACCATTGATTCCATCCTCCTTTTCCTTTTTCTGGCGGATCGACTTTCTAGCAGTAGTACCTGTTGATACGGACTGATCTTGACGCGGCGTGCGGCGGCTCAGGATTTTTGTCTACCTCGGCGACGCGTATCACGCTGATAGCACAAAAACCGCCAAACCATAATTTCCTTTGAACTCAAACTTGTACTGGCCTTCGATCTGACATTTTGCCTTCGAAAATACAAATCCTTCCTTGATGACTCTTTTTTATCTGAAAATTGCGAACTTCTCAATCCCTGAGAAAGATCCCTCCAAGAACTCAACACCACCGTGCGCAGGCCCCATGGTGGACGCCAACTGTCGTGGAATTGTCACGGCAGATGTCCTAGTGTGAGGACTTAGTCGTGAGGCCAACGCATCTATGTGGTAGCTTGAGAGGGGTTGAGCGGAATCGAGAAACGCAACACAAGACAAGGTTTAGACAGCTTCGGGCCCCGGGAAACACCATCCGGTAATAACCCTACATGTTGTTTGTGGCTAGGTCTCATTATCATCATGAGGGAGTCGCCGTAAACTGGCTCCCCCAGTTATGTCTAGCCCTCATATTATTTCCCCCCTCTTGGGGTGCCCTGCCCCTCCTTATATAAGTTGAAGGGGCGGGTTACATGTAGAGTCCAACTCGGATTAAGACTTAAACTATTCTGACTTCGCTTCATGGGCTTCTTAACATCTTGGGCTTCATAACGTCTCGGGCTTATTAACTCTAGACGACTCTGTCTGTTGGGTTATGACTATCTGCCAGGTTATGACTATCTGCCGGGTTATTACTGTCTGCCGGTTTATGATCTGACTTAACACCTGCCGGGTTATCATCTGACTTAACACCTGCCGGGTTATCATCTGACTTAACATCTGCCGGGTTATCATCTGAATTAACATCTGCCGGTTTACCACCTGCCGGTTTACCGTCTGTCTTAGCCATCTGTCTTAACGGTCAGCTGGTTTACCAAGTCCCAGCCAGGTTATGACTCCGGCCGGGTCATACCGCGGGGTATATCCCCGACAAGTCCCATCTCACACCAATTTTCTTGGAGTCCATGCTACAACCATCTCTTCTCCCTCCTGTTTTCTCAGCCATCGCGCGGTGGGCGGGGTGGGGGTTTGCCGATAGTCGGTTTGCCCAACTACGGTCCCACTTGTAACTGAAAATGCAACACATCACGCATCCCCCTTGAGCGGCGTGCCGGACCAACCGTGTGCGGGTGCGACGCGAACATGGCAGGCTTTTGCTTTTGAACTTGTAACTTGTAAATTTTGGTTCTGCTCCATGGCGTGACCGATAGATAGAAATAACGATTTTCCCTAGAGTAATGAGAAGTTTGGTTCTGGCGCGGTTCATGCATGAAGTACGTAAGAAAATTATGAAGTTGATGCAAAAGGTAAGATAATTACTAGTAGTACCATATACTACTTTGGATGTGACGGAAAGATAAAGATACATACGGATCCATCAACAACATCCTCACGTCCTAGTGCGCCGGGTCACAAACCGACGTGTGAGGAGCAGCGGCGTCGGTGTCAAAACCGGCGGATCTCGGGTAGGGGGTCCCGAACTGTGCGTCTAGGCGGATGGTAATAGGAGACAAGGGACACGATGTTTTTACCAGTGCACGGGCCCTCTCGATGGAGGTAAAACCCTACTCCTGCTTGATTAATATTGATGATATGGGTAGTACAAGAGTGGATCTACCACGAGATCGAGAGGCTAACCCTAGAAGCTAGCCTATGGTATGATTGTTGTTCGTCCGACGGACTAAAACCCTCCGGTTTATATAGACACCAGATAGGGTTAGGGTTACACAGAGTCGGTTACAATGGTAGGAGATCTACATATCCGTATCGCCAAGCTTGCCTTCCACGCCAAGGAAAGTCCCATCCGGACACGGGACGAAGTCTTCAATCTTGTATCTTCATAGCCCAGAGTCCGCCAACGGTGATGATAGTTCGGCTATCCGGACACCCCCTAATCTAGGACTCCTCAAGAGCTCTGAACCAGGCTTCAATGACGCATTTAGTCCGCGCAAGATATTGTCTTCGGCATTGCAAGGCGGGTTCCTCCTCCGAATACTTCATAGAAGATTTTGAACACAAGGATAGTGTCCGGCTCTGCAAAACAAGTTCCACATACTACCGTAGAGAGAATAACCCTTGCACAGATCTGCTGACGTATTCCGCGGCGTGACATCACACCACGGCCAGGCCTTTATACGAATCATTTTTACTGTTCCACCTCAGCGCGTTTAGCGAGGCGGTTTCCTTGGCACATCTTATCAAAGCGGAGATTGTGCCCCCTTATTTTGGGATTCTCATCAATACGGGCGTGGGTAACCTGGGCCGTGTTGCTGGCACGCCTCCTCCATCGGCGAGTCCCGAACGGTCACGAGGGGGGCTCTTGGTATTCAACCTCTTTATAACGAGACCAAGGCCCGCTCCTTTCTTTCAATCTCAATCGAATCCGCCCCTCGCTTCGAGTTCCAACACCCAAAGCTCCAGATTTAGGCGCTTCGGACCTTCGACGATGTCCGGCTCCGACCTGCACGGCCGGTGGATGCCTTCCTCCGTCACGGAAGAAGATGTGCTAAAGCTGAGAGACGCCAGGTATCTCACCGGCGAAATTTCGCATAGGCTGCCTGCCCAAGGGAGGGTTATTCCCACTCCCGAGCCTGGTGAGAGCGTGGTATTCGTGTCTCACTTCCTTCGGGGTTTAGGCTTCCCGACGGACCCCTTTGTGAGGGGGCTCATGTTTTATTATGGGCTGGAATTCCATGACTTGGATCCGGAGTCCATCCTCCACATCTCGTCGTTCATTGTCGCATGTGAAGCCTTCCTCCGTGTCGGTGTCAAAACCGGCGGATCTCGGGTAGGGGGTCCCGAACTGTGCGTCTAGGCGGATGGTAACAGGAGACAAGGGACACGATGTTTTACCCAGGTTTGGGCCCTCTTGATGGAGGTAAAACCCACGCCCCGCTTGATTAATATTGATGATGTGTGTTACAAGAGTGGATCTACCACGAGATCAAAGAGGCTAAACCCTAGAAGCTAGCCTATGGTATGATTGTTGTTCGTCCTATGGACTAAAGCCATCCGGTTTATATAGACACCGGAGAGGGCTAGGGTTACACAGTCGGTTACAATGGTAGGAGATCTACATATCCAGACGCCAAGCTTGCCTTCCACGCCAAGGAAAGTCCCATCCAGGACACGGGACGAAGTCTTCAATCTTGTATCTTCATAGTCTTGGAGTCCGGCCGATGATGATAGTTCGCTATCTGGACAACCCCTAGTCCGTAACTCCCTCAAGAGTCTCGAACCAGGCTTCAATGACGACGAGTCCGGCGCGCATGTTGTCTTCGTCATTGCAAGGCGGGTTCTTCCTCGAATAATTTATAGAAGATTGTGAACACCAGGATAGTGTCCGCTCCATAAAACAAGTTCCACATAACACCGTAGAGAGAATAATTTTTGCACAGATCTGCTGACGTATTCCGCGGGCGTGACATCACACCACGGCCAGCCTTTATACTGAACCGCTTTTTATTGTTCCACCTCAGCGTGTTTTAGCGAGGCGGTTTCCTTGGCACGCCTTATCAAAGCGTAGATCGTGCCCCTTATTCCGGGATTCTCATCAATACGGACGTGGGTAACCCATCCGCGTCATTGATTACGGCGCTTGGGAGATAAGCGAGTTTTACCAGGCTGGTGGGGGACGCATAGCTTCGTCCGTCCATATAAGGGGATAAGGATCCACCCTTTCACCTACGCCTTCTTCCTCCTTTGCTCATTCATTTCCGCACACTCGAGCTCTAGCGCCCAAGTCCGCACTTTCCTCCTCAACCTTCTCCAACCATGTCAGGAGCGGGAGGCAGATGGATGGCCTCCTCCGTCACGAAGGGGCACATCACAAGACTGCGGGAGGCCGGATACTTGTCCGACGATATCACGCACAGGCTGCCCGACGCGGGGCAGCTCATTCCAACCCCCAGGCCCCATGAGAGGGTGGTATTTCTCCCCCACTTCCTCCGCGGAGTAGGTTTTCCACTTCACTCATTTGTCCGGAGGCTCATGTTCTACTACGGCCTGGACTTCCACGACCTGGCCCCGAATTTCGTCCTCAACATCTCGGCATTTATCGTCGTGTGCGAGGCCTTCCTCTGCATCCAGCCCCACTTCGGCTTGTGGCTCAAGACCTTCAGTGTCAAGCCGAAGGTTGTGAAGGGCAGCCGTCAAGCGGAGTGCGGAGGCGCCATGGTCGGCAAGATGGCCAAAGTCCTATGGCTCGAGGGCTCCTTTGTGGAGACAATAAAGGGGTGGCAATCGGGGTGGTTCTACATCACCGAGCCACGCGACCCTGAATGGGTGGCCGCCTCAATTCAGATCTGGATTCCCCACACGGCTCTCGCCATGGAAAGAGACGGGCTGAAGTGGGGGATTCGGACGAGCTATCCGGACTCCAAACATGCGTCAAAACCTGGTGGACAAGAATCTCGGGCTTGTCGGCGTAATCCGTGTGATGCTCATCCGCGGATTCTCCCATGCCAACAACGGGCCTTCAATTTGTGGGAGTTCGATCCGCACAAAGATCAATCCTTGAGCCGGCTCTTCGATAGTACGTCACGAAGATGCACGGAAGGTGCTATTCAAGGGCGCCAAGCGCGCATCCGCTAACAAAGATCGCAGATACATTTCGCGCGTCAAGCCGGCGAGGTAAGTTATTTTACCCTTTACGGGACTCTTTTTCATAGATTGACTCACGTGGGATCTAAAAACTCCCTATTCTTTGACAGACTGGCTGAAGACATCCGGACAGATTAGCTGTCCGGCTCCTTTGCCGAAGACCAGCACGGACGCTCGATTGACGGAGGCTGGCTCCGGCACCATGTGGTGCCGGAGAAGAAGGCCAAGAAGGAGGCCACGGAACTCGAAGGAGCTCCCGACGCCAGTCTTGTCGGATTCAAGTAGAATCTTCTCCTGAAGGCGCAGGAGGAAGAAGAAGAAGCTTCTCCCCAAATGGGAGGAGAGGAAAAGGAAGGCCGCCCCAACTGGGGAGGCCGGAGGGTCCAAGAAGGGAAGAACCCTTCCTCCGGACTTCTCCACCAACGTCGACGACGACGAGGAGGATTGGCCTATAAGGGCCAAGCCCCTGGTGAGATCGTAAGTGTCCGGATACCCATGGCTTTTTATTATTGCAGAGTGTTCTCTAATGTCGAACAATCGTGCAGCCCGCCCAAAGGTGAGTTCGCCGATTCATCGAGCGGGTCCACAGGCTCACAAAAATGGAGATGCCGCTTCCGACCGCCTCCTCGCCTCACGCTACGGACAACGCCGCGGCGGGGCCCCAAGGGGGGCTTGATCACGAGGAGGTGGCGCAGGAGGTGCCACAAGGCAACCTCCCGGACTCCAGGCGCGTGGGGGGCAAGACCCCCAGGGGCTCTAAGCCCGACCCTTGTCCGGACTCCCGAATAACTTCAAGGTTTTTTTGTTTTCGCCACATAATGTCTTTCTAATGCCGCATACAACCCTGCAGTCCGCCCAAGGATGATCTTCCCGTTTCGTCGAGCGGGTCCTTGGGTGCGTCGGATATGGATTCCCTTCCGACTGCCTCCACCCCCGTGTCATGGACGACGCCGAGGTGGGATCCTGTGAAGGGACCCACCAGGAGGAGGAGGCCCCAAGGTGTCACAGGACACCCTCCGGACTTTGCACGGACTCAGCCCGGAGGCCACAGTGGCTCGAGTCCGGCGGGCCCCTTCGTAAGAAGGGCAAGATCATGACGCCGGGCTGCCTCCGGCCCAACCGGAGGTGCGGATAATTCTGGAGGCGCTCAACGGCGCCTCCATCAAAGAGGAACACCGCATCGTTATGAGTGCGGTGATTCAAGGTTCAACTTCGCCAAGAGCGGGCCGACTGAAGCTGCAGCAGCCTTCTAACAGGCTTTGAGGTAAGAATTTCAATATATGTAAAATGGTACCACATAGACAGTAGCCCCTGATGCTCGGTTCGGTGTTTGGAAAGAAAAGTCGGACTGAGGATCTTTAGAAAGATAAACACAGGAGTCATAAAAAATATGTCAATATGGGATTGCGAGGTTTGTCGCTGACCTCCGCCAGACCGATCATGCGAGGTCAATACTTTGAAGGAAAACCTCAAGCGGTCCGAGAACGAAGCTCGGCCATGCCAAGAAGCAGCTCGAGGAAAAAGAAGGTGAGTACTACCTTATGAAAATTGTACCTTCTGAGAAAAGGATTTGGTTGCAAGAAAAATGACAAGGATAACGTGGGTATTGTAGGGGCCACTAACGAGGTGGCGACCTGAAGGAGGCGATGGCCGTGGCCGAACGTACGCGGCAAGCTGAGCGCACCGAGCGAGAGAAGCAGGAGGCGCGGTGGCGGAGGTACAGCAAGAGCTCCAGGATCTCGTGAAAAAACATGAGAGCTTGGAGCGTGACTCGAAGACTCGAGAGTCTGAGCTTGCAACAGCTCTTGAGAGTGCCAAAGCCGCTAAGGTCGAAGCCTACAAGGCCCTCCAGGAGGTTGAGGCGTTGAAAAAATAGCAGCAGGTAAGGCATTTTTCATGCAGAGTAAGCATGTGAGTGTTAATTACCTGTTGCTTACCCGAATTCGGAGCTCTCCAGGGGCGTTCGCAGATCTTCCTCGCAGCATGTCCGATGCTGCCGCATTCTACCGGGCCGAGGAGGGGAGCTCGACGGAGAAGGTCTTCTGGTCTCAGTATCTTTGAGGCCGGACATCCGTGCCCCTCGGCGACCAGTGAAGCAGCTGGTCGAGCTCCACAAGGCGGCCGAACAGGCCATGAAGGGCCTCATAGTTCGGGTGTGGCCTAAGGAGGCCATGCACAGGAGCTACTTGACTGGTGCGGCGCGGTGATGGATGCGTGCCCGTGGGTAGAGGTCATCAAGCATTCCTCTTGTATTGAGGGTGCCGTCGGCCCTTGCCCGCGCAAGAAGGTGCACTTTGGGGCAAGATGGATGCCTGTAAGCTCGTGGACGGACCCGCCACCAGAGGGCAAGGAGCATCGCACGCCCGAGATGTATTATAAGAGTGTGTCAAGGGCGCCCAGACTATTATGCGGTGAGTGCTCCAAAGATGTAATATTTGAGTAGACTTCGCATTTTGTTATCCTGTATACTGAAAACTTCGTTCATATGCGCTAAGCAACGCTTGTTAATTTAAAATATTACCTTCTGTGCGGCTGTTTATCAAATCTGAGAGATGGCAAGTCGTCGGCTTCAGCCCCCATGCGACGAGTGCTGGGGTGTTCGGGATAAACTTGAGCTCTCTTGTTCCCATTTTTGGGTCCATCTAGGGAGGCGCTCAACACAGTGAACAAGGCAACCGGACTTATAATGCTTGAACACTCTCACTTAGCCATAGAATTCTATAATTTTAAATGTCGTGAAGCCCCTAGTCTTCGGAAGGTCAATTTGGGGCGCTATCCACGCCTTTGGCCGGACGATATCCGGCTCCTCGCTCTAAGCGGCATAAGTCTTTAAGGACTGCAAAAACCTCTCGAACAGCGACCGGTTCTCGCCTCATCATGACGGTCAGTTTTAGCTTTCTCCACTGAGGCGTTAACCCAGCTCAACTGGGGCGGAATCGCAGTGGTTCTCCCAGTGCTACCTTAGCCGATATAACGGAATGTAAGGTACCAAAACATGGGAGCCGGGCAAACCCAACTATTGACCCAAGATATGATTCGGAGCCGATGCATATAGTGCTATAAGTTCGGGGTGCCGCACTTGTGAAAGTGTTAGGACTCATCATACCATAATGCGGGAAACATAAGCCCCTGGTGTATATTAGCCGTACCAAAGTGTACGGATGCAACATGCCGTGAATGAACATATGTATGAAAAAGAAATGCAATTATAAGCAAAAAGGTGTTGCATTGTTTTATTCAATAAGTGTAGCTACGAATGCAGAACGATACAAATAGTGCGATAAGCAAGGTATGGGACTGTTAAACATGTCCCCCTCCAGGGGTAGGCTGCAGATTGGTGTATAAAAATGCTCGTAATGGGGACCACCTGTATATTCGTTTTAGCCTTTATCCTTCCCTGGCTGTTGCATCGTGAGTTCGGCGGAGTCTTTGCCGGACAGGCCTCCGACAAACGGAGTCCTGTGGGTAAAAAGTAAAGGTAAAAAGAAAAGAAAAGGAACGACACACTTGAGAGCCCTGGTGTGGTTAAGCCGCGATCTGGGTTTATCGTGGTCGTGCCCTCTCCCCATGCCCATGGTAACTTCAGAGCGTAATGGTGTCTGCGAAGGACCTGCTGACGTTTCGCGGGAGCTGGGGTTGGGGCCGCATCGCTCTGGCGATGCTCGGATCGTGCTGTGGTCTTGTTGTAAGTTACTCCGTGGCGCTTAGCTGTGTCCGGCCGCTTAACGGCGGACTCGAGAATTGCCTTAATAGGATGCATTGCACTTACATCGCGAGAGTCATTGTATGTTCCTCCGTGCGGAAGAGCGTTCGATGTTTCCGTTGACCGTGATGACTCCTCAAGGGCCTGGCATCTTGAGCTTGAGGTATCGTAGTGCGGCGCCGCGTTGAACTTTGCAACGCGGCAGTGCGTCCGAGCAAGGCATGATAGCCGGCTTGAACGGGACTATGTCGAAGATTAACTCCTCGCTTTGGAAGTTATCCGGGATCCGAAGACCACTTCGGTGTAATTGAGCCTGCATACAATTGGCTTCTACACTGGTATGACGCCTTTAAAGGTCGTTTTGGTAGGTTTAATCCTTGAGGGTCTATGCCCATTTTGCGACCTTTGTATCCTGGTAAAGCAGGTTAGTCTTTGCCGCCGCCGCCATCAGGATTACTGGTTAGGTGAAATCCATCGACGATTGGGTCTAAGACCGGTCTGGCGAACCCGCCGTGGCGGATCTTTGGTGGGGTGGTCCCTTCGGGTCAAAAGTGATCGGGCGGGAGGACCATGGATTGAACTTCGCGATTGGATCCATCGCGTAGACATCCTCGAGTGCACGCTTCCGCTCCCTTTTGGGTATGTGCGTTGCGTATATCATGTTCACCGTCCGCACTTTGGGGGAAACCCTTACATCCTCTATTGTTCGGCGGTTGGGTCTCGTCCTCGTCATTGCTATGCAGCCACTTGTCATTGTTTTCGCAATTAACTTGCCTGCTCGTTGAATACCCAACAGTCCCTGTTGGTGTGGTTATTGGCTTTTCGAAGTGCCGTGTATCCGCACAAGCGGTCGAGTATTCGGTCCAAATTGGACGGACCCGGAGTAGTTCTTTTGAATGGCTTTTTCCGCAGACCGGATTTAGAGCCTCTGAATCCGGCATTGATTGCCGTATCCTCAATATTGTCGCCGTTAATGCGGCGTTTGTTTTGTTACGACGCTGCCTGCCATTTCGGTCCTTGAAGTCCGGGCTGCGAATTTTCTTTGAGGTTGTTGCTGCGTGCTAGCTACTGTCCTCACCCGCGAAGCGGGTCATGAGTGATGTGAGGGCTGCCATGGATTTCGCTTTTCTGTCCTAGGTGCCGGGCAAGCCACTCGTTGCGGATGTTATGCTTGAAGGCCGCGAGGGCCTCCGCATCCGGACGGTCGACGATTTGGTTTTCTTGGTTAAGAACCGTGTCCGTAATTGTTCCGCCGATTCGTCTGGCTGCTGAATTATGTGGCTTAGGTCATGAGCGTCTGGTGGTCGCACATAAGTGCCCCGGAAGTTATCGAGGAATGCGGCTTTGTGTCCTCCCACTCCCAATTGACTCTGCCGGCAAGCTGTTGAGCCAATGTCGGGCTGGTCCTTTAAGCTTGAGGGGGAGGTATTTGATGGCATGAAGATCGTCACCGCGGGCCATGTGGATGTGAAGGAGATAGTCCTCGATCCAAACCGCGGGGTCTGTTGTGCCATCATAGGATTCAATATTGACGGGTTTAAACCCTTCGGGGATTGATGATCCATTACTTCGTCTGTGAAGCATAATGGGTGTGCGGCGCCTCTGTACTGGGTGATATCACGACGGAGCTCAAAAGAGCTTTGTCTGTTTTGTTCGGCCCGGCCGGACTTACTGTGTCCGGCGCGAGGTTGTCGTCACGTACCGTGGGGCGCCCACGCGATCCATAGATCGATCTTGATTGTCTTGCCTTGTCCTCCAATATATCTCGCAGGTCCGGAGCGTTCCCTGTGGCCGTGTGCTTTTTGAGCGATGCCGGGGTACGGTTCTAGTGAAGGGCCTAGAGGCCTCTCTGTCGCGACCACGGGGTGGTCGGTCACCGTATTGTCTCCTGGTGATGCGGGTTCGTAAGCCTCCTCCTCATCGGGGAGCAGCTTGCGTTTAGGGTAGCTTTGGAGGGGCGTTCGAGCTCATGCTCTTCGCCGCGAGGACTTCAGTCCATCCGTCGGCTAGCGAGATCTGATCAGCTCTAAGCTGTTGCTGCTTTTTCTTGAGGCTGTTTGCCGTGGCCATAAGCCCGCATCTAAAACGCTCTTGTTCGACGGGATCCTCGGGCACATTTAATTCATCGTCGTCGAGGCTTGCTTCGTCTCCGGAGGAGGCATATAATCCTCTACCTCTTCTTCGCCGCTCTCTCGTGAGGGCTGGCATCTCAAATCCTCTGCTACTGGATCTTCTTGCTGGAGTGATTATCTTCGGCACTGTCCGGTGTATTGTTATCTCCGGTGCCGGAATCTTCATTCTTGTTGTGGCGGGATTTAGAGCGGCGCCGCTGACGCCGGCGCTTGGGTTGTTTCTTGGAGGGGTCATCCTCCTCTGTTCCTTCGCCATTCCCATCCTTTGGGATATCCACCATGTATATGTCGTATGATGAGGTGGCTTTCCAGTGCCCAGTAGGCGCTGGTTCTTGTTCGTCTCCGGCATCGTCGTCCATACCGTCGATGTCTTCGGGGTCATAGTCTAGCATGTCGGTTAGATCGTCGACAGCGGCTGCCAAGTGGGTGGTGGGTGGGCTTTGAATTTCTTCGTCGTCCGCATCCCAATAGTCCTGACCGCAGTCCGGCCAGGGCTCTCCTAATAACGAGAGGTACTTTAGCGAACTCAAGATGTCGCCAAAAGGTGAGAGTTGAAAGATGTCCGCTGCGGTGAACTCCATGACCGGCGCCCAATCGGATTCGATCGGAGGGGGCGCGGGAGGTTCGAAGTCCGGCAAGGAGTCCGGCACCTCGGAGTCGCAAGCTTTATGAGGGACAAGATCAGTGTTCGGCTCTATCGCCGTAGAGGTTGCAGCCCCCGAGGCGGTGTCTAGCCATCCGTCCCCGATCTGCGCAACCGGCTCCGAATTGAAGATCAGAGCGGGTTCGAGTGCGGCCTCCAGGGTACTGTCCGGCTGCAGAGCTAAATCATGCTCGCCGTGACAGTGCGGCACGCTCGGCTGTGGCTCGACTCCATCGAGGATCAAGTCCCCGCGGATGTCAGCCGTGAAGTTCAAACTTCCAAATCTGACCTGACGGCCAGGGGCGTAGCTTTCGATCTACTCCAGATGGCCAAGCGAATCGGCCCGCAGAAAAGTCTCACCCTGGACTGCGTCGTTGATGATGGTCGAAGAAGCCATCGGGCCTGTTGGTGACGACACAGAGGAACTCTCAATGAAAGCACCAATGTCGGTGTCAAAACCGGCGGATCTCGGGTAGGGGGTCCCGAATCAGGCGTCTAGGCGGATGGTAACAGGAGACAATGGACACGGTGTTTTACCCGGGTTCCGGCCCTCTTGATGGAGGTAAAACCCTACGTCTGCTTGATTAATATTGATGATGTGTGTTACAAGAGTGGATCTACCACGAGATCAAAGAGGCTAAACCCTAGAAGCTAGCCTATGGTATGATTGTTGTTCGTCCTATGGACTAAAGCCATCCGGTTTATATAGACACCGGAGAGGGCTAGGGTTACACAGTCGGTTACAATGGTAGGAGATCTACATATCCGTATCGCCAAGCTTGCCTTCCACGCCAAGGAAAGTCCCATCCGGACACGGGACGAAGTCTTCAATCTTGTATCTTCATAGTCTTGGAGTCCGGCCGATGATGATAGTTCGGCTATCCGGACACCCCCTAGTCCAGAACTCCCTCACTCCGCATTACTCCTCACTTCGGATTGTGGCTCAAGACCTTCAAAGTGGAGCCGAAGATGATCAAGGGGCATCAGGAGGAGTGCGGAGGGGCCGTTATAAGCAAGAATGCAGACGCTCCATGGCCCAAGGGCTCTTTTCAAGAGGAGCTCAACTTATGGCAACAAGAGTGGTTTTATATCACCGCTCCCAGGGGCACCAAATGGGCGGCGCCACCTGCCTTCCGCTCGGGTCCTCCACTGCGGTTGGCGTCATGGGTCAATAAAGGGCTTGACTGGGGACCGTCCAAGGACGTACCTCTATTGCAGGGCCGTATTCGAGACCTCCAAGAAAGAGAGATCAATCTGGTCGTAGTAGCGCAGGTCATGCTGATTCGTCGCACCTTGCCCTGCAAACGTCGCCCCCTCCGCCTGTGGGAGTTTAATCCGGACGAACCACGAACTCTCCAACATTTTATGGGCGTAACGCCCGTGGAGATGTACCAACTGTTCTTCGGATCACAAGCAATGTGTCCGGACTTAACCAAGGACGCAGGTCTGAGCTGCAATCGCCCGGATACTCAAGTAGTCCTGTACCCGGACATGCTATCCGCATATTTATCATATACTTGCCCTTAAAAGAGATATCCTTTAAACAGGAGTGGATAGCAAAAGCAAAACTGATCAGGTGTCCGGCCCCCCTCCCTGAGACCACGCCGGATCCTGTATTAACCAAGATGCTAGAGGTTCTGCCTTTTGAAGAGGGCGAAGGGGGGAACAAGGGAACTGCTACCTCCGTGGAGGAGGCTATCAAGAAAGGGGGGATCGAGAATCCCTCCCTCCAAGGGGAGAAGAGGACCGCTTCTGAAGATCCGGAGGCCAAAGCCTCGAAGCGGGGGAAGAAAACTTCACCAGAGGGTCATGCGGTGGGAGATGCCCCGTCCGCACTATTTCCCCAAGGAGATAAGCCCTCCAGCGAGCCATAAGTAAAGGGGGCGTTTTTTATTAAAAGAGAGACATCCCCGTTTTATTTCTGAAAGTTAACCGAAATTTACCTTGTAGTTCGGATCTCAGCCCTTCACAGCAGAGCTCGTCTTCAGGGGATCTTGATCCGGAGATGATGGAGAGCGAAACGCCTCCGCCTGCCGCATGCGTCATGCGAGGAGGGCGACCACGAGGTGTCGCCACGGAGGGCTTCTCCGAATCCGCGGGGCTAGAAGGCGTCGTATGTCCCTCAAAGCCATCCGTGTTCGGCCTTCAAAAGGCCACGGACGAGTCCGCACCAACGGGTGTACGGGTCGGAGGAGTGAAGGATCTGCTCGGGCGAGCATCTATCTCATAAGATCACCGTACGTTAATGGGTACGGTGATTGAAAGGATTTCATCCGCTGAGAGCGGATTGCATGAAGCCGTTGTAAGTTTACTGACGAATTTTGAGGTACGCAAAATGATATACCTTCTGACAGTTTTGCATATAAAATGCGCCCTGTATAGATAGTAGCCCCTGAGACTTGGTGCGGTGTCAAAAATGACGGCGCGCCGAGGATCATAACCCCAGGTATAATATGCTCTCTTCCTATGTAGGTGGCGAAGCGTCCGTGGCTAGCCGGATCGATGAATTTGCCGAACCGAAGCGGCAACTTGACGTGGCGGATGCGGACATCACGCTTGTTAATAAGCGGCTTGACGAGTCACAAGGTATGCAACTTCTCCGCGGACACCTGGTAAGGGAGCTTGACGCCCATGCCTTACAACATGTATGCTTAATGCAGATGGTGCCGCTGCTATGGAGAACCTTCGGGCGGAGCTCGCCCGAGCCAAGGAGCAAGCCAGAAAAAGTGATGCAACGGCCTTAAAGGCGGCCGAAGAGCTAAAAGCCGAACAAGCTGCTCACTGCCGAAGCAAGAAAGAAATGGCCGAGATGGCCGTGAAATTGAAGAATGCTATCGACCGCTATGCGAGCTTCTTGAAAAAGAAGATCGAGCGAGACAAGAGGACCTGAAAAAGGCCACCACCGAGGCCAAGGATACTCGCTTCTGCGATGAGAGCTATGAAGGAGGAGCTACGTCAGGCCGAAGATATTGCGGCTGGAAAGCCCTTTCTGCTGCGGAGGAAATTCACGGATCCTAAGTACGCTCAATTGGACCGGCTGTGGGGTGCGGAGGATGCTTATCTAGACTTGGAGGCAAGTGCCGCAGACGCGGCCGAACACTTCCGAGGTCAAAAGGATCACGGAATGGAAGAGCTTTTTTGGTCGCAGTTCCATAGTCCGGAGCGTCCACCTTCGTTAACCGATCGTTTGGCCGAATGGGCTGAGCTGAATAGGTTGTCCGGACTTGCCATGAAGGCTGTCATGACTCATTTGTGGCCGAAAAGCCCCAAGCCGAAGAGTTATTTTGGCTTGGTGCAACAGTTCCTTGGTGCGGTGCCGCATATCGATGCAACGAAGCGGTCAACATGCATAGAGGGTGTGCGGATGGCTCTTGCCCATGTCAAGACATACTGGGTGGAGATGAAGGCCACCGACGTTGCATCCCAAGATTCGGAGACGAAGCAGTACCGCCGAGCACTATTTTGAGGAAGTCCTGCAGGGCGCTCGTTTAATAGAGACGCACTGCTCGAAGGATATTATGTTTAAATGACATGTATGATATGTGAAAACAATGTTTTAATATAATATAAGAGCTTTTTATACCTGTGCTTTCAAGTATTAAAACACCTTCTGTGCGGCCGTTGATGTATATGTGTATATAACCTGAAAGATGGCAGTCTTGACTTTCCCCCACACACATAGTGCGGGGGTGTTTGCAAAAAGGCGCATTTTCACACTTAATCCAACGTCTTGGTCCTGTAAAGGAGGTGATAGCGTAGCAAACTAGGCGACCGGACTATAATGCTTTATCACTTTCACTTAGCCATAGGAGTTCGATGGTGGGGCTACTATATAGCCCCTAGGGGCACCCTCCCGAATTCGGGGCGCGTATGTGCCTGACCGGGAAATGGCCCTTCGTCAATGCGGGGGAATTCTAAACATTCCGCTGGGTCATCGAGTGGTTGACCAGTCTCACGCTATATCATGACAGTCAGTCTTAGCTTTCTCCACAAAGGTGCTCAACCCAGCTCAACCGGGCACAATCACGTTGGTTCTCCCAGCGCTACCTTAGCCGATATAACGGAACATAAGGTACCAAAACATGGGAGCCGCAAACCCAACATTTGACCAAAGACATGATTCGGAGCTGATGCATATAAGGCCTAACTTTCAAACGCCGAACACTCCCTAAGGTATTCGGTCTTTATGAAAGCAGGCAGAATTATGCCCTAAGCCCCAGTGTCAGTGCACGCATAAAAAATTTGGGTGCGGCCCGATGCCAAAACGCCAGCCTCCTCCTCGGTTATAGCAAGAAACCGGGGATGTGTATCAACAAGAGACAATAAAAAAGGTTTACAGTGGTCTTAATCTGAAAATAATCCTTGCAACGGGTCCCTCTTGCCGCGTCTGCTGTGTCTCCGTTGTGCCGTATCCTGGACGGGTGTAGCACGGTGTTCATCTGTAAAAGAGAAGAACTTAGTTTGAAAAAGAAAAAGATCGTGCGAAAAATGTACTTTATATTAAATAAACAGAGTACGGTTCGAAAAGTGAATAAAATTGAGCTTTATTGTCTCTAGTTGTACATGTGTGCATCCCCTTGTACGGGGGTATGCCGCTAGTAGGCGTCGGACTCGTGTAGCCATGTCCGGGGTTCGAATGACCTATTCAGGTGCTTTGATTAGCGGAGCCGGATTGGTGTGGGGCTGTCAAGGCAGTCTCACGTTCTTCCATTCTCGAGTAACACTTAATACTCCCTTTTAATGAGATGATGCCGCGTGGACCGGGCATTTTAAGTGTAAGAGATGCATAATGCGGTATTGCGTTAAAGCGGGCGAAAGCTTCATGCGCTAGTAGTGCTTGATAGCTACTTTCAAATGGGGCGATGTGGAAGGTTAACTTTTCGCGGCGGAAGTTGTCGGATGAGCCGAACACAACTTCTAGCAGCAGGGAGCCCGTACAATGGGCATATAGGCCTGGCATTACCCCTTTGAAGGAGGTGTTGCTATGGCGAATTTTGGTTGGGTCTATCCCCATTTTGCAGATTGTGTCCTGATATAGCAGGTTTAGATCGCTACCTCCATCCATTAGGACTTGTGTAAATTGGAGTCCGTTGATTATAGGATCTAATATCAAGGCAGTCCATCCTGCGTTCCGGATACTTCCGGAATAGTCCTGATGATCAAAGGTGATTGGTTTTGACAACCATCATTGGGACTCTGCTGGGATAGACCGTGCGGCACCTGTTTCTATGGGCGCCGCTCTGTTTTTCCCTTTTGTCACTTGAAGTGAGTTCACTGTTTTGACTTTTTGTGGGAAATTCTTTTGTTTTCCGGTGTTGTGCTTGTGGGGTTTGTCATCGTCCTCGCTTGGTGTGTCGAGCCCTTGTGTTCGACATTGAGTTTGCCGGCTGCTTGAAGACCCAACAATCTACGTGGGTGTGGTTTGCACGCTTCCTGTGAGTCTTGTGGATTTGGCATATTTTGTCCAAGATTTTGTTTAGGTTGGATAGCTCGTCATTTGTTGTCCTTGAGGGCATCTTTTTATGATTCTGCCGGGAGCTTCGAATCCGGCGTTGATCGCCGTGCTCTTGGGATGTTTCCCTTTGTCCGCGCTGGTCCTTGTTGCGTCGTGGTTTTCCATTTCCATCACGACTTGGATGTACTTGGGTCGCTGGTACTGCATCTTGCCGATAACTATCCCTCCAGCATAAAAGCGGGTCATGAGGCTTGTTAATGCAGCCATGGTTCTCGGCTTCTCTGGCCGAGATGCTGGCGAAACCATTAAATCTCGGACGTTGTGTTTGAAAGCTGCTAAGGCTTCGGCGTCCGGACAGTTGATTATTTGGTTCTTTTTGGTAAGGAACCTGTTCCAGAATTTGCGGGCTGACTCTCCGGGTTGTTGAGTTATGTGACTTAAATCATCTGCATCCGAAGGACGGACATAGGTCCCTTGAAAATTTGCCCGAAAGGCATCCTCGAGCTCTTCCCAACTTCCAATGGTATTTTCAGGGAGGCTTTTGAGCCAATGCCGAGCTGGCCCTTTGAGCTTGAGGGGTAAGTATTTTATGGCGTGGAGATCATCTCCTCTAGCCATGTGTATGTGGAGGATGTAATCCTCAATCCAGACTCGAGTCTGTTGTTCCGTTGTATGCCTCTATGTTTGCTGTGTTTGAATCACCGGGAATTCGTGATCCACAGCTCATTGGTGAAACATGCGGCACCCCTATATTTGGGTGTGCCGTGATGTTTGGATATTTGGCGTGTTGCATTGCTTAGAAGAGCTTTCTTTCTCGGCCCATAGATGGACCTAACTGGGCCATCCTTTTGATGTGAATCCTTATGCGGATCGCGTGCAGGCTTGTGTGCGGCGCCGCTTGCCGCTCCATGTTTGCCATGTGGTCGTCTATCCGACCGGGCGGCCTCTTTGTTCTTTGATTGCGGGGGCTCTAAGGCCTCCTCATCGTACTCGGGCAGTAATTTACGCTTCGGGTAGCTCTTTGTTTGGCGACTGTCGCCGTATTTCTCTGCGGTGTTGAGTACTTTGCTCCATCTGATTCTGAGTGTATCTTCCGCTGTTTTGAGCTTCCGTTTCTGCTTTTTCAGGCTACGTGCAGTGGCGACGAGCCTTTTGTGGAGGTTCTTCTGCTCCAACAATTTGTCCGGCGTGAGATCGTCCGGATTTATTATCTTCGCCGGGGGCGTGTTGTTTATCCAAGTTGTCCTGTTCGGATGGTTGCTCGATAGCATGTTAAATGCGTCCACCGGTTCGCCTGCTCTATGGCTGGGTCTTTGTCGAGGCGGGACTTGGTGCGGTGTTTATGTTGCCGTTTTGACTGCTTTTCGAGGGATTTATCCTTCGTAGTGTCCCATTGTTCCTCGTCGTCACTTCCTTTAGGTGTATCCACCATGTATACATCGTGGGATGAGGTGGCTGTCCAGTATCCTATAGGTGCTGATTCATGGTTGTCTCCTACATCGTCGTCCATACCGTCGATGTCTCCGGAGTTGAAATCGAGCACGTCGTTTAAGCTTTCGACAGTGGCTACAAAGTGGGCGGTGGGTGGGCGTTGAATTTCTTCGTCGTCGCATCCCAACCTTCCCGACCGTAGTGCGGCCAGGCTCTCTGATAAAGAGAGAGACTTTAGCGAATTTAGGATGTCGCCAAAGGGCGAGTCTTTGAAAGATGTCATGGCGGTGAACTCCATAACCGACGCCCAATTGGATTCGATTGGCAGGGGCGCGGAGGGTTCGGAGTCCGGAGAGGAGTTTGGCACCCTGGAGTCACGGTCTTTGCAAAGGACAGGGATGGAGTTCGGCTCAATCGCCGTAGAGATCGTAGCCCCCGAGGCGGTGTCCAACCACTCGTCCTCGATTAGTGGAGTCGGCTCCGAGCTAAGGGTCGGAGGGGACGCTGGTGCGGCCTCCAGGACACTGTTCGGCGGCAGAGCTAGATCGTGCCCATTGAGACAGTGCGGCGCGCTTGGTTGTGGCTCGAATACGTCGAAGATCAAGTCTCCGCGGATGTCGGCCGTGTAGTTCAAACTCCCAAATCTGACCTGATGGCCAGGGGCGTAGCTTTCGATTCGCTCCGGATGGCCAAGTGAATTGGCCCGGTGCAAAGCCGCTGAATCTGAAGATCTGTCCGGGAAGAAAAATCTCACCTGGACCGCGTCGTTGTTGATGATCGAAGGAGCCATCGGGCCTAAAGATGACGCATACGGAGGAACTCTCAATGAAAGCACCAATGTCGGTGTCAAAACCGGCGGATCTCGGTAGGGGTCCCGGACCGTGCGTCTAGGCGGATGGTAACAGGAGACAAGGGACACGATGTTTTTACCTGTGTTCGGGCCCTCTCGATGGAGGTAAAACCCTACTCTGCTTGATTAATATTGATGATATGGGTAGTACAAGAGTGGATCTACCACGAGATCGGAGAGGCTAACCCTAGAAGCTAGCCTATGGTATGATTGTTGTTAGATCCTACGGACTAAAACCCTCCGGTTTATATAGACACGGATAGGGTTAGGGTTACACAGAGTCGGTTACAATGGTAGGAGATCTACATATCCGTATCGCCAAGCTTGCCTTCCACGCCAAGGAAAGTCCCATCCGGACACGGGACGAAGTCTTCAATCTTGTATCTTCATAGCCTAGGAGTCCGGCCAACGGTGATAGTTCGGATATCCGGACACCCCCTAATCCAGGACTCCCTCAAGCGGCGTTGGCGGCGAGCTCAACGTGCTTCTGAACAATGCCGTCCAAGGTTGCCCTGCGGTCCAAGAAGGCCAGCGCCCTATCATCCTCCTCTTGCACGTAGTAGTCCTTGTGGACGATTTGCGCGTAGACGTGGGTGATTATGTCGATGGTGTCTTACTGCGCCACGTGCTGCGTGGCGAGCGTGACCTCGAGGTGGACATTCTCCGGTGCGATGGCGGGCAGTCACGGGGCCACCAGTGCGTCAAAGAGGTTGTCACCATAGAGGCTGTTGAGGGTGGCGAGCATCGCGAGCACAGGGCGTGAAATTTGGGCGTCGTCAAGGTCGTCCGCGAACTTCTTGACGATGGTGAACTTGTCGAGGAAGCCGACGAGGACCTCGCCGAACAAGGAGACGAAGCTATTGTCCAAGCGGCCTCTCGCCCTAGCGGCTTCAAGAACGACCTAGAGACGTTCCTCGATGCCGGGCCGCAGGCCGGCATCATGGACCATCTTGCACAGCCGGCTGATGCTCGCGCTCATCGCCTCCATGGGTCTAGCTTCTAGTCAACTAAACTTGCGATTGGAGTGATCACTCTTGCCTTTGGTTAGGGTGCGTAGGTGCGTAGGATTTTGTAGATTGGACTGGTGGGGAGCCTTTATATGAGAAGTGCAGACTGCATTGCATTCACGTTTATGCTGGCCATCTACTCCTTGGCCCTCTACTACACCTGCCTTTGGCTGTATGACAGGTGGGCCAGTCACCAGTTGGGCCCACCTGTCATACACCAAAGGCAGGTGCAGTAAGTCAATGAAGCTGCGTCCCTGTGGTACTGAGCTCCGGTGCCTTAACTACACCTGCCTTTGGTTGTATGACAGGTGGGCCAGCCACCTATTGGGCCCACCTATCATACACCCAAAGGCAGGTCTGAAATCAATGAATATGTGTCCCCTCCGTGCCGGTGCAGTATAGTCATCTCGCCGGACCTCTAGTTGGGGCCAAACGAGAGAACTTTGATGTTTACTGGTTTATTTGTCCCCTTTGCATTTTGCGTCAAGTTTTGACCTTTGATTTAACTAATAAAATGTTAATGCATGTAACCAAAACTGTTGTGCTAAGTAGTCTCAAGTCATTGGATGCATACGCACCCCATGTCTCGTATTGGGTTATTTCTTTTTTCGTGGCAAAAAACAGGGAACGAGGTGGGTAGTTAATGCACCGCGCCTAAAAGTTTTGGGATTACTATTTGGTTTTTGTAACGTGACTAATGCACCAGTACAGAGGGAGTACAATAGTAGTCTTTGATTGCAATTTTTTGTTGGTAGCTTACCAAGTTGAGTGCTCGGTGAGTACAATAGTAGTCTGATTGATGATACTTCAGATTTGAGCCATCTACAAGAAGGAATAAAACAATACACCATGTATTTATTTACAGAGGGAGTAGTATATTTTTTGTGACATGCATTACTAGATATTGCTAGTCAAATACTAAATCCAGACGGACATGGTAGTACTACTAAATCCAGACGGTGGTGCTAGTACTAGTAGTAGTACTACCAATTAGTAGTATTGTACTACCCGTTGGTCAAATTATTACGTGCTGCTCCTCACAGTGAAGTGACAAGACCCTACGCCGGAGATGACACCTGAGTGTAGGCGTCATGTTCGGCATACCAAAGTCAGCCTCACCGTCTGCAGTCACTATCATCATGGCTGTAGAGCTAGCCTGCTTACAACTAGCTGTGTTCAACATAATTTCCTGTGCGTAGATGCCCGTGCATTACACGGGACACCAAGATTGGGGGTGGACGGCGCCGGCAGCGGCCATCGCGCCAGATTTGTCCATGGCCTTCTAGATGCGGTGGGGAGGAGATAATGTTGATTGTGAGAGACAAGGAGTTGTTTTTAAATAGGGAACAAGTGCGAGCATCTTTTTGCAAAACTACAGAAGTTTGGTTTGTAAGAATACTTCGGTGATGAACATACGAACTAGGACGCTTTCCCAGTCAGAATGCCTGTAGGGTTAAGGCAGATGGCATGGATTCTACTTATCGACGATGATTTCCGCTGCTTGTGTTTTATCTGATGTTCAACCCTTGAGGCTTTATCTATGTTATACTTGACCATAATGGTCGTAATTTGTGTAAGATGATATGTATGGATGTAAGACTCTTATTATTCAGTTTTTGTGTGTTCAGTGAGCATTGATCTCTGGGATCACTGTACACGTGCATTCGGTGATCTTGACTTATGAGTTGGGGTCCCCACAACACCGCTGCGTTGCCGTTTCTTCGCGTTGACGGCTCTGCAGAACAGATGTTGGACATCGGATAGGCTAGCACGCCGTGGACCGGAACACCAAGAAGCATGCCCGTTTTGTGACCAAGAGGAAGAGATCATCAATCATTTGCTCATTGGATGTGTATTCGCGAGACAAATCTGGACGGGGTTTGCCTAGCAATGAATCGACCGGAATGGATACCGAACGAGGATACAACGCTGCAGGAATGGTGCATCATGAAAGTGGACATGACGATGGGGGTAGGGTTGGAAAAAAAGCTCGAAGCTCGCGAGCTAAACGAGTAGCTTGTGACTCGGCTCGAATCGACTCGAACTCGAAGAATAACGAGTCGAGCCGAGCTTTAGTTTAAGATCGTTTATAGACTAAGTTAAACGAGTCAATCTGACGAGTACTCGTGTAACTCGTTAGGCTCGATACAAAAGATCAGCGACTCCCAATTACAAAAAAAGATCAGCCACTCAGCACCCTACGTCCCGAGCACACAACACAAGGCCCACCTATTGATGGCCCAACCACCTAGGAGACTCATGCGTTACAAGAAATTTACAATTGTTTAGTGATATATATGTTTAATATATACCTAATTATTTTTATCATATTTGAGGGTTTTATGCTCATATCTTTAACGAGCTTAACAAGTTAAACGAGCCAGCTCGTGAGTTATATGAGTCGAGCCAATCTTGGGTTTGAGCTCGTTATAATAACGAGTCGAGTCGAGTTAGCTCGTTAAGGAAACGAGCTCTAGCTAGTCAAGCCGAGATGGCTCGACTCGGCTCGAATTCCAGCCCTAGATGGAGGCAAAGGACATCCGGGCCTTGTTGATCCTTGGCATATGGGAGCTATGGAAGCAGCGAAATGCCATAGTCTTCTATGATGCCACACCTTCGAGCTCGCATGTATCACGTAGGATAATTCTTGAGGGTAGAACCTGAAAAAGAGCGAACGTTTTCAAAAGGGACGTTGAGCTAATCTTCTTGGCGGTGAAAAGGTGGGCGAGCGGGAGGAGTTAGTCTTAGTCTTTTTGTGAGTGAATTTGGGGTTATGTAATATGTAATTATCAACATGGAGGGACTCTTTACCCATCATCTTCTTCAACATATATAGTATGCACACTCATGCGTATTTGAGAAAAAAAAACATTCAAAGTTGTCATGGAATCTGAACATTCAGAATTTATCATTTCCGTTATTTTAGGGTCAAATAAGCGTCGGCAATTCGCACGACATCTTGAAAGCCACTTGACCACGACGCGACGAGCTTCCTACCCGCGCCTTCCACTTTCCCCACACCCGACGAGGCGCAGAGCAATGGACGCGGGGGGCGGCGAGCAGCTGAGCCTGGCCGCGGTGCGCGACCAGCTGATCCGCGAGGAGGACTCCATCGTCTTCGCGCTCATCGAGCGGGCCAAACGCCCGCGCAACACGCCGGCGTACTCGGCCGTTGCCGCCGCCGGCTCCCTCTCCGAGTTCTTCGTCCGGGAAACCCAGGTCCTGCACGCCAAGGCAAGCCTAGTTTCTTTTTGACTTCCCACCGAGGGTCCGGAGATTGACACAGTTGTTGGGACGTCGGTGGCCGGAAGTCGCTCGGATCAGTTTAGATTTGGCTATCCTGTTACTGTTGCAGGTTCAGGTTTTGATCTGGCTGCTCTGCTCCATCCGCGACTGTTCAGGTTTTGACAATATTGTAGTGCAGCCATGATGAGCTTGTGTAGGCATGTGGAGTTCTGGCATTTCCAGGGGAAAATCTTCATAGCTAATTTGGTCTTGCGACACGTTCACCTATACAGGCAGCATACTAGCACTTCAATTCAATACACAGCCACACATGGGTAATATATGATGGAATTAGCGGCCTTTTCTTTCATTCGTCATCTTTGTCATCATCAGTGTGATGGCAGTGTACTCTTTGAAACAGTGACACAGATCGTAGTCGCCAGACTTGACTTGGTCCTTTGGGTGTGCACATCGTATTCGTGGCACCTGCCCCCTTGGGTTTGGTATCATCTGCTTGTGTCATACTCCGAGGATCAAATCTTGCTTATGTAGGGTTAGCTCATTGTCAAGATTACCTCCTATTCCAAAGGGCAAACAAAGAACCTGAAATCTGACCAGTTCGAATGAGCAGATAGCCAATTTGATTGATAAATGCTTTGTTGATGCTTTATTAGTCAGGGAAATAATCACTAGTTGAAAAATGAAGATAGGGAAATATTTTAGGACTTCATAGCTTATGTTTGTATCCCATCCACGACATTCTATGAAACATTCAAACTTCAACTGAACATATAGTTGACTTATTGTGTGATACTATACTACTAATTGTCATTGTTGAGCATCTTTATGCGTGATCTAATTACATCTGTAAGATATCATAGGCTGGACACTATCAAAAGCCAGAAGATGTTCCATTCTTCTCTCAAGATCTTCCGCCACCTGTCTTTCCTACCAAAGGTCACCCAAAGGTGAATACTGGGCTTTAATATTATAATATCAGCACTTCAAAAAATATATATAATATCAGGAACTGACGAGTGATGACTAACTATCACTGGGATTCTGAGTTATTATTTGTTTTCTTCGTAGGTTTTGCACCCTTTTGCTTCATCGGTCTGTGTGAATGATGCAATATGGAAGATGTATTTCAATGAATTGCTACCATTATTCACGGCGGATGGCGATGATGGCAACTATGCAGAAACAGTTGCATTAGATTTTGCATGTCTGCAGGTATATGCTGTACGCAACATTTCTTTTAAATGTTACATATAATTGCTACTATCAGAATTTTTTTTAGTTTATAGATATATTTGCAAAAAAACATTTTAGTTTACTGATAATTACTTTGTGATCAGTGAAATGCATTGATTATTTGCTTGTAGGCTCTCTCAAGAAGAATTCATTGTGGCAAATATGTTGCTGAGGTGAAATTCAAAGACGCGCCTCAAGATTATAGCCCACCAATACGTGCTAAGGTTAATTTAGTTGGCGCCTTATACTTTACTTCCTCAAATTATCTTTCACGTCTTATATCATGGTTAATTTGGTTAACATCTTATACTCTGCTTCCCCAACTTATCTTCCACCTCTTATATAGACTTACTAGATTTTTATTGCATTTTTCATAAAATTTGTTGGCTTATTTATATATTCATGCACCTTGACATTTCAAATTTGAACAATAACCACCAAGTGTGTTGTGTATGATGCACCGTTGCGTACAAGCCTTTATTCCTATTTCATTGAAGTGCTTTCCATGTTAAGCTCAAGCATGCATTAGCATTTGTGATAGCCTGATAGGAACTGCCAGTCTGAATCAAGCCTTAAAGTTCATTTGTCTTGCTGCTCAATGCAGGACACCAATGCTCTAATGAACTTACTAACATTCACGACAGTTGAAGAAAAGGTCAAGAAGAGAGTAGAGAAGAAGGCAAGGATATTTGGACAGAATGTCACTCTGGAGGACAGTGTAGGCAAGCAAGATGGTGATGCCTGTGACAGTCACTGTAAAGTTGATCCAAAAGTGCTTTCTAAGCTATATGATCTGTGGGTAATGCCTTTAACGAAGGATGTTGAAGTCAAATATCTTCTTCGGCGTCTTGACTGATTTGCCAAATAATTTCTGATATAAATATGTTGCGTGCTTTTGAGCTTTCCAGATGTATAAAACAAATTCGAGAGGGGCTTTATTGAATGTGGCATTGAGAAATCTATAAAATGTGTTCAGATCCATATGAAACAGCTATGAGAAGTGATATAACTGCAATGTTAAGAACCTCTAATTGGTGATTCCACAAGCATTCTGAATCCGTGTGAAATTCAAGCATCTGGGATCATACCTTGGGCATAACTAGCACCTGACCGGGGCGATGGTTTTCGAACCGACTTGGAACGGACCGAAACCAACTCTATAGTGATCTATCACCTCAGTAACCTCCATTGATGGTTTCGGACGTGTTCTGTGTTCGTGCGAAGTCTGGATGGTTGATCTTGACTTCTTGAGGGCCTGTTGAATTCCCAGCAAAGCATTGGGTACAAAATGTCTCTTGATAATGTTGTTTCTCTTTTCCTTTTTGAATGATCACTGCCAAACTTCTGTCATCAAATTATGTTCCATTCAATTGGCCGTGCTTTGGTAAGAAAATGAACCACAGAGCTAGTATAAACCGAGCCTTGCAAAATCTGGTTAGTTAATCAAATGCTTCAAACCAAATACGGTGTGCTTTTTTTTTAATGACGGTGTGCTGGTTTTGTGCTACTTAGTGTCATTTCTGGATGTTGTTATAAGGATGTAAGAATACCATTGTCAAAATAACTTAGTTTTGTATAGTCTGGAAGTGATAACCGCCATGGGTGCAAGTTATGCCTTTTTCATCTTCCTCGTAAGGGCCTTCAGTCTTTTGATTAGAGTAGAGGTCGCGAGAGAGTGGAGCTTAGTCTTAATAGTCGGTTGCGACTGTTGTTATAGTCAACTTTGGTTGGAACTTCCAGGAAATTTCAGGGTAAGTTCTTTAGCTTGGACAGGACATTTAGTTCATGTTGCACAAATTTCAGTGGATATGTACATGCCAAGTTGCATTACAGCACAAATAACTTCTATACACAAACCCACTCTGATCCTACACTCTCTTGGCCAAGGAAATTCTAACACAAACCCTACAGAAAATGCAGGTAACTATGGTACGGCTAGTGCTTTTCATCGTAAGTTCTATGAAACGATCACCTTAACCGTCGCCCTCGACAGTGCAGCATCATTGGTGATCGCTTTGCTGTCATATCATGCTTCGGCTTTAGCATTTCAGTTTCACTGGCGCAAACAGTTGCAGACGCATTGCACTCATCAAAATGGAAGCACCCAACAAGGCGATCATTTGCAAGTCCAGCTGCCTGCATGAATGAATATATGACCGTAGGGCCCACACCCCGGAACCCTCACCGGACCAAATCTTTTGCTAATCTTGTCTGCCTCGGCACTCTTGATGGTAACTTGGTTTCCATATCGAAATTTGCTTACTACTGGCCTCCAACAATACTAATCAAAGGAACCAAATTCATTCACAATCTGCAGTAGTCCACAGCATAACGTGTAAGTTGAGGTAAATTAACATATGAACATAATTACCAACAAGAAAATCATGCAAAATCTACAACAATTCTCCATAATTGCCCTGGGTTTTTTATCTGGGAAGAGAGAGTTGGCAATGTTACCTCTCAAAGATGCTCATAGAAGTAAGGTGTGTGTATGTGTGTTTATAGGGATGAGTGTATGTGCAACAATGCGAGCATGTGAGAGTCTATGTTTATATACCGTGTTTGAAAAAGTAGGAGAGTCACGGACCCCACATGTATGTAAACGTTGGGAAAGTCCACACTCCACAAGTTGTCGCCGTTTCTTTCTAAGATTTTTTTTCCATGAAGGGAAGGACTTTCTCCCTGTATGTATCGCTATATGCAATGTATATCATGCCAACCACTCTCTAAGCCAGCCCGTTAACGCACGAAGCGAACGATACGACCAGTTTTAGGGACCTTCCAAAAATAGTTGAGATTTCAAATTTTGTTCACATTTTTTCTTTTTTCCTTTTCTTCATTTTGTTTTACAAAAAAACAATTTTCAGGAAAATTAAAAAAATGTTTGTTTTTTTTAGAAAAGGAGGATGTATCCCTGGCCTCTGGCGGTGGCTAAGGGCATCTCCAGCCGTTGGCCCCCCAGGGGCGTCTAAAAGCGCCGAGGGGTGAGCCGCATAAAAAATGGCCTGAGGCGAGTCGGTCCAACCGTCGGCCCTCAGTAGCGTATTAAATAAAAAGAAGGGCCGTTCGTGAAGTTATGATAAAAAGTAGTTAAATTGTTAAACATGGCAAATTTCGCGAAATTCGCATTTTCATTACATTAATCTAATCTAAAAAGAACGGGGCTGAAGTCGTCGCCGCCATCGTCGTAAATCGGCCTTCTCCTCCTTGTGTGGCGCCCTACTGGACCCGGCGTCGCCATGGCGGGCGGCGCGGCGTCGTCGTCGTCATCGTCATTGTCGGTAAGGCCGACGACCTGTCTTCATCGCGGCGGCGTCGGCGGCGCTCCTCGGCGGCGGGCGCCTTCGCCTTCTCCGCGCCTTCTCCATCGCAATGGAGTCTGGCGCGCCCATTCTAGGGCGCGTCGTCGTCGCCGAACTCCGCCTTCACCGCTCGGGAGAGGTAGAGGAGAAATTTGGCGGCGCCGGAGAGGCAAGGAGAGGAGGGGCCGACGGCGGCGGGCGGGGTGTAGGCACGTAGTGGAGGCCGCCCGGCTTTTATAGCCGGGCCGCCTGTGTACGTCTGGCGAGGAAGGGGCGTCGGGCGCCCGTCCGTGAAGCGCCGCCAGTGAGAAATCAATAGCAAGGCCGACCGGCGACCTTGCCATTGATTCCAGGGAACCGAGCGGGAAGACGAGGCGCTGAAGTCGCCGACGCTGCTGGCCCGCGTCTTTCGCGTAAAACAGCTTCGCCCGGTGCCCCTCGACGCCTTCTATCGCGGGGTTCGGGTCCGCCGGTATGCTGCCCAAGCCGGTGAAAATCAGGCTCCTGTGAACACGACTGGACCGTTTTTTCGACGCCGACGCGCGCGCCCCACTCGACCCCGGAAGGGAGCGAACCAGCTCGCTTTTTTTTGGGGTACCGGCTTGCTGGTTGCTCTCCTAGTCTCCAAACCCTTGACATTTTTTTTAGTTGCTCTTTTAGTCGCCAAAAAACCGCCGAACAATCTCTACGTGGGCTGCTACTCCTCATGGACTGCATAGTTAACAGCCCAGTACTGTGTATCCCGTCCACTTGGGCCCTTCCCTATCCCTTCCTTCTCCGCTTTTGTCTCACACTCCGGCCGCCGCGAGGGAGGGAGGAGCCGAAAAACCTCGGAGGCGGAGGTAGAGGGGACTGGGGAGGAGATGCAGATCTTCGTGAAGACGCTGACGGGAAAGACGATCACGCTCGAGGTGGAGAGTAGCGACACCGTCGACAATGTCAAGGCCAAGATCCAGGTCGGTCCTCCCCTTCTCGCCCTGGCCTCGCGTGCTCGCGCGAGACGAGACGATGGCCCTGTATCCGTTTCAGTCCCCTACCGAGTTCCGCGCGTATTGCCCATCTACTTGCAGTTTCCCCATACAGTAGTTACTAGCGTGATCCTGCGGGAATTGCACTTCAGGAGCTTTCCATCTTAGGTTTAATTAGTTCCCTGCTCATTGCATCATCATGAGATGGATCCCGTTGAATGTGCAGTCTAGGTCCGTTATAGTTCTGCGTGGCGCGTCGTCAGTCTGGAGGAGCAAGGGCATCAACACTCATAAGGTACCTCTGTTCGCTAATGTAAAGCGTTTTGGCAGTTTAAATTAAACTGCCAAAACGTCTTACATTAGTGGAGAGAGGGTGTATGTTATTATATGAGCAGTTTCTTCCCTGATTATAGTTAAGAGACATTGTTGGACTATTTATTTTTTCGAGAATTAAGGGGTTTCCCCCAAATTTCCATTTTCTGAAAACTGATAACACAAGCATTCACGTGGTGTCTGCTGAAGCATAAGCCCCAGCGTCACAACCCAGGTCCACAAACGACCTCCTTACAGCAAAAACATCTAACCAGCAGAACCACCAGGATCCTATAACAGGTTGCACAGCCGACAACACATCACAAAATAAAAAACAAATTACAGCTACAGCCACTGCCTGAAGAACGGTCACTTGCGACCAAAACCACCACATAATGTCTACCATGACTCCAAAAGTTCCTGTTTCCTGTAATCATCCAGCAATTCTGATTTCTGAGGACCATTGGCGCCCAGCCTCTTCTCCTACTGAAAATGCCAGCTGCCACCCGCAGCATTAGTCTTGCCCCTTTGACCTGCGCCCCTCGTAGTTCTGGTCTCTGTAGCAATTTCCAAAACTCTATCCGGCGAGCGCACTGCGTAATAATACTCGATGGAATCATTGGCCTATTCATGTTCACATTTGTACCGAGAATATCTATCGCTTACTTTGGTAGATATATCATTGATGCAGGACAAGGAAGGCATCCCACCAGACCAGCAAAGGCTAATTTTGCTGGAAAGCAGCTGGAAGATGGACGGACATTAGCTGATTACAACATTCAGAAAGAGTCGACACTTCATTTGGTCCTGAGGCTGAGGGGTGGGACTATGATCAAGGTGAAGACACTCACTGGTAAGGAGATCGAGATCAACATCGAGCCTACCGACACAATTGATAGGATCAAGGAGCGCGTCGAGGAAAAAGAGGGCATCCCCCCTGTTCAGCAGAGGTACGCTTCTTATGCCCTGAACTTGGTGTTTATGTGTTATTGGTGGTTGCTTGATGTGTAGCTTCTTCTGGACTTAAGTAGTATAAGTAGTAGTAATTGCTTTGTGTCATGTACTTCAGCTGCCCTCTTAAATCCATGAAAAGAGTGAACATGCCTCTGTGTCAATTTTTTCCTTGCTAGGATGAAAAATATGGCAGTTATTATTATCCCTAAAATCTTGGTAACGTGGACTATTACTTCAGTCTGCCGTGACTTGATCTTGCTATGCATATGGGCCTATGACTCTATGAGTACTAAACCTGACTTGTAAGCAGTCCTTCCTCAGATACTAATAATCTTCAATACAGGACTAGATTATCTGTAACCTTTTTTAGCCTGCCCACTTTAATGGTTGAAGACATCTGTACATGGGTTGAGGGAAGTTTCTTGTTAAACTAATTAGGTTGTTCAGTTGGGCGTCCTATCCTAGTCATAGGATTGCTCTGTTTCAATTCGAGTTTATACTTTGAAATCCTGTAATGTTTACTAGCACATCAGCCTTACTCTGACTGCTGCTTTTGCAGGCTCATTTATGCTGGAAAGCAGCTTGCTGACGATAAAACTGCTAAAGATTACAACATCGAAGGTGGTTCAGTGCTCCATCTTGTGCTTGCTCTGAGGGTGGTCACTAGATACAGTTTCATTTCCACTAGGAATATATTCACATGGAGAGCAGCTCTGTACGCTATTTTCGTCCTACCATTGTACTCGGCTTAAAATCATGCACTTGACATTATTGGAGTGGCAAGTTATCGGTACATAGGTAACTAAAGAAGCTATTTATCTACAGTGGATGAGAAATACTTGAACTAATAAGTTATGAGCTCTCATCTGATTAATTGTCGCTGGTTTCTCTGCCTCTACTTTGAACCAGAAACATCACTACATCAAAGATGCCGACTCCATGCTTTCTTCTTCTTCTACAGCTGAAAATGCATAATCGGTTAATAAATTTGATCAAGCGGATTATAGTCCTGACTCCTTGCTCCTTATGTAATATGAGTATCAGCATCCATGTATTGCTTATTTACCATCCCGCTTGGTTTAAACATGTTTAATTCTATGCTGGACTATGATCACTAGATTTGACGCATTTTTCATTTGAGCATGACTGCTCAATCGAGTTTTAATACCTAATACTAAATAAAAATAGTTCACGTGCATTTTCTCTAGAGTGCAATCAGTTTGTAAAATGGGGAATCGATTCTTATTGGCCACAAAAGGTATTTTCTTTGCTCCAAATTATGATTTGCTTATTCTTATATTAGAAACGTTTATTTTTTTTTGGGTGTAATCGTAGATGAGGATATACAACAAGAGTCGTCGCCACGTGTGATCCTACTATTGATTATTGTAGTTTGTCTGTAGTGACAGGAACCTCATGGGGATATACTCTCGTGTCAGCGTTGTGGTCATAATGTAGAATAAGTATAGCATAGTCCTTGCAAATTACAAAATAATCATGTCATACATTCATCCACGATAGCTATGATGAGGAAATACTTTATGTGTTCTATAAAGTAAGAAAAATTGATGGACACATATCATCACTTATCCTATTAATCACAACAGTGGGTTCCACTACGATTGTATTGGCCTAATCTGTGCTCTTCTTGGAGTGTTTGACATGGTGGAAAATATACAGCTTTCCAATATATTTCTGACACTAGCAGCATTATGCAGAACAAAGCAAGACTGGTGGAATAGGGTTTGAAGGGAAGGGAGTTATTTGGATAGTGAGTACCAATCGAGGCTCGCCGAGTGCTCCTGGACAAACCATTTAGAGAACATATTAAAATAAATATGCATGCTCCTCTTTATTCTTTTGAATCTATTGCTTTCCAAAAGACACAGATGCCTATCTTGCTAACGTTTTCATTCAGAAAACAGTCTCTATGCCTGTTGGTGTAAAATAATATGTTGAACTACACATTACCATTCACTAGCTACTTTTCGGTCTTACCCTCCTTGTTCCTTGATTCCTTCTAGCATATGTATACTAGCCATTTATTTTTTCCTTCAGTTATTGTTTTGGTACATTCCTCACGCACCTACAAGGGCGTCTAAAGTGGATTGCTGTTATGTATCCCTTTCCGCCCCTTTTTCTGTAAGATCTGGTTTTCTTTCCTCGAGTGGCTCACTATCTGATTGGACTGATATTTTGGTTTTCCTTAGCCAAAATGCCGTTTAAATTAGAATTAGGTGCATAGTGTCATGCAAGCAGATTGGACTTATTATGCGCATTATTGTCCATATTGCAGTCTTTATTAGGCTCAGGTATGGTGTCATGACATAGTCATAAAATTTATTCTCAATCTGCATATGATAGCCAACAATAGATATGCTTTTGCCTTTAATCTGTAGCCTCCTATCCATGAAGGTTCTTTAGACCAAGACAAATGCAAAGAATGTCCTCTGGGTGGTTTTGAAAAAATATACAAGGATGTGACATAAAAAATTCAATTTAGTTCATATAAAAGAATAACTATCTATTGCTTTCTTATTGCACTCGGAAAGAATTATATGCACCTATATTCTGACTTCCATATGTTTTGTCTTTGTTGCATCAGCAGTTGCTCCATTGAATGTGTCATGTAGTTTATCCTAGGTTGCACTCCATTCTTTATTTTTAGAACATATTCCAAATCGCTCAATTGTTTTTCTGTGTCAGTTGTGTTATTCTATACATTCCTTCTTTCAAACTACTACCTTGTTTTCCTTCTTTGCTGTGCTCTTGTTGGAGGGCGATAAACATTACAGACTTGGGAGAGCAAAATGATACTGGTGCATACGCAGATGATTAATTTGTTCATCATTTGTGTAGATTCAGTTGTTTCTGTTTTGAGTATCTGAAAATACGCTCTGCCCAGGGCCGAATTTGACTGCTTGTTATATATTGATTAGTATTTGAGCTCCTTTTTATGCCTTATGGGGTAGGTACGATGTGGTCTCAAAATGGACACTTTCTTTTGTGGACTGGCAGTTAAACTGGACCCATCAAATTGTTGTACTTAGCCTTCTGTTTCTGGGCTTTGATGTTAGGATATCTGATCTTGTGCAACAAAGAAGATTTGGCTGGAATATACAACCAGTGAAACCATTACTTATTACCATTCTTTTGTTGTGTTCATACTATCAATGATATGCACTACATAACCTTCTCCGCGACATCTGGTGATTGCTACTTGTTTTCTGATTAGATACCCTAAAATATTATTAGTAGGTTGCTGTTAATCTCCATCTGTAACACTTGACCCTCATCACTTGAAGTTTTTCATTCTCGCCCCCCCCCCCCCCCCCTTCGTGTGTGTGTGGGTGTCAGATTTCACCATTGTTAATGAAGTCACTGTCGTCATGACAATATATGCTTCGATTTCTTCACAACGGAAGCCATAGTTGTGAGGCTTGGAATAAACCTTGCCCGAACTGTTGGATGCAGCAAGATTAAGGTCAACTCGGACAGTGCGGAGGTTGTTTCACCTTTGACAGATTGTAATTCTTCTTCAGTAGCAAGTGCCATCTTTGATGACTGCTACTTCATGTTTCTAGACTTATATGTTATCTATGATCATTGTAATAGAGAGTAATCAGGTAGCTCATGACCCCGCAAAAAAAAAAACCAGGTAGCTCATGAATTGGCTAGAATAGCTACATTTTCTCCTCCTAATCTCTGGATGAACTCTGCCCCGGAGGTGGTGATATCTATATTATGATTTTAAATGATGCTAAGATCCTTATGAATGAACAAAGGAGGAGATGATTGCCAAAAAAAAGTATGAATATAATAAAAACAATTGTCCCTTAAAAGAATGGTTTCATAAATTCTGTCAGTTTCTCTTGGCTTATAGTTAATATATTGTACATGAAGCCATCTACTAGTATTTCTATCTGTGAGACAGATGAACAACCAAGTTCATGTTGACAGAGTCAGAAGCTGGCCATATTGTTCTTTAGGGTCCAGGGCTAATTTTGGTTACTGCACTACCTGGGATGCTGCATCAATTTGCACCATACAAATGTCAATCTAGCTATGAGAGTATGATGTATCTACACCGTCGGCAGAAATCAAAACGGACGACATTAATTCTGGAAGGAAGTTGGCGTCAGAACTCCCGGGGATCCACGAACAGGACGTCAGCCGGTGGCGCCGTCGTCCAGTCGTTGTCATCGTCGCCGGCATTGCCGGCACCGTCAGCGGCGACGCCGAGCTTCTTGACGCACCAGACGTCCTCGTCGCACGAGAAGCTCGGCCAGTGCGGGACCGCGGCGGCGGCGGGGTCGTCAGGGCCGAGATCGGCGGCCACGACGGCGCAGGCCGGGTTCTTGCGCGCGACGTTGTGCGCGTGGCGGCACAGCGAGCGGAGCAGCGCGGGGCCCTCGGGGCCGGACATGCGGAGGCCGTATAGCAGGTACGTGCCGAACGGGCGGAACACGTCGGGGAGCGACGGCACGCGCAGCCACGGCGCGTGCTGGTCGAGCGCGCGCGCCGCGGCGAGGGACGCTCGGAGGAGCGGCGCGGCGCCGCCGACGCGGAGGCGGAGGGAGCGCGTGGCGTCCCAGACGCTGAGCAGCGCGAAGGACGGCGGGAGGGACGGGTCCGGGCCGCGCTCCACGGCGAGGTACGTGCCGAGGGTGAGCTTGTGCGCGAGGAGCGCCGGGAGGTCGGCGGGGACGAACTCGGCCGGGGAGAGCAGGGCGGCGTAGGCCGCGGCCGCGAGCGGCGGCGGCAGCTGCAGCACGCGGTGCGCGCCGGGGACGCGCGCGCGGTGCCGGTGCACCGGGTGCCCAAGGAACACGGGCCGCCGGAACGGCGCGTACCCGAAGCGCCCCGCGAAGAGCGCGAGCGAGGCGGCGTTGGACGCCGTGGTCGCCATGGTCGCGTGCGCCGCGCCCCTCGCCGCGCACCACGCCTCGGCGCGCCTCACCAGCTCCGTCGCGATCCCGAGCCGCCTGCACGCACACGTACACCAGCCCGTACGGTGAGCCACCACACTATAGCTCCTCGCATGTGCAAATGCAGCTAGCCACACGCACACGTGCGCACGGTGTGTCATGTCGTACAAATACAATTTTTTTGTTTACCTGTGGGACGGAGAGACCCTGAGGCCGAGGAGGCAGGCCACCTTGGCGAACTGCTGCTGCTGCTTCTTCTTCGTCTTCCCCGGCTCACCGTCCGGACGCAGGCCTTGATCACGCCCACCGCCTCCCCAGCTCCTTCCTCCCCATACTCAGCAACCTACAGCACCATATTAGCATTATCACACGGTTAGTTAACCCTGATGTGTGTACTTTCTTAGCACATACTGTAATTTTGTTGCCCAACATCACTGTCAAAGGAGTGTCGTGTAGCCGGACAAGTGTCAATGGCAGCGGGGGCAAGCGTAATTGTTGCACATACCAGCATGACATAGTCCGGCGAGTGGCGCACCCGGGCGAACGGGTCGCCGATCTGCTCCACGTAGAGCGACATGCCCTCTTCTTCTTCCTCCTCCTCCTGCACTTCTTGGCGCCGCCATCGTCGTGGTCAGTTTCGTCCGCCTGGTCACCCGAGAGGCCGACCTGGCACCGGCGCTCCAGCTCCTCCACCGCCGCCAGGTCCCTCTCCATGTCGAACTCCCGGACTCGTATCGCCATCGTGTTCTTCCTACTCTCCTCGCCCTCGCCCATGTCGAATCAACTATCTTTCTCTCCCTCAAGCTAGCTTCTCTACGAGCACCAATCAATCAATATATGATTACAACCAACTTTTGAGTGGTTTTGTGAGACTGTAGCAATCTCTTGGTGAGCGCTCCTGCTTCTGCTGCTGCTGCTGCCTGTGGTCTGCTTGGAGGGAAGGAACTGGGAATTTATACACGTAGGTTGACAGGGAGAGGGGGGAGGGTAGGAGAGGGCCGGGGGCGCGGTGGGGCCGGCCAGAAATAACAGGGCGATATACAAAGGGACACAAGGGCACTAAAATAATCATGCATCTTGGTTAGTAGTAAAGTGTATGAGCTTGTGAGCTTAGTGTTTGATTGAGTATGATGGCAAGCTAGTCCCGGAATAAATATATGCCTGTTCTTATCTGCTCTGTCGAGCGATGTCTCGGGACACATTCAGTTAAAACTTGGTTTGGGTTCCCACTAGTGACTAGCAGTATCAGTTCTACTTTGTGCTCCATTATTGATTTGTGTTCCCGTAGGTTTTAGTGCTCCAGCTGATTGTGTACATACATACATACATACTGTATGAGGGAGAGGATGAAGATGCATCTGTTCAAGCCAATCTCTTGTGACATTATATGATATCTAGAATGTCTGTTCTTTTCCTATTTCTGAAAGCACTTCCATTCATGCTATATTCTTGCTTAGTTTGATATTAGCATGGAATTGTTTTCTGAAATTGAGCAGCGGTTGGAATTGTTTTCTCAAGACCTAGGGCCATAGCACCATATCTGCAATTCGACGTCACGGTCGATCTCAAGCTTCTCTTTTGTCTGCTTAATTAAACATGTTCAGAGAACTACTCATGGGACCTAATTAGACGTAATGAACAATTTACTACCCATATAGCTTGTGCCAGTGATATGCCAGGAACTATGTATGATGTTGCCTAGAGTTAAAAGCCATATAGGAGCTAGGAACCTACACTGCAACAACGTAATATATACCGTGAGACACTAATTTGATTTCTCATATATATTATCTAGGCTCACTTAGCTTATATGTGTATCGAAGTGGCAGAAATAATAATTGTTAGATAGTAGCTTGGAACATAGGCCAAAGCCTATCAATTCTAGGGCATCCAAGCATATATTCTGTGAAGAGCATTTGTTGATATGTAACTCGGGATATAATCTAGCTGGGGCATCATATTTGTCCCTCATAGACAAGAGATGCATGGACGCAAAAAAAAATTCAACGATTTGCCAGGTCCACACCACGGTAAACCGGAGATTTCCTTTACATGACCACGAGTTGTATTATTCCGCATAGATAGAAGACCCCCACCCCCAACCCCACCCAAAAAAGTACCCCCTCCGTAAAGAAATATAAGAGTGTTTAGATCACTAGTTTAGTGATCTAAATGCTCTTATATTTCTTTACAGAGGGAGTAGGTATACGTAGGATGCACACAACCATCATTTTACTAAATAGGGGTAACACATCAAGGTCAAAACTCCATATAAGCATAGTACATAAAGAGGGCCAACCGACCCGTCACAATAGGTGAAAAGAAAAATCTACGACTAAGTAGTCCCTGACGAAGTAGTCAAGTACACTACCGATCCAAGATTAGACTGTGGTGGTCCCTACCGTCGCGTACTCATGCAACACTGAAGCACCACCGTCATGGTACTACAAAGCAAGCGCAATACCACGACATGATCATGCATGGCACACCAGCGAGACGATGCCCCATCGTCAACACGTAACCCCCCCCACATACCAAGAAGATGACAACTAAACACTATTGCTCCACCAGATGAAGACCCCATCAACACTTTCCATGGGGGTTGGGGGTCCATCTCAGTAAGGCTGTAAGCAATGGCGACGAGGTAGATGGGAAGAGATACCTGTGCTATGGCTGATGGAGAGGCCCCCTCTGACACCAGGGGATGTTGGGAGTGCGTGAGGGGATAGGAGAGAGAGGCGTCTAGGCAATGTAAAATTGGTGGCGGTGGCTAGTGCTTAGGGAGGGGGGGGGGGGGGGTGAGGAGGCGACACTAATCATGCCCGCGAAACTGGTTTTCATAGATAGACGTACATGATGATACCATGGTCCATTTTGGTGGAGGATATGTAATTGCATCGTCACACAAGAAGAAACATATATAATAACGTAGCTGGCTTATTTTATTTTGTTTTTTCTACATCCCTAACGTACATAGACCAATTACGCACCTCTTGCATACTTCTTTTTTCCTTATCCCGTGCTTCAAGTTCTTCGTCGGTAGGGGGCTACCGGCTGGGCCAAAGCCGGGGCCTTTGTGTGGTCTCGGGGTTGTCTGGTTGCAGGGCGACGACCCTGGCGGCGGGAGGCACGGTGTTTGGGATAGAGCGTGCGTCTCACGTGCGGGCGGACAACCATGGCCACGCGGGTGGCATCGTTGACGGAGTTAGGGTGCGACGGAGGGGTGTGATCACCGGGGTACATCACTTGCCCAGTCCTTTGACTAGCTGATGGTGGTGGCAGCCGTTGACGATGTATCCTTCCAGAAGGCTCCTTCGCGGCGTTCCCACTCCTGTCGTCTTGCTCCGGGTGAAAACCTGGTCTTCAAGATCGGGCGGTGGCGGCTATCCATGGTCGTACCCTTCTGGGAGGGAACACTTTGGAGTCCTGGCTTCGTTGTTGTCCGACTCACCTCTCTATTGTGGATGCTCATGGTGGAGGTCTGGTGTGTCGGTGCCCGTCACCTTTGTATCTTGTCTTGGTTCTGTGTTGTGTGCGGTGGTGATGTGCGTTTGTATCGGTCTTTCGGTTGTAATCGGTGATGGTTGCTTTATAATATAAAGTGGGGGAAAACCCTTTTTCGGTAAGTTCTGCCCTGACTCACTCCTCTTTCCAACAATCTATGTGGGAAGCACTCGTTCAAAGTAAGTTGAGATTCAAAGAGTCCCGTAAGCTAGTAAGTCGATTGACCTAAGTTCATCTCAATATACAAATGATCTTATTGGAGCCAATAATTTATACTTAAAACTTGAATAGTCACACTGTGTATTTCTTGCAAATTTCCATAAAACAAATTATGTAATATCAATGGCTCATTCGTAGTGTTACGGTGATGGTGATGTGTCCGTTATTATATGTATAAGGCTTTCATATTAACTCTCATAGATGTTGATGAGTATGCTTGAGTTATTTCATACCGGTTTCCGGATGCCTATATACCAAAATGTACCTAGATGATCTCAATTAAGAAACACTACTTCACTTGTGGACTTGTCGTTGTTCGTGTTCAACACGTTGATCCTCTAGTAAATTGTGCATGTCTTGTTCAATCATACTCCAGCTTAAACTCTGGATCAATTCTACTTTTTGGTATATTTAATTACCAAGGTGACTTGCTAATGACTTGTTGAGTGTTTCCTTGTGCAATCCTAGGAAACTTCTGCCTTTATGTACTCAATTGGATAGAAAGAGCAAGTGTATTGGAAGATCTTAGAAACATATCTTTGACTAATCATGGAGCAATATAGTTGAATCAATTGAAATTGTGTTTATAGTGAATGTAATTTTCCTTTTCAAGATCAATATTGTGCACATACTGCTTCCACGTATGCGGCCATAACATTGAAAGAATTTGACCGGATGTCAAACGTACAGTAACTTCAAACTTATATTGTCTAATACATAAACATCAGCCTTCTTGAAATCGATGGATTCGAGGATAAAATCTATACAGTACTTAGCCCATGAATCATGCATTTGATTTATTGCATACAGAAGAGCTAATTTGGCCTATTTGTTGTCTGATGCTACCAAACATGCAGTAGTTTATACTTTAGAAGGCACACATCTGGTTCACCCAGCATGCAACGCATTAATTAGTATCCATGCGAGTGGCCAAACTTGGTACACATCAACTTGTTAGTACTCCTATTAATAATTTACTTTTTATATTGCATGATGTGATTGAGATGCGAGAATATTCCAGTCTGATGTACAAGTCAGCTCAAGAACATTCATCTAAGAAGAATGTATTTTTTCCCTAAAAACTACGATAGGTTCATTCAAACTAAGTAGGTTAACTATCCTGTAATTGTATTATACTAGGTACTAAAATAAGATGCTTACGTGCCTGCCAACTCGGTCAGGTGAATTCTTTTACTTCATTATTAAGTCTATGATCAGACGTGTCTGCGATATGAAATACCTTTTAGGTTATGCTGGGCTCACACAAAGATTGACGGAAGTTACTCATACAGTCATGTGCAATGGTTTATTATCAAGAAAGCTTTTATTGAATACACATCATCACATCAAGTTAATACAACAGCATGACAGTCCTTAACTACCGCATCCGAGATGCGCACGACCAAAGCACATTAAAAGAACAAACTGAAATCCCCAAATATCGATATCCATGCTGGGTAAATACCTATTTCGCTACCCATGCTACCTCTGCACAAGTTGTCGTCACCAACTCCCGTTCCTCCAGTTGTTGAACCATTGATCAGGAATGGAGTCAATGTGTGCATAAATACATAACCTATAAAGGAGAGAAAATATCTACGCACCAAGGACCATGTGGTTTCTGCATATACATAGCAACCAAGAAAGCACTGCCATGCCAATCAGTAGTTAATTGGGACCATATTTCGTACCAATTCTCCCTCGGCTAATCATAGCTAAAATAATTATTTATAAGGGTGATACACAAATCTCTGCAATTACTTTGTGCTTGTTCGACACACCGTTGATTCAACTGCACCAGTGCGCCTGGCCGAAAAGATGCATTTTCCAACCATCTATCTTCCTAAACCTGATCCATCTTATAGAAGTTAAAAGGTATCAAAGTGAGTGGAAGAAATACCACTTCACCTTCCTTTTGATAGGCCACATGGTTTATTTTTGGTTTTTGAATAAGAAGAAGAGACATGTTTGCTTTTGGTTTTTGAAGGGACGCTTACAAGAAAGCTAGTGTGCTAAATCAAAGAACACAAGAGATAACTACAGAAAATATAAACGGAAGTTTGGACCCACCTACATGCACCACACATGCAGCTGAGGTCAACTCCAAACTTAAGAACCATCAAATTTATTTTTATGAAATACTTTGCATAGAAGTTTTGTGTGAAGTCAAATTTCGTAAAGTTTGAACAAGATTATAGAAAATATTATAAACATTCACAGTATCAAATCAATATCAGTAGATGCATCATGAAATTAATTTTCATATTGTATATTTGTAGTATTGTAGGTATTGATATATTTTAATATAAATTTTTGTCAAACTTTATGACTTAAGACAAATGTTATATGCGGAGTAAAAAGAAGCGGGAAGAGTACATCTATACAATGGAATAAGTCTTTTATCAAAAAATGATAGAACAGATTCGGCGAATTATCAAATCGTATAGGGAGGAATTAAGCTGATATAGAACCACTCTGTGAGTTGAACCCAATTAAAGATAACAAATCCTTCACAAAATTTGTTCACTTAGTAGAAAATGAACTATAAGCACTGGGCTGCCCTTTTAGTAGAAAATGAGCTATAAGCAATAGAACTGACCCAACAGTATTCTCTTCTAGGTTCGCCCCTGAATTACATGGTACTGAATGACAATAGTTGAAATCGGTTCTGATTCAAAGGGATAATGCTTATACCATATCTTATTTCATTTTGTTGGATTTGAAAGCGGGGTGGGTGCATTATGGATACGAAAACATGGAATACACCAGAATATATCAAAAACATATATGGTACGATAACAGAGCAGCAACGGACCGGAAGGGTCGTCGAACTAGGTGATGCAAACATATATGACATACTGAGTTATCAACAAACATCACAAATTCCCTATCTATGGGGATTTCTAGCAACTACTCCCTCCGTTCCCAAATATTTGTCTTTCTAGCCATCTTAAATGGACTACAACATACGGATGTATGTAGACATGTTTTAAATTATAGATTCACTCATTTTGCTTCGTATGTAGTCATTTATTGAAATCTCTAGAAAGACAATTATTTAGGAACGGAGGGAGTAGTTTATATTATCATTTCTCACTAGGTAGAGTACAGGAATGAACAAAACACAATACCTGCTCATGATCATGTCACGAAAAAGTAGAGCAGGTTTCGACACGGCATCACATAGATTGAGCAACCGCAAAGATGCGTATCTAAGCAAATTAACCATTCTTCTTGTAGCATTAAGCATGGACCATTAGATTAACTACATGTGAGACTCTCCTGGAAGGTACTGATCGCTCTCGTGTCGGTCTTCAGGTGCATCTACACAAAAACAATGGTGTTCGTCCAGTCTTCTCCATTGCCAATGATCCAAGAGATCCGGTTTAGCAATATTAAATCTTCGTGTTGGGACCATGCATGACTATATTCTGTTCATCAATCATCAAATGCATATATTTGTGCTAGCTGTGGTCGATATATGTATGTTTGGTTTGATGTGCATGATCGATTATATTGTTTTCTCAAAGCCTGTGTCACCATCATAAAGTTCTGTGCGAATCGCCAAAATCATTCCATGTAGGTAGCAGTTCAGTTTGAAATATTTGTTTTTGACAGGATCTTAATGTTCGATCTGTTCATTTTGTAAGATATTTTCGGGCTAGGTTTATATACACTGATGTATCTTATAAGCTCAGCGTACTTAAGATGCATTTAGTCATGTTAGGCACAACAAATCAAGGAAAGAGAGTGGTTCTTCTACACCCACTCTTGGTGCACCCACGCAAGAAAACATATCAAAACATTTCAAAAAAAATCTGAAACTTTGTGGAAATGATCATCAACATATATTATGGGGGCTTGTAAAATTTGGTGGTCAAATAACATTCGAGGAGCTCTCTACAAAAAAGACAAAATCGCTGAAAATTAGTCAAAATGTACGTGCACTATTTGAGCAGATTTTACAATTTTGTCTTTTTTATAGAGCGCTTCTCGAATGTTATTTGACCACCAAACTTTGCAAGCCCTCATAACATTTGTTGATGATCATTTCCACAAAGTTTCAATTTTTTTTCTAAATATTTTAATATATTTTCTTTCGTGGGTGCACCGTGGGTGCATCGAAAGTGGGTGCAGCCACTACTTTCCCATCAAAGAAATTAGTACTTGGAGGAGATGGAGGAGGAGGAGGAAAGCTTACCTATGGACGGTGGCGGCATGTGCTCCATCCAGCGCTCCGTCGCCGTGATCGCCTCGAGTCCTCCATTGACGAGAAAGGAAAGAAGCATGGGCAGTGGGAGGAAAGAGAAGGGGGAGCGGGAGAAATACATCCAAACAAGGAAAGACACAGGTGCGGCACAGTCTCCACTACACAAGCGCGAGCGTGGCGACTTGGTGCGGCGAGACCAGATGGGCGAGGCGACTGGGTGCGGCCAGACGAGGTGTGCACGGCGACTAAGCCCTGTTCGGTGCGGACAGACGTTAAAAAACCAGAAATAGAACTAGCATAAAATGAAATAAATACCTACGTGGCCTGCCAAATCAGCACCAAATTGGGAAAAATTAAAATTGGAGATAAATAGTGGCAGGGGTGTTAAAATGTGGCATAAATGTCTAAATTAGAGGTATAAATTGAGGATTTTCTTGAAAAGGGTAATTCTTGTTAATTTAGTGAAGTTTGGGGGTAAGATTAAAAAAACTAAAACTTAAGTGACTTCGATTATGACCAAATGTCTTAGATGCTTGCAAAATTTGGTGGCCACAAGCTTAGAGAACAAGTTCAGAGACCTTCTCAGAACATCGAGAAGATTAAAAAGCATAACACATAATCATTTCGTGCATGATCCTCTGAACCCTACTAACAGTGTTGCACAAGAAATCTCTAGCCATAGCTTTCTGGGGGTCCCCAAGACGAACACACTTTGTATGGTCATCTTGATAAACAGAGTGAGCAAAAGCAACCAATCGGAACACTTTATAACTGCATCCATGAATCGACCACTTTCTGGTAGCCTCACGCGACTAGCTGAGGTGTCTCTCAACCCCATTAACTTAGTTGCGTTCGCGGCAAATGGGAAGATTTGGCCTAGATCAATGTTTAGTTAGCTAAATCTTCTAGGCCGGAGAGCCGCGGAAGTAGAAGTATCATGCATACAGATCACATAGTTAGCTCAAACCTATCAGCGGCGTGAGTCGCGTGGAACTTAAACATTCGGATTCAGATCATGTAGGAAATCTTGAGTAGTTCATGCAGCACGCGTACAGCGCTAGTTGAAGCATGTGGCTTTAGAACATTGCATTTTTTTATTTATTTTTATTTTGAAAAGGAGATCAGCCCTCGGTCTCTGCATCGGATAGATGCATGTGGCCACTTTATTATCTATACTACTATATAGCGTATCAGTTTTGAATTGGATCTGGAGCATCAATCATAACCGTTGGTGTGCTAAATCTAACGGCTGACAGCTGTGGGATTCGTGATGAATACTAGAACATAACAACTTCCACGGTGTTCTAGAACCATCGCCTCCCACTTCCCAGAAAAGAGGCCCAATACGTGATACATCTTGGGCCATGTTGCAGATTGGAGGACGTGCTAAGCCCAAGGCAGAATTTGCAAATTCTTCTCCATGTCATGAGGCTGGGCTTCCATACTCTACATCAGCAATACTTGCTAAATTGCCTAAAAAAGGCATGGGATTTAGAGACATTGAAATTGAGAATATGGCTATCTTGGCTAGGCAAGCCTGGCGGATTCTACAAGATCCTATGTCTCTTAGCGCCCGGGTGTTGAAAGTGGTTTATTTTCCAACTGCTCCTAAGTGCTGCTCTAGGAAACAAACCGTAACAGATATGGACGGGAATAAAAAAT